>VWZW01003482.1:640-155823 GCA_013397115.1 Edolisoma coerulescens
CCCAAAAAGAAATAGAAAACTGTGCCGGTTAGAGTTTTTGTCTCCTACCCCTCCTTCCCCCATGACTCTTGCCTTTAAACTGGGAAAGCTTGAGGATTTGGAAGTGAAAGCGAAGATTTTGGCCTGGGGTAGATACATGAAAAGGGAGGGCGGGGGGGAAGCCATCTCCCCCCATCCCCTCTCCAGAAAGGGAATAAGGACTAAAGTCGGGGGCCAGCTGGGGGAAACTTGTAAATGAAACGTGTTTCTTTTATGGTCCTCCCCCCCGGGGGACAGCCCCATTATAACCCACCAGCTATATAGACTCAGCTGCCGCCTCCCCGGCCCGCCGCAGGTACGCGGGGCACGGATGGCGCGGGGGGGCTGCAGCCGGCCGGACCCTCCCCCGGGCCGGCCCGGGGCTGCCGGGCACGGCTGGATGGGCGTGCAGGGGCTGGTGCAGGGCTGGGCATGCATGTGTGTGAGCGTGCATGTGTGTGAGCATGCATGGCTGTCCGGACACGCTGTCCGTGCATGGCTGTCCGTGCATGGCTGTCCGTGCATGGCTGGGCATGCACGGCTGTCCGGGCACGCTGTCCGTGCATGGCTGGGCATGCATGGCTGTCCGTGCACGGCTGTCTGTGCACGGCTGTCCGGGCACGCTGTCCGTGCAGGGCTGGGCATGCATGGCTGTCCGTGCACGGCTGTCTGTGCACGCTGTCCGTGCACGCGTGTGCGGGGCCGCGCGTGTGCTCGTCCCCGCTGCAGGTGAGCGCGCTCCCCGCGGGCTGAGGGGGGAGCGGCGCTCGCAGCCCCCCAGGTGCCGCTCTCCCGGGGTTTGTTTGCAGTCAATATTCATGTGTTTCTGTCACCGGGGCGGCTCTTTTCACAGTGATCAGCCGGGCAGAAGGCTGAATGACAGGAGACTCGTGGCTCGGCTGCTTTGGGGAGGGGGGAGGGATGGATTCCAGCCGCCCAACCCGCTGCCCGTGCGGGGTTTTGGGGGGGCCCAGCCCCAGGGGGAGGGGTTTCCCGGCTGGGGGCCGTGGTCCTGCCCTGGGTGGGCACAAGGCAGCGGCGCTGGGCACGGGGTGCCTCCCGCTGCGAGCAAACAGCTGTGGCTTCGGGGCACCCCCCACCCCAAACACACACACACGGCCTGTGGGCTACCAGGGCGATGGGCCTGGTTGGTCACCCTCCACACCGTGTGCCGGGGGTGGCCCGGGGCTGACCCGTGGGTACCCAGGGATGGGGTCCTGCATGGGGGCTGGAGGCTCGTGGGGTCCCGCGGAGCCNTGTGAGTGGCAGTGCTCCTTTGGGGTGCACAGCTCTCCTCGCCCCCCACGGTAATTCCAGGCTGTGCTGGCAGCGAGGGGCGAGGGCAGGAGCTGTGCTCCCAGCTGGGCACGGCGGGGGCTGCCCACCAGAGGGGGGTGCGGGAGCTCCTGTGTTACAGGAGCTGCGTTTTGTTCCCTCCTGCTTGCCCAGACGCCTTCCCCTCGCCTCACAGCGCTGCTCTGTGTGTGCATGTTTTGTATGGTTTTGTTTTTTTAAAAGTCCGCAAACTTGTGATTTTCTGTGCAACTTGTGGGGAGCGAATCAGTATGAGGGAGCACCCTTCTCATTGAAACCAGAGGTNAGTGCAGAGGGAAACCCCAGGATGGCCGTGAGCCGGCTGGCCTGAGCGGGTAGGGTGGCAGCAGGGCTGCAGGGTGGGCTACCAAAACATTTTTGGTTTTTCTGCACACTGAGCAGCAGGAGACCAGCAGCAGCCTGCACCTCACCCCCCCTCACCNGAGCTGCGTTTTGTTCCCTCCTGCTTGCCCAGACGCCTTCCCCTCGCCTCACAGCGCTGCTCTGTGTGTGCATGTTTTGTATGGTTTTGTTTTTTTAAAAGTCCGCAAACTTGTGATTTTCTGTGCAACTTGTGGGGAGCGAATCAGTATGAGGGAGCACCCTTCTCATTGAAACCAGAGGTGAATAAATTATGAACAGGCGAAAATTGGAACAATGTCTCTGAGCGAGTGTTTTCTAGAGAGTTACTATTCCAGGCTTTGAAATCAATTGATACATAATTAGATTCCTCAAGAGAGGACAAACAAGGGCTGCCATTCACCCCCTCCTTCTCCCACATGCATCCCAAAGAGAGACCGGAGGCTTTAGCAGAAACCAGACAGCCAGCATTCTCCAGCACTAAAAACATATTCTGGCTTTGGGTGTTCATTTAACAAACAGATCCTTGAACCTTGCTTCTGTTTTCAGTTTATTTCGACCATGTTTCTTTGTGTTCAGTTCATTAAAACATGTCTCTTTTGAGATCTATTTTTACATTTCAAGAATCCAGTATTGTACTTCTGCAGTGGCAGATGGCCCTAGACATCCAAGCATAAGCTCTTTCCTGCTTTTTTCCCCCTCTTTCTTAGGTCCTTTCTGCACTGCACTTGAAGCTGTGAGCAGCAACCATCCCTTTTTGCAAGGTCTGGGACTGGCTCTCGATTCAGCACAGGGTTCTAACACGTTACAATCCCTGCTGTGCCCTCGAGGTGTATTTTAAGCATAGCGGATGCTACTGTCTGTAAAGTAAGAGCCCTCCACAGCTGGATAGATCCTCATCACACGGGTGGCATGCAGGCTAATTTTGCATCTTTGCCTCATATTTGCCTCGTGTTAATGTTCTGTGGTCCCCCAAATGAATTTATTAGCAGTTAAGGTTGAGTTTCATTCTTGAGGGAGACAGAAAATACGGATTTGGTTTTGTAAAAGACAGAAAAAAGCATGAGACAATTAGAAAAAATGTTGTAAAGGTTATTGAACAGAGCAGCAGCACCCGTAGGCAAGTGGGCCACCTAACTGAAGGCAATGGCTTGGCTCCTCTGGCTACCCTTGTGATTGATGCACTAGCCACAACCACTTCCAAACCTGGTATCAATCATGGATCAGAGTGCTGCAGCCATGAGCATAATTTTTGTCACATATCAATAGGACTAAAAAGACCTGTACCAGCAACAAGAAAAGAAAAGCCTGCCTGAGTTGCTGTAGACCCATTTCTTAGGTAAGGCACCAATGCTATAGCCTACAATAAGCTGTGTGTCTTGAAGATATTACAAACAGAATGACAAATTCCTACATCTTATTAAGTCACAGGATCTTCAGGAGAGGGTAAGGTAAATCTGGCCTATGTATTATTTGGATGCATAGGCACAGGTAAATCTATGTCCTCTCTAGCAAAAAGATAGAAAGGCCGAGAGGCTTTCCTCCAAAGATATTTGTCGGGCTAATAACCAAAGCAGAAGAGAGGAGAGCAATATATCTAAGAGGAGGCTATTTTCTCTGTGTTTGCTGCATAGGTGGTATCTGTTTACATCTGCATGGGTTTATGTGGCTATTTCAGTATCTGATTTTGTGTGGTTCACCCTCTTACCTGAGTTAAGCAGCAGTCTAGGTCAGAGCCAGCTGGAAGATGTTGGTCAGTGCAGGTGAGACTGCTTTTTGCTGCTCCATGGACACTGCACGAACACGCTGACACAGTCTGCTCCCTGATGGGAAAAGGGACAATTCCAGAAGCACACAGTGCTACCTACCTCTGCGAGGCAATGCTCTTCCTTGATGCCTGCTCCCGTATCCCAGCCTTGACCACAGCAGCCACGGTGCTGCTGGAATAGGTGAACAGACTGCAGGCTGGTTTGCTGCCTCAATCAGTCCCTGGCTTTAAGTAATTGCCCACCTTGTGTCCTGAGACAGCCCTGTCTACTGGCAAGCTCTGAAGAATAATACAGATTTGACTTAGCCTCAAAGCTTTTTTTTTCCACTCTCCAGCCTTAGTACAGAAATCCCAGCATACATATTTATGCCTTTCTGGTGGATTTGGACAGGAGATTAATATGTATACAGCTCAGTGGAACAAGTTTCCATCCCTGCTGCAATTCCTCTTGTGTTGCTGGCCCCAGCCACAGCATGGAGTGAGTGCAGCTGGGACCACCAGGCACCCCTGGCTGAGGGTACGAAATGCTTCGGCCCCACCAGGGGAATAAAAGAGAGGATGGCACAGCAGCAGGACTTGTACTGGCAATCACAGACTCCTCCAGAATGAGCCTGCTTCAGGTTTGCCTCGTGTCAGCCTCCAAAGAGCCCCAGGTTTCTGCAAGTGCCCAGGAGAGGAACAACACAAGCTGCTTCCTTTCCCCTTCACATGGATCCCCTCTGTATCCTTCTGATGGGACTGCACTCAGAAATGAGAAGTGGCAGAGGAAATCACTGTGTTAGAAGGCATTGCCACCTCACTAAACACTTGGGACTTCTGCAAGCCAGAAACCATTCTTTTTACCTCCTTTTGAGTGCCTAATCCCTCAAAATTCAGAAGGTGCGGTTGAAGATGGTTTGGGAGTGGAACAACCCACAGACTCACAGCCTGGATGGAGGGGAACTTTGGCAGCTGCAAGCCAAGTCTTAGAGAGGTCAGAGAAAGTAAGAACACAAAAATAGAGAGCAGGAAACATTCACAGGGCAGGGAATGTTTTGGGGCTTGTCAGGAAAGGAAAGAAGAAGAAGAAAAAAAAGCTCTGCAGATCTAAGCTTGATTAGTCTTAATCCCCCTCAAAAATGCCCTGGTCCTTCCAACATTTGGTTTTTTTCCTCTTCTCCATCATCCTTGCTATTGCTTGTCTTGGTGATTTGCTTGAAAATGTATTAGACAACTCCAGATCTTTCACTGTTAGGAGCATGAAAATAGAGGATAGGTACTATTATCCACCAGGCAACACTCCCACAGTTAGCACAGTCCTCCAGAGAGACCTGCCAGATAATGGCTTTTGAGAGGAGCTTAGAGACATCTGGAGTAGCCATTTTCCCTCATTGTACATGGAAAATAAAGATTAGCTAGGGCACGGGGAGGGGGGGCTAAGAATATAATGAAGGGCAATGGACAAACCGATGTCACATTGCCCATCTGTGTGACTGGCTTCAGGTCTACTCCTGCAAAGTGATTCGTGCAGACTCCCCTGAAATCCATGGATTTCTGTGCAGGTGGAGGAGTTCCCCATTGGTCTGCGAGTCTGGGGTCTCACATCACAGGCTCTTTGGGGTGGATTTTGTCTATAAAGCAGCTGGTCCTTTCTGAGTGGCAGATGCAGAAATAAATTTCTTTTTCTTTTTTTTTTTTTTTATGAATAAGTCTTTTCAAGAGTTTTCTTTTCTTTGTATGACCTGGTTTTCTTTTTAAATTTTGATCATTTTCATGCAAAAGACTTATTCCAACCAATTCTGCATCAAGGGCCACTAGAGTTTGGGACTGAGCTCAGTTGTCACTCTCTGGGCTGTGTATCCCATGGGAGCATTAAAGGTCCAGCACTTGTAATGAGAGATGCTCACGGGGACTGCAGAGGTGATGGTCACGTTTAAAGCATCAATGGCATACTGAGGACGACATTCCTAGATAGGATGTCTGCTTAGAAAGGTATTTGTGGATTCTGTAGTGTGGTTAGAGAAGAGATGCTCTGGAGGACAAAGCCAAAACTCACAACCCTTAGGGCGCGAGTTCAGCCTCGCACCAGGAATTGCCCAAACCACGTTACAACGTAAAACGATGCAAAAATCGCATTCGCGCTGGCTGCGGCCGGGGTGGGGAAAGGGCGAGACGGGGCGGTTTGGGAAATGCCTTCATTTTCCCCGAACACCCCCAGCTCCTCCGGGAGCGGGCCCGCAACAGCACCGCGTCGTGTGCGCTCCCTCTGCTGGCCCCGCCGCGCCCCCGCACCCCGGGAGGGGACAGACCCTCCCCGGGGTCCCCGCCGCTCCGCTGCGGCGAACGGGAGCGCAGAGCGCGCCCAGGCAGCTCCTCCCGGGAAGGATGGACATCCCCGGCGCATCCCCGCTGGGCTGCTGCCGGAGCGGCCGGTGTGGCCGCCAAAGGTGGAGGAGGGTGGGAGCCGTGGGCACGCACTCCCTGCATCCCCCGCATCCAGGCATTCTAGGAGTAAAAAGATCGTTTGAGCCATTTTCCAAAATCTGCATTGCAATGGACTCACACAGACACGTCGCCGCCCAAAACTGTTGAGCATCCAGCAACAAAAAAGAGAAAAAGAAAAAGAGAGAAAAGAGAGCGGAACAACAAACGTGTAAGATCTCACCATGTCCTACTGCAATCTCACCTCCCAGTTGCGGGGGATAAGCCCGAAGGCACTGATGGGAGGACAAGCAGAGGCACTGACAACATTTTTCTCACGTGCTGCTGTGTTTCTGGGCGAAGAGGTGTGTGAGGAGTCCCACTTCTTCTCCTGTCGTGAAGACCTTAACCTTGAGCAAGAAATGAAGCTGCTACTCCAGACTCGTTAAACGGGGCTGTGGAGATAACCCCTGCAATCTCTGGTCACAAGGGAAGAGATACGGGTAGAAAAGGGGCAACAAATAACAAGTCTATTTTGGAACAGAGACACCTGTCCAAAGCCACCCACCAGGAGCTAAAGGCACTTTTTCAACCCCATTGAGGTACAACTCATGTGATGCTTAACGCAGCAGGTTTTACCAATACCTGCAAGATGCTAAGGGGTGTGTAAAGGGACGGCTGATCATGCTGGAGTAAAAAAATAGAAATCTTTGTACTGCTCCTGTTCTCACAGCAGCTGGACTTCTCAAACAAGGTGGTTGTCACTGGAACAGTTTGTACCTGACACCTTTCTAATGCAGCACTTCAGAACTACCCTGGTTTTGAGATAAAGGGAGAAAATTGCATTGACTTTAAAACTTTACCAGTTGAGATCCTCAGGTGCACTTCCAAAACCTTGACAGTTTTGTCTGCCTTTTTAGACCAATGAAAGCAATAATAAAGTTCTGACTCATTTGATATTTATCCATGTGGTTGGGCTAGAAGGTTTGATTTCTTAAAGCTTTATTTCTATTTCACTGAAACATTTTCCTGTATTTCATGTGTGAATTAACAAAGTTTGACCCTTGTTGCCATCCTGCTTCCCACCTGCTCCATTCTTCCCAAACTCCTCCAAACCCAGACTCCAATCTGACTGCTGCAATTAGAACAGAAATCACAGAGCAAGTGTTTTAATTGGCCACAGAGCACATGGCACATTTAAATCTCTAGTGATAACACAGACAATGTAATGAGTAACCCTGATGATTTTTAAGACAAGTACGTACAGTTTTAATTTTATTGCACAAAAACACCTGAAGTGATTTTAAAATGAGGGTAATGCTTTTTCACAATAGCCAGGTGAGTGATAGCAAAATTAAAGTACTTAAATGTTGATTTTTGGATAGATTTTAAAAACTCCAAGTGTCATGTTAGATAATGTTTCATTAATAACTGATGTATGTGTAATTTGGCCAAAGAAAGGTGGCAGAGTTGTTCCAGGAGCAAAATCTACCATTATGCAAAATCAAATGCAGTATTTTTAAGAGGAGTATTTAGTCAAAAGAAGAGGTAACAAAACATACAGAATCCCAGAGTGACAAATGGACAAAAAAGGGACAGGAGTAGTATTCAAACAGAGGCGATAAGGCTCGAATCTTAACAAATGCTGTTTGAATAAATACATTAGAAGTCCAAAAAAATACAGGATGACTAGTGAGGCCAACACTAAGAGCATAAAGAGAAAAAAAAAAGGGTTAATCAAAATAGTGAAGAACTAAAGGGCAGGATTGTGACTGTACTTGGAAAATGTTGTTTCCTCATGGTGGAGATCTCAACTGGTCTGTAGTCTGGGCTGGCTGGTGCTTTGTTCTTGCCAGAATCCGTCTTCAGGAGAGTTCAGGCTGGGTTCACTGAAACACAGGGACCTTACATTGCTGATTAGGTATCAGAAACTTGCCTTAACATACTTTTGTGCAGTTGAGCATGGAAAAGGAGGAAAACTAAGCAAATGTAATTGCAGTGAATGCATCTGTGAGAGGGGAAGCATTCCCAGGGTAAGTGGGGAACCCTGATATGGAGAAGGAGCACACAGGTGGATAGATTTGGGATCAAGACATTGCACTGTGAAGAAGGATGTGCTCAAAACTTGGCCCAGTCTGATCTGCCTTGGCTCCTTCCTAGAGGACCCTCAGCTGAGCAACTGCTGAGACCACAAGAGCTGAAATTATTCTCTGTCAGTAGCATTTATACACCTGCCAAATGGGGCATTGCATGGCTCCCCTATACAGCACACCTGGTTAAGCCCTAGCTGTGTACCCTAGGGCAACATCACAGATGATGGGGCTTTTTTTGGCAGCTCAGTGCGTGTTTTCTGCTCTTGATCTTCTCCTGATAAACAGCATAGAGGAGGTTTCTCAACTAGAGGCAAACCTACTTAGCTAACAACTCCAAAACAAACTGCAAAAAAACCCCAACAAAAACCCCAAAAACCCAAACCAAACAAAACCCCCACTATCCTAAACTTTCCTTACCTGTGTTTAACAGAGGACATGATGAAGCGTTTTGTGACTCCTCTATAGATAAACACGGAAGGATTAAAACATCACCCCTAGATAGGTGCCCCTCCATCCTCCATGGGAACACACTGGTGGCACTACCCACGGAGGACATGGTCTTTTCCAAGGCTCTCTACCGAGGGAATTAGGAAACAAGGGTAGCAACGAGCCAGCAGGGGGGAGTTTTATTCATGGGGGTATTCCTGCTTGGCTGCCCCACATCTGTGAACGTCGTGGACCTGGCAAAGGGCATGGCAGAACTCAGAGGCTGCAAGCTGAAATCAATTATGTGCCAGGTGCATACAAACCAGGTTTTGTCCACTTCCAGGATGCTTTGCAATCTGATCACACTTCCCAGCCCTGCCCCCTCAAATAAAGAGTTAAAAAGCTCCTTTTTGTAACAAAGAAACCCAAAAACTTTTGGGTAATCCTATGTGTTCAGAAGCTGCAACTCAGAAAACAAATCACCAGATCATCATCGGTGAAGTAATGGCAAAGCTGCTGTTTTAAGCCACTGTTCATAGCCTAAATACCATTCATTTCAAGCCACAGTGTGATATCTAGCAGCAAATTGCTGTGGCAGGCTGGTTTCCTGGGAGACATCCACCTTCATCCTATGGTCTGTGTAACCAGGAGAGTGCTACGCCTGCCTCAGCTCCCACTGCATCCCCTAACAGTGTTTTCACCAGCTCCAGCAGGAGGTAGTCGGGCCTGGAGGAACAGTGCATTTATGCAATCTCAATGAATCCTCATTTTGATGATGGCAAAAATTGCCTTCTTATTTGACCTGTGAGCAGTGAATCTGCCAGATAGGAGGCACAAGGCAGCTGGAGGAAAAACAGTCATTGTTTTGCAATACAGATGTGTTGGTAGTTCCTAACTTTCTATCCTAACCTTTGAGGCAGGGTAAAGCTGGAAATGCCACCAATATTCCCAAGTCCATAGGGAACTACCAGCTGGATAGTCCCCATCTGGTGTTTTCTCAGCACGCTCGGTAAATGCCAACGCTCTTTGCCTATGTTTGACATGAATGTGTGACAAAAAGTACATCTCTTGTATTTGGATTTGTAAAATATGTGAAGTGGACTCTTTTCAGGTGAAAAAAGAGCTGCTGAGAGGAGCCATTGGCATCCACTTCACCCTTTGTGGAGGACAGGAATGATGCAGGCGCTGACCCTGCTGCATAAAGTTTTGAAGAAATCCAAATTTCTCTCCTGATAAATTTGTGTTTTTCCATGCACAACTGGCTTTGAAGGAATCTACTCCTATCAGTTGCTTACTTGTCAACTTCTCAAGAAACCAAAACAGTATTAGTCCATAAAAGATTTCCTTGTGCTCTTTTCCTGATGACAAGAGCTTCGAAGAGGAGGGACTGGACACTTCTATTTTGAGTTCAGTTCAGTTGCTAGATAATTCTTCTGAACATGTGAAAGGACATTAACCAACACAGAAATAAGAAATTCTAACAGATAGCTTTCTCCAGTTGGAAATTGTATGGTTTTGTATGATTTTCCCCCCACAAAATATAAGCCATTTTCTCCCACAGAGATGATGGACAACAGTCTGATCCCTCCTGGCAATTACTTTAAAAACCTTTAGAGAGGTTTTGAAGTCTGGAGCCTGATCCATTCACCATCAGATGCTGGATTTTATACTGTATTAAATGTTTTCTTTAGTAGAGATGTTACTTACACCAGCTTCATTGGCACAGGGAAAATGTTGCCATACTTTTCAAACTAAAAACAGTTTCCAGGAATCATCCCTTCAAGTAATTTTGCTGCTAGAACAGTCTTGTATAGCTGTCTTCCCTCATGCTCCCTCTCAAAAGGAAGCCAAACTCAGGTTGCTGTAACCCATCCCAAACTGTGATGCACTTCAGACCTGTCCAGTGGGTTTATCTCACAGTGCACATGATCTGTGTCTGCTCCCTTCATAAAAATCCTTTCTGTTCCTGGAATTGTGACACGATCTCCACCCTTTCCTGGAATACCTGTCTTGGTAGGCTTATCCAACAAACTTTAAATAAATGCTGTCATTTTGATTACTAACTTACTCCTCCCCAGCAGAGTGAATTCCATCCCTTTTTCAGTTGTTTTACTTCTTTAGGTGTATGGGTTACCTTGTCATAACTTGTTTAGTCACTGACAACTCGCCACAACCAGAGTGAAACCATCTTTCTCCTCTTGGGTGTATTAATTTAAGCCAGGCTTTTGACCAGTACTTCAGGCAGAACAAGCACTGAACAGCTTCTTCAGGCCAAGGGCAGGAGGATGCAGAGATTGGGAGTTCAGCAGGAGGCTGAACTCCTGCAGGTAAAATCTCTTCCAAACTCTGTATCACACTGCACTGGTAAACATAGCTACACTAAATACAAAAATCCAAGTTAGAACAATGTGAAGGCTTTTAAAATTCAGAATAGATATAAATCTTGGTGTTTGATTTCCAGTGTTGGCTGCACGCTTTCTAAAGCAATAGAAAACACTTGTTCTGCATGTCTCCCTTTCTGCTCATTTATCTCCTTGCCTGGATTCTTCCCTTGACCCTAAAAAGACTTTTTACAAGTTACATAATTCTGTTATTTTTCCCCTGTAGGTTAAGTAGTGGTGTTACAGTGTCAGCACCAACACCACCATAGTCCAGCAGCCGAAGCACACATGTCATAAAGGGTTATTTGCTACTTACCAAACATTTCCTCTGCCTGCCTCCTCCTTCCCCCCATCTGCTGCTCATTTTCTTATCCAGCCTGGCTCATATCTTGCAAATGGCATCCCATTTGGTGGGACACACACTCAGAGTCAAGCCAGACACGTTTGCCCAGTCACGCAGACTTTACAAAAGCATCCATAGTGATGCAATAATATAATAATTAAAAATAATGTTTACAAGCTCAATCTAAAGCTTCCATTACGGGAGGGGAGCTGATGCCAATAATCTGCATGCAACAATGTGTAATTAAAGAGTGAGAGGGTGATGGTTGCAGCTGTGGAGTTGACAAGGCTGATGCAATTCAGGCTGCTGATTTTCTTTCCACAGACCTAGAAACCAGACTTTGGAGAAACTGTCCCATTTTGCAGGATTCTCTGGTGGTTCTGCAGAAATGTCCTCCATTAACTGCCACGACAATGTCCCCTACAGATCCCCTCTTGCAGATAACTGTTGCACACAGGTTCTGACAGCATCTGTGTGGGCTTTGAAGGACCTAAACATGTCACCTGGCACATAGATAGCGTGGACTAGAGAGCGATCAGCCATGGTGTAAACTAGAAATCAGAGCCTGGCCTGGAGCGCAGCTGGAAATGGTGCCAGTGGCATTTCTGTGCTATTTTACAGACTGTAGGTGCTGTTTTGTACAGACATTGTCTGTAGTAAAACACACACAAACCGTGTGTTACAAACGTTGCTGGATTTAAAAGTTTCCTGGAGAAGCAGTGCAAGTTTGCAAATCCAGAAAGAATATTACTGGGACTTGCTGAAGTGCTCAATATAAACTGTAACACACAAGCCATTAAAATGAGGATATTTGGCATTCAGAGTCACACATATGGGCCTTTCAAAACCATTCTTCTCGTTTGGCAGCTCCTATGGTCCTTGAATGATGCACAACCTCCTTTTATATGTTCCTGTAAGATGCTTCTGCAAAGTTGGCATTTTTTAAACAAATTGTGGAGGAGAAATATGACTAAGAAACACAGATCTGGTCTAAGGGAAACTTTGGAAAACTCCTTCATTTGCATGATTACTTTTGCAAATCCTAGCTGATATCTGTGCTTTGTGCTCGGTTTTTCGTTTGGCTGCTTCTAGATGTGCAAATCTGGAAGCCTACTTGTTCGAAGCAGCCCTGAGCCAGGCTTTGCAAGTGAAATGTCAGCGCTGTCCGGGGCTGGGGACACTTTCTGTGCTGATAAGCAACTCCTCTGAGTGGCCAAACTGATCCATCTCCCGCTCTGACAGTGCCATTGTCTAACCTGACTGTTGAGCGAGGCTTTAAGGCTAAGCAAAGGATAAAACCCTACAATTGACCATGTCCAATGACTGCCTCCATCATGTGACATTTCCTCCACCTACATAAAGGCATAATTGACACTTTGGACCTTGCAGATGTTTTGCAATTCATTTGGTTCCCACAAAGATACCAGAAAGCAAGTCTCGTGAACTGGCAATACTGTGTTTTCCTCTGAACACGTTCTTATCTCTAAAAGGTATTTAGATGCAAATTGCATCATGTCTCACGGCCCCACTTGTTTTGTTTTGCTTTTTCCTCTAAACAGACTGTGCCATGATTTTTTTTTTAAGTATGAAAGTATTCAGATGTTCCTGGAAAAACTGAGTACCTTTGACTTCTTAGATCACATGCAAACAGCAGTATATTCTTCTGCCCTCTGCCCATGGCACTCTGCTTTATGCTTCTTAATTTAATTTGCTTTTCCGACTTTTCAGTGATCCTTTCCAAAGAGAAACCTCTTTGCTAAGAGGCCATTTGCTATGCTGTCAATGAAACAGATTAAATGAAATACCGGTTGGCTTCATCTGGCTCTCGGAGGTTTGGACAAAGGCAGAGCAGCGTGGTCAAGTGTGGCCCACAAACAGTGTAGAGATATCTTAGTAAAATCCAAGAAAAATGATCACTTCCTTGTGTAATTGAGCAAAGCTTTATACTCTGGGGCTAGACCTTCCTCTATGTAAAATGGGAAAGATGAAGGTTCCCTCCTGGTTCAGCTGAGATTTTTCCTGTAAGCAGCCTTTGCTTTCACAGATGGAGACGCCTTGGGCTTGCTTTTCACCCCTATTTGCTCCTAATTAGCTCCCCTAAAGTGACAAGACAGTAAAGACAGGGATATTGCAGTATGCAGTATCTGCCTGGCTCACCTTCCTCACTCTAGATTGATCACAGGCAAAAAACTGGCACTTCCTCTTTTCCACAAGGGAAATAAAAACAGCTCCTTTGGACAAACCCTTCTAGGCTCAAGTCTGCAGGCAAGAACTTCTTCTAGAAAAGAAGTGAGTTCTCTCATCTGCTTCTATACTGCATGTGTCACTTGCCTTCACTTTTCTTTAAATAGTGATCAAAAATTATATATATATAAATATAGACATATACATAATGTTTCTTTCGCTGGTGATGGTAAGATAATGCCTCAGTCAGACAAATTGCTGGGATCAGCAGAGTAACTGATTGAGATCTGTGGCCTGTATCATACAGAAATTCAGACCAGATGATCTAATGGGCTCTTCTGCCTTTAAAACTGATGAGATACAGGAGAGCGAGAGATGTCTTGAGTCATGAGGACCAGTTCCCTGCCTTTGCAGGCAATCACAAGCTATCATCTCTTTCATAAATTGATTAAGTCACATCTTAAAACTCGGAGGTTTCGCTCCCAATATTTTCACCGGAGTGCTATTGCAGAAAGCCCCTTCTCTGGTGTTTAGAAACCTTCAAAAATCTGTTTGTGGACAACTTATGTATTTTTTCTCACGGCAACATTGCCCTTTGGGTGAAACAGCAATTCTCCTTCCTGTATGTTTATGGAAACCAGCCTTAGCCTTTTGTTTCGTTGGGTTAGACAGAGAAACTCCTAATACAGACCCTTAATTCCTCTGACCACCCTTGTTACCCTTCTTCTGCTCCATGACACTTTCAGGAAAGACTCATCCAGCCCAAGTAACCAGGCTGCTACACAGTGCTCCAGGTGAAGGCTTGGCAGCTTTCACAATTCCTAAAGAAATACCTCACCTTGTACCACATGAAGAGAAAGGACCTTTTGCAGGAGGGGATGGCCTGCTCTTGTTCACTTTCATTTCTTCTCATGCCCTGAAGCTCGAGAGATGCTGAGGCACCTCAGGGCTGCAGCTCCCCATCCCTGAAGTTGGGACAGTGGGGGAAGGAGGGCTGTGAGAAGTGGGAAAAGGCTGCACAACGGAGCCCCCTTTTGCAGTCTGTGTGACAGACCTGGGTGTGTGGACCTTCCCTGAGCACCCACAAACACCTGAAGCCCAGGTGCTTCTCCCACGCCTTCCCAGCTGGCCCTACCTGGCTGGCTAAGTGGAGGGTTTTGCACCTACAGAGAGAACACAGAGGACTCTGCTGAAGCAAATTGCTGACAACTTTCAACACTTAAGACAGGAAAATAGGAACTCTGTCCCTTCCTCCTCACTGTCGAATGCTGCCAAGCAAAACACAGCTAAGCAAGGCTTGCCCACGATCAGCTCTTCCTCCTCCTGCACCCCAGAGTGGTCTCTGTTTTGTGATCACATGTCATCTCAAGCATGTGATGGAGCAAATGCACTTACCATGGCACACCTCACGAGCAGGTCAGGGGCAGAATATGCTGCAACTCAAAACTGAATTTCATTAGAATATTTAAAACCAGGCTCAAGGTTGTATCTTGTTATTTTCTGCCACCAGCTCTGAGGTCTACAAAAATGTTTCATGAGGGGAAAGCCTTAAAATGTTTTCCTCTTTTCCTCACAGTAGATCTGAAACATTTTAGGAAAATGATTAAAAAATTGCCTTTAAGGTCATGTATCTGTATTTTACAAGTGTTACTTTGTAAGTAAAATCTCCATTTATAAATGTGTGAAAATAATGTATCAGACTAGATGTTATGGCAAACTCATCACAATATCAATATATATATAGTTACCATTATTAGATTCATGTATATAGAACCTCTCTTAACTGTTATTGCTGGTTCTCTAATACTTGACCCGAACCTGAGATACAATGTAGTACTTCAAAGTTACTCATACCTTGACTAAGGCCTGCAGTAAAGCAAATTTTTCTTAGACATCAGTGGTACTTTCTTAGTTGTGTGTTTTTATTGCTTAAACCTCATGCTTGATGTTTTATATTTTTGGCCAGGTATTTTTACTTCCCTGAATGAACAGTCTACTTCAGGCAGATATAAGAAGAATTTGGGGGGATTTTGTCTGGTTGTGACAATTACAGATATGTGAGGAAGGTAACACTGCTGGTATAATTGTTCTGTAACAGAGTAAATGATTCAGTGGGGCACATGTCTTTTATTGGTGGAGAAAACATCTACTACTTCATTTTGCTGATTTCAGCTTGCTGAAACAGAATTTCAGAGTACTGTGCATAGTGCTTGGTCATGGTTATAAGCCAGGCTTCGGCTCTTTAAATAAGTGGAAAATATGAGCACTCAAACTCCAAAGTCACTTTAAAACAAACCCCACAGAAAATTAAGAGGAAGGTGAGTAGCTTTTTTTTTTATTTTCTTTTTNATAGATTTTGTGGGAAATTTCCAATTCCCACAAGGAAACTTCCAGAGATCTCCAGTCAAGGAACAGAGCTACTTCTTCAGAGCTGACTTCTCTACCGAGGGTTTAAGCTTTTTTTTGGGTCTGGATTAAAAGATGTGATCACCTAAAAAAAACCTGAAACAGAGAAATAAATAAAGTCACCTCAGTGCTTCACGGATACCCTGCCTTTTGCAAATGCTTGTCCAACCACAGCCTAAAAAATTCAAACCATCATTGTCAGGCAGCAGCACAGCTCTCCTCAATAGGCACTTGCCTTATCACTCTACAGCAGATGCTTCAGTCAACCATTGGATATTGAAAACATAAATAATGAAACAAAATTTGGAGACAATGGTTTCTGGGCCGGGGACAAAATACTGATGGATATTGTCAGTCTCGGTGTAACCAAGCAGCAAAAGCTCAAGTGACAACAATAGGGAGGAGAAGAATAGGGACAAGTGAGGAGCCCTGAATCTCAATAAGGCCTGGAGCTGCACATGCTGCTGTTACCCTAGAAACTAACCTCTCCCCTGAAGAGGTTTGCTGGGGCATTGTCCGGGGGACACAAGATGTGTCATACACCAGATGGTCGTGTGCTGTATAACTCAGTTATCTGAGCGCTGGAGTGGAGGAATGCACGCTGCCGAGCGCTCAGGAGGGCCGCCCAGGGCACCATCTGTTCTTTCAGACCCAAGGCACTGCTTTGGCGTTGGCTTTCTCTTTTTTTTTTTTCTCCTTCCAAGAAAGGAGGGGAAAACAAAATTTAAATGATTCACCATTCAGCAGGGAAGGGAGAGAGAGAGAAAAAAAAGCAGCTTAATACAGTTGCCATATCTTGCTTTCATTTAGCTAATTTTATCCCTGGGTTTTATGTCAGGTGAATTGCTTTCTTACGCCTGGGAGAGCAGCAATTATTTCTCTCTCAGGAGTCTATCATTTATAAATAAAACCCCTTTGAGACCTCATCAGTCATTTACCATCTGAAAACCCCCAAATGCTTTTAGCCATATGTTCTCCAAAGTCTACTCTCTCCTCCCCAGAGCTCCCTGCAAAGGTTTCGGCAAATGCAGGGGAAAGAGCATTTTTCTTTTCCAGGAATTGTTCTCCCCTTTGCCTGGGAAGGGGGGAAGGAGGAAAACAAAAAGTCAGAGTTGAAGCGGCAGCGTGAAGGACTGGCGTAGGAAGGAAATGCTAATCACGGGCTGTGCCGTGCCAAGGAGCAGTGACTAACGTGCCTGAGAGGGGCAGGCACCGGGAAACATCCCGGGCCTCCAGCTCCAGTGCCACCAGAGCCAGCCAAAAACCTTCCTGCCTTCTGCTGGCTTTGGACTGAGACCTGAGTCAAGTTGTGGAAGAGGGAGAACCAGATGGAAATTAAGGTTCGGGACACTTCAGGGTACTTCAAAGGTGTATTAAGGCACTTAATATGTGTGGGTGCAAGAAGATCAAGCCAGGGCAGTGAAAGTGATGCTCAGGCTGCAAGAAACAGCAACTGAAATGTGTGTGCTTGGGGCAGTACATTTTGCTTAATGACAAGACCTGTCTTTTGGTACACCTTTCTGCTCTGCTGCTTCTGGTTTCTATCTTGCAGCTGCAGAGTATTCTCCCACTTCTCAGCACAGGAGACAAAATAAATGGAAAATAAAGTACCGCCTTGATTGCCAACAAAATAACAGGGAAACATTTGCAACCATTTAAGCAAAGGCACTATTTCAAATCTGCTCTTTAATGACTGCAAGTGAGCACACATGGTGATGGCTGTGAGTCTGCAGCTCCTGCAGCACAGGCAGAGGACGGATTCAGCAGGGGAAGCACATCTTCTGTCATTCAAGCTTTGCAAGACAAATTATGATTAAAAATACACTGTGGCTTGCAGAAGACTCCCTGGTGCAGCTGTGACCAGTCCTCATGAGTGTAACCCTTACCTGGTCGTTCCCAAAAGCGGTCTGAAGGGCATGCATCCCTCTGCCAGCCAAACCCACATGCAGTGTTTCAATGAACAGAAGGAACTAGGAAAAGGGACGTAATCAAAGCAAATTTACAAGCAGCCTAACAGCCAAAGATGCAAAAGGAGTAAAACCTGAATCGCATTTACATTTAAGTTCCATGTATAGACAGCCCAGTTCAAAACCCAACTAGGCGACTATTAGGACTAACAAATTATTAGGCAATGCTTAAACAACAGATGATAGCATCTCACAAACTGCTTGTAACCCCAATCCTTCACACGTGGTTATCATTCTTACAACACTGGCACTGCTTTTATCAACTCTAACCTATTAATGTTTAAAAATTAATGATCAATATAATCCTAAGGACATAACATATAGCAGAACTGAAAACTGAATTTGTTTTCACCCTGGGCTTCTTGTTTTTTATTTCCCTGTAAGATTGCCTGCACAGAAAGCAGCAGTGATGAATTTCAGCACAGCTGGCTTTAAAGGTTGTGTGAAACGCACAGGCACTGGGGGCTCGGTGTGCGATGCTCCCAGACTTGGGAAATTATGGCAAGAAAGTCTCTATAGATTTGTCTGCACACCCCTGCTGGGAATTCAGCCTTGTCTGATCCAAGACAGTTCACTGAGGGCTGCCTAGTCCACTTTCTGCACCTGGCTGAGAGATTGACCAGCAACTCGATGGGGTCATGGAAGCTTTATTCCCTTTGTTCCACGGGTGTCTGCCATGGAGAGCCAAGCTTGGATTAACCGAGCCTAAATCCCTGGGCAGCCTGCCAGAGCAACGCCAGCTCTGAAGCAAACGTAGCTCCAAGATGGTTTCAAGACTGGCTTTATAGATCAGCTCTTCTTAGGTGCAAATCCACAGGCAGAGAGCACAATGCCTCATGTCAGATCCCTGGGAAGTCTCTCCCCAGAGGCAGCAGTTGCCAGCTCATGCGGGAGCCATGTGAACTTGGACAATGCCACTCTCTTGGGCCGGCCCTTCCCCAGCAGTGCTCCCCTGCCAGCGATGCAGACAATCTCTGGACACCACGCTGTGTTACAGCAGCAGACATGGACATGGTTCATAATGTGCCCATCCAGCACCTGTGTGTTCTTCGTTGCAGCACCAAGCATTTTGATGTTTTAACTCACTGCCATTGAAAGCAAAGTGAGGAAAAAGCTGTTTTCCAGCATCTTTCAATTACTGATCCAAAGGCAAGGTGCATCAAGCCTCGGAGGAGCCAACAACTCCCAAGAACATGTCTCCTGCATGTCTTCTCCTCACCCCAGGAGTTAGCAGTGGTCTTCTACTGCAAAGTGAGGGGTTACATTTCTTCCAGACCTCTGTGTTTGGGCAGGGAGAGAGAGGACTTTCAGCCCAGTTCCTGTGAAAACAAGGTTAATGCACTCATGCTGTGTTTGTTTTGCCTCCTCCTAATAACTTTTGAACCTGTTGGCCTTGTTCAATTCAACTTGACAGAAGGATAGAGGTCTAGAAAGTAATTAAGTTCTCATAAGTTTTGTGAAAATGGGCACGGATGTAGAAGACAGAGGGGCCTGGTGTCAACAGCCTCACTGAGGAAAGGCTGAACATGAATACACATCTTGTTGGGCATCAGGGGAACGACACAGAAAACAAACCTGCAACCACAAAAGAAAAGCTCCAGCTGAAATTCACTCTTCTTAGATATCAAAGTCAAACCACAGACAAGACCAAAAAAGCCAGTGTTCACAGAAGTCCTTGCTAGTTTCAACCTAAACTCAACACCTTCTGGCTATTCCATGGGATCGAAAACTCGTTGGGATGTAGCTAAGTGTCACCTCCACATCGTACGGGCATGACAACCTGCTGCCTTCATCACAGCTGCTGCTGCTGCTGCTCAGGAGACCCAAGATGCAAAACCTTACAGAAGCTATTTTAAATGAAACTGGAGGGCATTTTAAAGGCCTTTGCTCTGTGTCGTGTGTGTGCAGTAGGTAAAGAGATTCATATCACTCAAGTGGAAAGAAATACCTCTGATTGTTGTGGCTTGAAAACACAAGTGGCATGCAGGAATATTACAAACCAATGATGTGAAAACAGAAATGGGAAGCAGAAATGTGTGAATTCACACGGTTTTGTGGCTCTGTGACCATGAAGAAAGCAACGCTGCCTATACAACTGAGCCCAGCTTCCACTGAAAGGCCACGGAAAGGCATCTTTACTGCACATTTCAACTTCCAAAGGCTTACACTAACCTGCATGGACAGAGCAGTCCCACTGCAGGCAATACCCAACTCCAAGCCAACATAAATCAAGTGCACAAGTACATTTTCATGGGAGCTGCATCAAACCTTCAATCTTTTCCCTTTTCTTCTCAATGCCTCTCCTCTTCCCCAACCACCACCCCAGCAGTAAAACCCATCTCAGCAGGGCACATGAGGATTAGCTTAAACCTGTCTTTATCTTTTCTCCTTTAAACTCCCGGAAAAGAAAATCTTCCTGTGTTTTACTTTTTCATTTTTCAAAAAGCAGCTTGTTTCTTGCCCAGACCTTTACAGCTCAGCGGCCTGGAATATTTCCACCTTCCTCAGAACTGATGGGTGCTAAGTCAGCCCAGAGGTATCTGCTAGCAGCAAACAACCTTAATTTGCTGTGGTAAAATGTCTGTTTAATCTACTGACATCCAAAGATTTCTGCCTTAGCTAGTGTTTGAGCATAGCAGTGGCCCACTGTGTTATTTGAAATGAACCTGCTTTAAAGCAGAAGAGTGAAAATGAGTGATGGCCAGGCTTCTGATCTCCTTTTGTAACATACTGTGTAGAAGGCAACCTAAAACCCAGCCTCCTCTAACTGTTGGTTTGGCAGCAGGCACTTCCAAATGAAACTCCTTGGGCTCGGAATAATGAAGGGTTTGCCTGTAGCAGGACTCCAGGGCGGGTAATTATTTATCTGAGAGTGGTACCTCCAGTCCCCAGAGGGCAGGTCCCTTTGTGTAGGCCCTGAGCAAACACCCAGAAAGGGGCCCTCCCTGTCCTGAGGAATTTGTGGTCTAAACAAACAAGTGGGCTGAGTGCAGGAGAGGGGGGAGCAGATGTGGCCAAGCAGGTGAAATGACTCGCCCTGAGGTCACACTGTAGATTAACGCTGATGCCAGGCAGTGCTCCTGTCTCTTGAATCCCAACACAGTCCCCTCACCAGGAGCCCAGGCTTTTGCTCGTGGACTAAACCTCCTGCCCTGCACAAATCCTGTCCCCCTCCTGTGAATCTTCCTTTTTACAAACTTGCACATCGTCTGCCTCTGCTGTGGGCTGAGGCAGGGTGAGATTTCATCACCTCCTTCAGCTGGGCAGCCCCATGTTTTGCCTCCTCCCCTTTTCCCTGGCTTCCTACCGTCCGTATCTGGCATACATCAGGCATCCCCTTGGTAGGCTAGGGAAACTGAGCCAGCTAACATTTTTTTAGATGAGATTTTTTTAAACTGACCTTTATTTTTTTTAGGCAGGGATGAGGGTCTAGGCCTAACTTACACCAGTCTTGAAAAGCAAACTGCTATTGAGCTACTCTAAGCAAGAGGCTTCTTTTGCAGATTCAGATATATTAATTTTAACACATTTCACAAAAATGGGGTAAAATTATAAACCCAAAGTGAAGTTTCCTTTGCTCCCCTTCAAGATACTTACAAAGATTTCATACCCACTTAAAAAACCCCACTCTGGACAGGTTGGCTAAACAGTAGACACAAGTAAAAAGGGTTTTAGCATAAACACATACTCACTGCATGCTGGTTACTTCAGGCTGCTCCAGGGCTGGACTGCTCAGCTCATGTTCCCTTGGCTGCTGTTCCACAGTGCTCTGTGCAAGAAAGATGCTGAGGCACCTGCCTCTAGGAGAAGTCATTGAGGTATGAAGCCCCAGCAGGTCAGATAATTCCAGTCAGTCCTCCAAGCAGAGAGGTCAGATCTGTCTCTGGTGAGCCCTTGGGGATGGCTGGCTCCAGGCAGCTGCATGGCAAATTTGGGTGGCTCATTTTATAACATCCCTCTTCAACAGGGAAAATCAATCATCTTCTTTTCCTTAGGATGAGGTGGATTATCAGGTCTGAAGTAGCAGATCAGCTGGACTCAGGTGAGGAATCACTGACCTCACAACTGGCCACCAGCCTCAAAAAACCAGTAAAATCTGATGATTCTGACGATTCTGGTAATGGAGACTTTCAGATGGTTATAGACCAACTGACAAGAAAGGGAAATTATGTTTTGCACTAAGTGTTTGCTGTGCCAGACTGTTATCACCAAGATTAGATGTCAAACAGAGAATGGAGGTATGGTCTCGGGAACAAACAGGCAGGAATGGACACATTTTCTGCTTGAAACAATGCCCCTAGAAATGCACAGAACTATCTGCTTTCAGCCAGGGCTTTGTGACACACTTTTCTCTCCAGACATCCCACCTGATAAAAGTCCATATTTTCTTTTATATCTTTAGTGAAGAACCAGCAGAAGGTTTACAGTCCTGCACTGCAAATAAGGCATATTTACACTGTACAGTGGGGTAAGAGAGAAAAGGGAAGAAAAGCAATCCGCTTTCTTGTGTTTATCAAGTGTCTGGATTTTAGAATAACCAAAAGACATGGCACTCTTGTCCTGTGTTTTATTAGGAAATTACCAGGCTGATTGATAACCTGAAATTACATAGTGAATCTCATTTAAAAATGTTCAAAATCATGAGAATAATTTTGATTTCTATGAAAACATAATGCCCAGATACAATTCTTCTTTATGCCTGTAAATTTCTACACCCTTAACATTCATCTACTGTACAACAGAGAGGCTGGATAATTGTAACAGAATTGGTAAAGTTAAATACAGGATACTTTCTCTGCAGTCCAAGTGGAAGAGATGAAATGTTGGACAGAAAGCCCAGAATGTGAGCAGCACTATGAGAAGGTTCCCTGTGATCTCATTCACTATGAATCAGTATTTCAGATTGCTCAGAGATATTACAGACTGGTAGTATTAACTGCTGTGCCAAGATATGAGGCTTTAGGGTATCAGTGTCCAGGAGAGGGAGAGAGACACTGTGAGGTGTAGGGTCTGTAGTGAGGGGAACAGGGTGCACTGGATGTGTAGGATGCTCAAAGTGCAAGAGCTGATAAATCTCTTTTCCTCAGCAGTATGAGCTACCACTACCGCCACATTGGACTAGAGAGCTCTTCCTGAGGCTGTCAGCTTTAAAGACTGATATGATTCAGGTGTTGACTGTCTGCAAGGGCTTAGTAATTTCTGCCTTAGTAATCAAAGCTCAACTCTGGCTCACGTTGTGTATGTGAGAACTCAAGCTGAGCCGACACCGTTGGTTTCATTGCAGTCATCATGTGGGGCAGTGTGGATCAGCCCCATGGGCTGTGGCTGAGGCCCTGAATTCTCCAAATAAAGAGTTGTCACTTTATACCAACCGACTCTTGTAGGGAGTTGAATTTCTCAAGATATTATTCATGAAAACATTAAAATTGTCATATGTGCTGTGTGGATTAGAGATGCTTTCCTGAGTGAAGCCTCGATTCCTGCAAGGATTATGGATGTTCTGTAAGTGGCCAGCTCAAGCACTTGACCAGTGAAGTCCAGCCACTTCAGCCTCTTGTAAGCTAAAAACGAGTAGATTTAAGAAGTAGAAAGCCTTCCTTTTAAAATGCTATGTCAGGACAAGTACATTCAGACCACTGTGTTTTCTATTTATATATAAATTCTTTGGCAACAATTTTCTAGAAAGCAGAATGATTTTTTGCTATATAATACTTTATTGTCTCCCCATGAAAAACTGATATCTTAGAAAATCTATAGCACTTTCCACTATAAACAGTATTGTTCCAGATTAAGGATTAGTTCCTCCCTGAAGAAAAACAGATTTAAAAAATCTGGTCATTATCTGATAACTGTTTATGTAGTAACACTAAAATAAAACAGAAAAAGAAAATCATTCAGTTTGTGGTTTGTTATTGTCTAGAATGTTAGTGTGTGTTTATACAATAAAAACAACATAAGTTATCCTAGTTTGTTTTAAAAACCTTAGTAGCAGAAATAAATTGCTATCTGCAGATTCATAAACAGAATGCATTTTTTTCCCATCTAAGTTCAAGTATTATTAGAATATTATTATTACTATTATTATTATTATTACAGGAGCTCTAAATCCTTGCCATTTTGCATGTCTTTACATCATTTTGGTCTTTTTGAGGAATAACGAGTTGTGATCATTCATTCAGGAACAAAATCAAAGTGGATCTTCCGCAAGTTTTGCCTGGTGGAAGACAGCCTGGCAATCCTTTGGCTACTGTGGGTAACTTCAGAAGAGCGTGTTTGAGACTAGTGGTGTAGATACAGCAGTTGCACGATTTCTTGGTTGGCCGATGAACTTCATTTCTCCCAGGTTCTCAACACTCAGTCCCATTTAGAGGAGAATGGCAGGAAGAACCCAACCCAGACTCGCACCGCATCAGGATACGTCGTCTTCGTTTCTTCCCGGTACTGTCAGCTGCTCGTAGGTGGGCAGGGTGTTGTTGGGGAGGAAAAGCTCTGAACCGACGTTGTTGTTGCCTCGCTGAGATGATCTGTTGTTGCCCTGATCCCCCTGCTGACGGGAAACCAGGTGATGCAGCATGTCCGTGATGAGGTTCAGCTTCTGGTCCATTTGTGTAACCTACAAAGGCAAAGGGGAGAGTTGATTAGTAGCAGCACGCAAGGAAATTGCAACAAACCAGGTAATAAACCTGTAATATTAATTAGGATCACAACAACCTCTGTGAAGACACCACAGGTTCACAGTTCATCAAACAGATCCTTAGAGCTGTAATGCAATAGGTCAGGGTTGAATGAGGACAAGCTTTTTAATACTCACCTCTGGTATGTGCTTTGACACTCATTTTATATCTGGGTGAACACATGACAAATGGAATTTTAAAGAGATGTGCTGGAATAGAGAACTAAGTCCCAGAACTGAGTTTCTGTGGGTTTTGGTTTTTTGGTTTTTTTTTTTTTGGTTATTATTGTGTCCATATTTTTTTAAAAAACATGATAAACTTCTAGCATGCTTCTATGCCTTAATAATATCAATATGCTCTAATGAGTAACTGCTTGATTTGCAGTGATCTAATCAACTGAGTGATGCTCTTTGTTACATTTGGGCTCAAATGACAGCTCAGGCCACAAAATGCTCACAGGTCTTTTTGCTGCCATGAGTGAATAGCTGGGAGTGGGACATGAGTCAGTTTTGTGCTCTCAAAACCCAGCGACACAGCATTCCCTAGGATTGCCATCTGAATGACATGATCCCCAGCAAGACAGAAACCAAGAATTCCAAGATGGCTGAAAATTAATTTCTTGACTGGGGGACTCCAGGGGTTCAGCCTCTATCCATAATGCTCATTTTCTTCTTTAGACAGAAGCTCCTTAAATTATTTAATTTCTCTCTCTTTCCCCCCCTTTCTTCTGCTCTTTCTTCTACTCTTTAGGAGAAAATAAAATGAAAAATCGGATACCTAAGAGAGGTTAGGTTATGGCTGTTTTTTGGCATATATTTGTGGTACTCAGGACAATCAAGAATTCTAGGAGCACCACAGATCCAGTCTCTGGTTTCTTGCATCTCCCAGTCAAGAAGTAACCATTGTCACCCCTTTTATCTGGCATTGGGAGCCTCCTATCTGCGCTGAATCCAAAGTACTGAGCAAGATATCTGAAAGGGAAGATGGGCACTTCCAGCTTCAAAGTCTTGCCCACTCTTTAACCCTTGGCATGGCAAAAGCATTGAAACTGGGCAGTAAGACTCAGCCTTATGGCCTCCTATTCCCTTCTTCAAGCATAATAAAAAAACCTCAATTTTGTCATTGCAGTCTCTGACCCATTGATCCACAGGGATCCTAAAACACTGAGTAAATTCTAGGCAAAAAGATGTAATACATTTTAGAAAGGGAAAAGAAAGCAAGCAGAAAAAAAAACGTGACAGGAATAAATTGTTGCCTAAAATATCTTGCTAGAAAGTAGTGAAAGGCACATAAAACTGCCAGAGAGAGCATGAGTGGGAGCAATTTATATGTGCCTGGCTGTCATCCAAGTATCACACAGGATAGTAAAAGACAGTAAGGCTGAGCCGAACATCAACAAACCTGGAGGATTTCAGCAGAGACTAAAATGTTTTTCCACCATAGAGAAAATGCTGGTTTTTTTCAAACACTTCGTACAACTGGTAGGGAAGCAGATACAGTGATTTAAAAATATGAGGTGCCAGAGATTTATACTTTGCAGCTGGTTTTGAAAACATGAGGCAAAGCACCCTAGATGGTACATGAAACACTAGTAATTCTGGATGGAAATGGCTGTTGAAAGATGAGATTCTATGAAATGAGGAAGCTGAAGAACAGATAAGTTCAAGATTTCTAGAAGGAAATACAGATGGAAAACGGAGCAGATCATCAGGTTCTCATTTCATCACTATTTATTCCCTCCCTTAAAAAAAGAAACGTTTTGCCCAAATGGTGCCCATTACAGATGGCAAACTCGTGCTGCTCCAAGTGTCACAGTACAAAGCAGTGGCAGTGAAACCTACAAAAATACCTCATTCCTGCATCCCCCACTGCCCAGGTATTGTTTGCTCTGAGACAACTGTGCTGGAAGGACTGCAGTGAAAGCCTGCAGACAAACAGCTATCTTCAGAGTGTGAAGGACAACTTTTCCTTCTACAAGAAATACCTTTTTGCTAGCTATTCTAAATGAACTGGGGGATTTATATATATATATATACATATATATATTTCTTAATTTGTGATTCCAGGCAGGGATTACCAGAGGAAACACAGACTGGAGATATATCTGGAAAATGTGCCTTCATGAAACTCTCGCAGTGATGAACAATTGAACATGACAGTAGGTTGGACTGAGATCTGGATAGTCCTTCAACAGCTGTGCATCTTGGTGATGAAGTACTGGGGAGAAGTGAGAAATGAATATTCTTGCTGGGAAATAAATTCCCAGAGATAATTGTCTAATTTTTTCTAGGCAACAAGGTCTGGCTGCTGCAGCTGTGGCGTGCAGGAGGCCCACAGAAGCAGAGGCAGAAGCTAATTGCTATCGAGCTGAGCCATATGAGATTAAAAGTAAAGACCTTCGTTGTCCATGTTCCTGCTTGTTGGGGTAGGGCTCTAAAGCCACAAAGCTTTTGTGGAGGTAGGTCCAGAAAGCTTGTTGTGTTTAGTTGCTGTTTAATCAGTTTTGCTTTCCATTTCCCAGGGGGTTCCTTGCCTGTGAAGGGCTTGCTCCAAGACGCACTGAACTCAGTGGTAGATTTTGGCAGTCACAGACTCCCAGTGACTTCAGTGAGCTCTGCACCAATCTTGGACTGAATCATCAGTCCCAAAGAGTACCATATTCTTTGGATAATACAAGAGAAGGAGCAGTCTGGATTTCTGTACATGGACGTTCTGCTTCTTGGGGTTCTATCAGAAGAGATGACATTTGCAAATGAGGCAGCGGTGGGACAATAGGCCCCCATCCTTGATTCTGCCAAAGCAGTATCTGCCTAAAGTAGGAGATATTTTAAAAAGAGAAGCAAAAGCCACCAGAAGGCAACTTCTACTCTCATCACAGGCCTCTGATGTACCAGAAAAAGAGGCTTGCTGGTGAACAGCCTGGTTTATTATCGTGCCCAATCTGCCTGTCATCATCCAAACACACATCCTGAAATACATCATTCACTTGTTTGCTGCAGAGATAATTATACCCACTAGAAAAATGTCATTGTGTGCAATACCCTTTTTATTAAGCCAGCTTTACGCACTTAGCATGGAGAAATGTATCATATCCCCTGAATCATACTTTCAAACACATTTACTTGATTAGAAATTAGCTCTGATGCCAGAACGAATAAAAGTAAAGCAAACACAAAAAATGCTGATGTTGCTCTAATCTTAACTGCTTTGAACAACTCTGATCTCTCTACTTAAAATAGCAAACATTGTTAATTACATAGAAAAATAACTCAGACTGATTTGTTTCCTTTAGGAAAAACTAAGTAAGCTCTTTGTAGCTGATTTATGTTTCATTAGAAGCATGATGTTTGGATGATCAGATTCTTTATATGCAAATAATTTCCTTTGTATTTCACAGTTGTTGGGAAGAGGAAGCAGTGTTTGAAACTTCAGAAATTACACACCACAGTTATTCCTAAGTCTTACTGAAATATTGTACGAATAAAGAATTTTTCCATCCTCCAAGTTTAAAAAAAAAATAAACATCCAAGGATCATAGATTGAGCACAGATGCAGAGAAGAAGATTTAAACAAGTTTTGAATCTAGTTCTTAGAAATGAATAAAATCCCATCCATGCAGTGCACTGAGAAAAAAACTAACCCCAAACCAAATCATTCTTCACAAAGGCTGAAAGGTTAGCACACAAACCTGAAATGGCACACCATGAGGAAAACTTATAACATGCTGTTATAATAGTCTCTTTCCATCTTTCCTGTAGGCTCCCTTCAGGTACTGGAAGGCCACAAGTAGGTCACTCCAAAGCCTTTTCTTTTCCAGGCTGAACAATCCCAGTTCTTGTAGCCTTAGTGACACACATTTATAAAGGTAATAATATTTGTAAAAGGATCAAAGGCATTCCAGGAGGTGCTACTGAACAAGACACAGACTGTTCTCGCTGAGAGAACAAAATAATTTTCAATTAAAACTGTCTATTATTTTTATCTATTAAAATTCCACAAATCTTCATACTATACAAACTTGAAACACTTTGTAATTTTAAGCTTCCATAACAAGTTCATGGTATGATCTGGAACATAATATGTAACAATGAATTTATTTCCTTGCTTTTAAAAACAAAACAAACAAAACAAAACAAAACACAGAAGCCTGGTTGTCTCCAGGGACAGATGGGTAATGGTCTCTTTTAAGCTCTCTTAAGGTAATGGAGAACTAAAGGGTAGCACTTTGGAGACCTACTCCCAAAACTAATTATAGGAATTTACCAGGAAAAGGCAATGACAGACACAATTACAGACCTGAGTGGAACAGTATTTTCAGCCACGGAAAGCTGAAGGACAAAATTTTGAGTTTGGCATAATTTCGGCCACAAAGACCACAAATTATTAATAGGTTATTCCAAATATTGCTCCATGCTCTGGGGAGATCAAGGTTGATTAATGCTGTTGATTAAAGCTGTCTCATCTGCCCTTCATTCTCATCCTCAGAGATTTTATAAATAAATATTATTAAGGGTAAAAATTATATTGCCTTTGAAAAGAATGGTGTTTTAAGAACCCATGTTCTTAACATGGTTGACTGATTAAACAGATTATTTGTCCATAATGAAGATAATTTTTATCAGCGCATTGCTCACTCAGTGGGTTCAGGGGGGCTGTCCTTGTTCTCAGTAAAGAAAGCCAAGCACAGAGCTGCCAAAGGAGAAGAGGGAAACCAGGATGCAAGCGATGCTTGGCTGAATGAAAATGTGATAAAGGAAAATTTCAGCTGCTTTTACAACATCAAACTCCCAAGTCTGCTGCCCTGACTTAGGTAGCATTCATTCCTGAGGGTGCAGCTTTTCAGCTCAAAGTGAACCAACTCTTTAAGGCACTTGTTGAAAATAACCAAAGAGGACTGGGGAGACCTTCATGTATTTATCACTCCTGTTGGCCTGTTGGTAAGGAGGATCCTATTGCTCTGCAGTGTAGCAAACTTCTAGGGGGAAAAAAATGATGCTTTCTTTGAGCATGTCTCCATGTTGTATCAAATTCCTAATATGTTTGCTGTTCAGTACCACACTCGGTAATAAGCTGGCTTTATCTTTCACAAAAACACACAAAAAAGTCCTTTCTGCTAACAAGATCATCACCAGGCACACCAATGACTCAGATGGAGAGAAGATGAAAGGCAAAAAATATTCCAGAATGTATGATACCTGTTAATGGCAGTGTTATGAAGGAATGTATCAGTATCCAGTGGTACTTAACAACAGTGAATCTGTTCCAGAAGGAAACGTGTGGTTATAAATCACATTTGTCTTTGGTGGGATTCTTTCTATTTAAGTTCTTCAGAATATTTGAGGAAGCTTCAGAGAGCAGCTTCCCTGGCTCCTCTTCTTGCTAAGTCCCTACACATGCTGGCATCTCAACATTTTTAAAAGTTAATGCTTTATTTTGGAGGGGCCTGCAGACAGGAAGAGGTGCAATGTTAGGAGTGGCTTTCTAGAGGAGCTCAGGGATAGGTATGGGAATATTCCAACAGAATTTATTTTAAAATTTCTCTGTAACAGTGGCAGAAGAGACCAACAATTTCCGTATTATTAAGGAATGTTTCTTTCTTCAGGTGCATGATTCTTCAAAAAACATGGAACTTGTCTTCTTTCCATTTTGCAACACCCAAGATCCCAGATTCTTGCAAAACCCACTATCAGAACTTCTGGCTTTGATGTGTTTATTTTGCTGCCCAAGATGAGGCAGCAGTTTTGCTGGAGGTTATATTCCCTCCACTGAGGTGTTTAAAGGAGAATGTAATCTGCACGAAGGAAGATTTGTTCTCCAGACTGACTGTACTTTCTCTTGAGAGTTGGCCAAAGAAGAAAGTGTGCGTGTGGTGTCCAGGGGAAGGATAGAAGAAGTGGAGCCAGTGAAAAAACACTACTGTAAGATTGATCATTGCTCAGAAAACATGAGAGCTGAGTTTCTGAGGAACAAAATTAACAGGTTTTGAAGGTTACATGGACAAGTCTCTTTCTAGTCAATGAAAATATTATATGAACCACTGTCTTAACTGACAAATAAAATGGATAACTTTCAGACAAAAAGCATCTTTGGAAAGAAAGGCACTTGCTACACCCTGAGTTCTAAAATCAGCTCTCTTACATAAAGCTATCAGTGACAATCTCTGCTTTGAGATACTAAAAATTGTCCTGTTTTTTCAATAAACTGAGACTGCTGATGCTCTCCTCTTGCTGTGTATTTTTATAGCAAAATATTTATCTTACACTTCTCAAAAGCGTAAAAAACCACTTATTTTTTGTAGTAAGAGCCCTTGAACAGCTGCTGAGAATTAACCATTGATCAGGGTGTGCCACTTGTACATTCAACAGAGGGTGATGACCCTGGGGAGAAAATTCTGAGTCGCTGAGTCAGGATCAGAGCGCAGCAACAACCAGGATTTATAAGCCAGTTGCTGGCTCTGATTCTCCAGAAGTTATCTTGGTAACAGTGAACTATTACGAAGGGCTTGACTTGTACAGTAAATTCCAAATGTACTGTATAGAAACTCAGTTTTGTCACATATTTTTTAAAAACTGTTTTGTGAATTATAACAAACTGGCAACACCAGCATGTGGCCATTTGATTACTGACTGTAACACTTGTGGCACTTCAAAGTAATTTTTGTTTGTTTGAAGAATTTTGTCCTGGTTGTGCAGCACAAGATCTTGGGTAGCAAATGCTCAAGCTGTAGGAAATAGGAGAAATTACACAGTTGATTTATGCATCCATTCTTTCCATTAGGATTGGGAAAGCAATTTTGATAAGCGAGTAACTAAACTACAGAGAATTAATTTTCTTTTCCAAATGTTCCTTTTCTCAACGAAAAGCATGTTTTTCTGAAAGCTTCCTCAGAGTTTCTGGAAACATGACATCTCTGGTTAACTATTCACACAGCTCCATTTCTTCCATGATTCTTAGAAGAGTGTAGGTTACAACTATAATGCCATTTTTCAGATTAGGTGTCTCCCCTGAATTATATTTGAAACCAGTGGTAGAAAGAGGCATGCTCTGATGGGTCAAAAACTAAAAAAATGATACAAAAAAGCCACTTCAGTAATATTTGATGGAATAAATAATATAAAATACAGCAGACCAAATACAGGATATTAGCAGCATGTTATCAAAACTGTCTCTTCTATGGTACTGCCATTTTTCCCTACAAAGAAACAAGCGGCAACAACAGAAGTTGTGCTTATGTAAGAGAGCAATTCCTTTAAGATCTCAAAAATTATGAGGAATAAGTAGAAATCAAAAGTTACAAACAAGTTGGTTTGGTTTTTTTACAGGTCACCTTCATAAGATTATTCTTTTGTAACTTGCTGCTTGACTAACAGAAACAAGGTAAGATGAATACAAACCACTCCTTTTAACAAGGAGGTTGGTTAGGGGTTTTTTTGCTGCCAAATGGGAGAATTAAACTACAGGAGAGTGAAATGCATTTGGTCATGGACTGTTAGGGAGTACAAGACCTCGAAAAGTGGAAAGATTTTGGGACAGCACTTCTTTTAAGCACTTTTTTTTTTCTGGGTTCAAACTGAAAGAGGGGAAATTTAGGCTAGGTATAAGGAAGAAATTCTTTGCTGTGAGGCTGGTGAGGCACCGGAACAAGCTGCACAGAGAAATTTTGGATGCCCCATCCCTGGAAGTGTTTGAGGCCAGGTTGGATGGGGCTCTGAGCAACCTGATCTAGTGGAAGGTGTCTCCAGGGCAGGGGGCTGGAACTGGATGATCTTTAAGGTCCCTTCCAACCCAGGCCATTCTATGATTTTACGATTCTTTTACAAGTGGAAAGGATTCAGAAAAACTTGAGGGTAAAAATGTTGGAAAAGGATGACCTAAAATGCTAGTAGTCAAGACAGAAATGATGATCATGATGGATGTGGCTGCAGGAGATGGTCAGAAGCAGAGACTGGAAACAGCTGCCACTTGAGAAGAGAGAGTAGAGAACTGTGGTCTCAGTTCGGCACTTTTGTTGCTGTTATTAACAATTTGCAAAAATATCTGGCTTATTTAGAGCACCCAAACTGCTGGAAATCAGCTTTTCCTGAGAGCCTTTCTTTAGCTCTAGGTGTAGTTTTGGGCCACAAGGCCCCTCTGCTTGCTCACCACTCCCCAGGCTCCCAGGCCGGTCCTGCTGGCTTCTCAGCTCTCAGTCCATGCCCGGATGTGTGCAACACTCGCAGATCTATCTGGCATCCAGAAGGCTATAGCCAAGCAGTTAAAATCTGTGGTTGACTCTTGTTTTAGATAAATCAGACGAGACTTAAAACACATGGAAATTTTCAAGTTAGAACAGCATCCAAAATCTACAGTCTTTGGCCCAGCACTGCCTCAGGATACAGCATTTTTTTTCCCCTAAAATATTACAAAGGTCAGATATTTATTTTTTTAACCCTTTCCTCTAAATTAACAGTGTATCAGTAGATAAACAAGGGAGCTTGGAATATTTTTCTCTCCTTGCATGAAGCCAGGAAAGTGAAGTTGAGGGTCTTGTCTCTAAATATAACTTTTATCAGAAACTACTAAAGATGATCAAATCCCCCTATCCTATTAACTGAATACTCTGATATTTCCAAGAATTAGCTTATCTTCATTAACTATAGCCCCACCTTCAGGAAACAGTATCTCTTTGACCAGACACAACTTTCCTCCGTCTCTGTTTAAAAATAAGACATGAGTTGGCAAGAAGGGAGTGATTCTTTCTTTACAAGTGAATCAATGATACCAGAAGAATTAGAAGTTAATGTATCTGCAAAAATCGCTGGATATCCATCCAGCACCATAATCATAAACAGCTTCCCAAATTATGCTTAAATTGGAATCCATCCCTATGGAGGATGGGGAACAGGCTTGAGATAACCAGAAATATAGTGGAAATACTGATCAAAGAAACCAGGAAAAAATGCCCCTTAGCTTTGTGCAATAGTTTGCGTAGAGTTCTAGAATAAATGGTGGTCATGTGCAGGGCCAGGGGTTGGACTTTGATGACCCTTAGGGGTCCCCTCCAACTCAGGATATTCTATGATTCCTTGATTAATGCATCTACAGCACTGTGCAAGCCTGGGTGCACCTAAGCACAGTAGGTAAGTCCTGTTACTGCCAGCACAGCGTGGGGGAAACTGAGGCAGCACAGCCAGTGGCCCACCTTCAGATACAATAAACATTCTTAATGTCAGCTTGGATGAGCTCTAAAAAAACCTTAAAAATATTTTCCATGTCCTGGGCACATCTTCCAATCTCAAGGAAAACTTCACAGCACTTTTCTGGTTTTTATTATCGAGAAAGAAGGTTGGAAAACAGGTTGCTTTCTCATTCTCAATCGCATTCTTGTTCAGCAAAACATTTCTCCCGTGGGGTCCTTGAGGTTGAGCACCCCGGTACCTATCTGCAGAGGAAAGGAAGGCTCTCTGTTTAGCTGACAGGCACTTGTATTTCAGATGCTTCAGTTCCACAGATGCGAAGAAAACTCCCCGTGGTTCTTGCCTCTGGAGGACCCTTTCTGCCGGCTTAACTGCGGCAGTACAGCCTCTGAATATCACTCCATATTTCCCTTGTCAGAAATTCGGCTGTCGGACAACAGCTTTCCCCTAGCTGTAGATTCCCGTTCCCGGTGTGGAACAGTGGCATATTTACAACATTTTAGGGTTAAAAAGCAAAGAGTACAAGACCCAACTGGCATAAAAATATGTCCAAAACTCCTCTCCACAACGAAATAAACCCCAAATCTACCCAACCCCCACTGTCCCCCTCCCCCCATTAAAGAAAACAAAAGTGACTAATCTTGACCTCTCTCCAAAGGGGAATGTTTTGCTTCTTGAATCCTTGGCTCTGGCTCTCGTATGATACTGGGACTATGACTAATAACCTCTTGCCAGAATACTGCTGATAATTTCACCATTGAGTAGCTGTTCTCATTCTGGACCATCATAATATGCACTTAAGTTGCCAAGATTTTATTTTTAAAAAAACAATAAGATATACACTCATAATCCCCAGTGTTAGAAATACATTTTTCAGCTTTAACTGTAAGGTTTTGCCTCCTTCTTCCAAACTGTTATTTTTCAGATGCCTGCTACGAAATGGTTCCCTTTTTCCTTTCTTTCCCTCAAACACTTTTTTCTAATTCAAAGCAGATTTGAGACTGCTGCTCTTTTTAAAGCAAATCTGCCATGTATCATGTTGTGTTAGGTCAGCACTGCTTACGTTACGTTTCGCACTTCACCCAAATGAGGCATCCAAGCTGCTTTTCAAAGGGAATAAAGCCAGACTAGGTGCAGTGGCTTTTATGGCTGGAATAGATCCACAGGTTATGGATCTGATCTCATGGCATGGCACAGGGAAGGACACCATTATCTTCCTTTTTGCTTAAAAAGTTAAAAACCAAGATAACTTCAAATGTTATCTCAAAAAAAGTGGTTTTTTGCCAGCTCCTTTTTCAGCATCCATAAATCTACTAATTATTTATAATTTGATAGTTACCATATGGGCAAAAAAGGGCATAAACTCCTTTGTACCTAAAATGAGCTTAAAAAAATTAATAACCATATGATGACTTCTGCAGCAATCAAAAATGGAAGGGGAAAAAGAGTGGGGGAGAGAAAGGGAGAGAAGCAATTACAACAACAGTGAGTTTTGAGTGAGTTTTCCCTGAGGGCTGCTGGTAATTAAACTAACGGCAACATGAATCTCTGTTTGATGTGGTCATGAATTTGTTTTCAAAAGAAAAATCTTTAAAAAGATTCTTTCAAGAGAAATTTTTAGAGAACAAGCTCAGCATGAATAATTAGACCAGAAGTACTTTGATAAATATTATTATGGAGAAGTCATTTATGGGCCATGGCATTTGAAGGTTAGAAATCCCGGTGATAAATAAGGTGGCAAGTTTGCACCATTTTGAACACACAAAACCAGGGCTGTGCTCTTGTTTGCTTGAGCCTGTTCCTCAGAAAGGAGGCGGCCTCTTGTTTTGCCATTGCATTAAGCTTCACAAAGACACAGATGCAAGACAGAAAATTTCAGTGGGAAAGCTCAGTGGAACGAAAGAAAACCACACACAATTCCAAAGGCACTTTTCATTCCCAGGGGCTGCACAGAGATCAGAGGTGAAATTCAGTGGTGATAAAAAGTCTGTCAGCCCACTCTACTCCCCCAGCCTTTCCAACTATCATCCAGTTCTGCTGAAATCATATCCCTGGAAATACCTCCTTCAGAATCCTCTAAAAATAAAACCACTTGCATTTTGTAGAAATTTAAGCATCCAGCAAACCCCACTGAAATCCAGAGGAGATGCAGGTGCTCTGCACCCTCTAAAATCAACTTGCCTTGGACATCCCAAAACTACATTTCATTCATTTACTGAGCGCTTCAAAAAGTGGAGGCAGATACATTCAATCACAAGCCAGCAAATAACCAACGAGTGAAGTAGAATGTAATATATTTACCAGTGGAAACCCATGTTTACAAGGAAAAGAAACTGCTTGTTGGCTGTCATGGTGTTATTCATAAAGGCAAACTAGGAGATGTTGTGGATACCAGGAGCAAAACTACAACAAAGGCAACCAACTGCTAATGAAGAAGGGTTTTCAGTCAAATTTCATGGGTCATACAAAGTCATTACCATGCCTGCAGGAGTTCAACAGCTCTGCCAGTTGAATTCGGGGGGAATGAAGTGATTATTTTGTTACGCATTTTGTAGTTTTAGACATTTTTCTTTAAATTTCAGGTTCTGAAGACAACCAGCTATGCAAAGAATATCAGCTTCAATTTCCAGAGTTAGCTTCTGACCATCTTTGTAGCAGAGGAAACCTTCAAAACAGGTCTTCTGTATACACCAAGGTCTCAGAAACTAGATTCTAAAGACTCATATCTGTTCCCCTTTTCCCCTACTGCCTAAATACAACCTTATGGTGTTAAGCCAAATTTACAACACTTTGGAGGCTTCATACCTTTTAGAAACTAAGAGACAGATCATTTGGCTGATATTGGTAGCAAGTTCTGCATGGGTTAAGTTTCCCACTTGCTCCCATCACAGGTTTCCCTCTGGTTCTGAGTCAGTTAAAATATCAAGGCTCTTTTCCATAACATTTTAAGCTATAATGTCTTCAAAAGTAAGCAAATGTTTCTGATAAAAATAACATGCTTGAAAAATTTAATGGATGACAAAGATAACAAAAAATCCTTAGTGCTTTTCTTTGTCAGTAACTTCTTCTAGGAATACAGCCAGGCTGGGCATTTGTTTGGACTGGTAAACCATGACTCAAAAGTGGCTCTCTTGGCAGCATAAGCTACTGCTCTGTGGTGGAAGCAAAAGGCTCCTAGCTGATTAATCATTTTGACAGGCTTGAAGACTAAATGATCTGCCCAGCTCCAGATGTTAGATGTCCCTCCACCTCTTATTCTTCTGGTTCTTAGGCAGTAGCCTTAACTGTTCGTTCTGAAGATAATGATGACCATTTACTGTTCAAAACTAAAAAGGGCTTCGGGCCTTGTAATATTATATTATGATAGAGGAGGCTACTACACAAGATCACACAGCACATAGAGTCTAGACATGATGAAATGCTGGAAGACTCTTCAGGCAGAGGTGGTGACAGCCTTGAGCATAAAGCTTTGTGACGTTTCCCTTCTCCATTTCCACCTCCTACCAGAACTGTTATCAATTGCACAAAGGCGGAGCAGGAACACGTGGCTGGCTCTCTCCCATCAAGCCCCTGCCATCGAGGGCTGCATTAACCCCTGTTAAATCAACAGCAAAATGTAGCTTCTTGGTGATGGGAGGCAGCATCTGTTTCACAGCACAGGGTAACGCTCCTCAGCATTTACAGACAGGAACAAAAGGCAGTGATACAGTGAAAGCAGGGGAGAACATCACGGCAGCAGAAAGAAGGTACTGAACCCTGTCTGAGACAGCCAGAGAGTGCTACAGGATCTCCAGTGGCTTCAAGTCACGAGAGACACCACTTTAATTGTCATGTAAAGGGTGGTCCTCCACAGAGGGACCAAGTTTGTCTTGGGCAGCTGCCAGGAAGGACTTCATTGACAGTGGCACTCCAGGAAGGGAGCACCAGGGAATCAGCACCCTGTGTCTGAAGCAAGCTGAGCCTGCTCCTCCTGGAGATTGATCACTGGTGTTCACAGAGGCCACACCATGCTTTACTTGGAAGATCTGGGTATCACCACACAAACTGGTTTAGCTGCAGGCATTTCCTATTTTCCCTTTGCATATTTTCCTTGAATGAGTGAAAGAGGTTACTCTGGAGTAATTTATTTTCTTTTTTTCTGCTAATCTCTTTTGTTAAGTAGTATTTTTGCCCCAGTCCAATGGAGAGAGTAATCAGCTACTCAGGAGAAATTAATTCACCCCTAATCATGCAATCTTTGAAAAAGAGTTGTCACATAGTACCTACTAAGGACTTTACAGATTAAAATGCTAACATAGTTCTGAATTAATAAAGACTTTTTCATCCATTTTCATGGATGGCTTTATGTGATTTGACTAACAGCTTTAGCTCTGACACATCTGCTCTGAAACGTGAAAGGGCTTTACTTCAGTCTCAAACATCACAGCTCCTTTCAGGTGTAAGATGCTGCTGTTTATAGTACCTGAATGGTTGATTTATATTTTCGTGGAATCATAGAATGTCCTGGGTTGGAAGGGACCCTGAACATCATCTAGTTCCAACACCCCTGCCACGGGCAGAGACACCTTCCTCTAGACCAGGTTGCTCAGAGCCCCATCCAGCCTGGACTTGAACAATACCAGGGCCATCAAGCAAGAAACTTCTCAAGTTGTATCTAAGTTTTAACATAAATCCAGAACAGCAGTGGGAATAACAAAAATTATAAAAATAATCAAGTGCTTCTGTTTTCATTTTTGACCTCCAAGCCTCAAAATGCTCTATCACACACAGTAGTCATGGCTGAGGAAAAGGAAGCAACAGAAAGCGAAATGACTTGCCTCAGGTTTCTGCAGAAAACAATGTCTGAGCCAGGAATGGCACCCACACCTCCTGAAACCCCCACAATAACCACACCAGTGCATCTTTCTAGAAGGGACACGGACTGTCATGATGACACAAGTGTCTGACACTGCCTTTTAAAAGCTGATTCTCAGAGAGGACAGAGGAGGTCTGGTTGCACTTACTCCTCTCTGGTTCAGGGAGTACTCACAGTGTACACGTGCAAGTGAGTAGACCATGTGTGACCAGCTCTGATATGCATTATTTATACAACAGTTCCACTGACTTAAAAACTAATAAATCCACAGCCTGCAGATGATGTGCAGACACACAGACACATCATCACAAATATAACTTTATCTTGGTTCTTTGTGTTTTTTCCCCCTGCTGCTGCACAACAGAGCATCTAGTACAATAGCAAAATAAGCCTCTGGCCAAAGGGTAATCTTGCTTAAATCACAGCGTTTCTCCAAGGCAACTGACACACAGAAATAAGTGCCATTTTCCAGGGAACCATTTCTACAGGAATATTTCACACAGAGGAAACGCTGTCAAACTTGTTTGCAATGCAGTGCTGCAAAATGCTCCACACTTCCCTTACTCTCTGAGTGCCCTCGACTCCTGGTGAGCTTTTCACTGAGGAAGATCCATGTATTTGGATAGAAGTGAAACACATAGTCTGTAACTTGGCACAATACAAGTGAAAGCACAATACAAGAGGTCAAAACGAGGTTTCTCTCCTTATGTATTGTAATTACGGTCTGTTTATAATTCTACAGTTAATTTAGGGCTTGTATGTCCCCGCTGGACAAAGCAGCTTGCCCTGTGTGGAAAATGCCATTAACTCAATCTTTGCAGACTGTCCCTGAGCCTACAAATGCTTTTGTTGGTACAGTGAACACCTGTACTAATTACGCACTTCACTCACTCGGGGGTCACTGCTCATGGCAAAGGTTTTAAATCAGCCACCCCAGGAGACAGACATCATTATATTTCTGGAGCAGTCATTCCAGTGCTGCAAAACTGGGCAACCCTGGAAACAGATTCACACTCTGAAGTCTCCAAAGGTGAAGGACCGGGATACCCCATTGCTGGACACAGAGTATTGGAATGAATAGAGCAAATGAAGAGAGTAATCAGAAACTGTTGTTGAAATCTTAGGTTTAGCAATACTTTTAGTGATTCTGAGATTCTCCTGACTTTCATGTAGATACATTTTTTTTCCCATCTCTCACTGTATACCAATACCTGACTCAGCAAGACTTGTAAGCATGTGAGAAATGTAAAATAGTTTAATTTTGTTCACTTTGTGATTTGCACGTGCTATTTATGCACTTCAGTTATGCTGGAACTCAAATGCCAAGGTCAGCATTCATTTCTTTCACCGATGTAGTTCCCCGTGAAGTCATGTTCAGTTCTTCCCAGAGAGTCCCTGTTCACACTGATGCTAATCAGTGCTGGTACTTCCCTTAGCTCAATATGCAAAACTTGCAGAATCAATGGCATGTTATGTGAAAACCAGCATCTAAGTGGCTGTAGGGGGCAGAGATATCTGCATTTCACATTACTCTTCTCCTAATCACTGCATGTAAAAGCTGTCAGCAGGTTTGCCCCTGGGAAATCACAGAGCAGAAGGTTACTTTGGGTAGGTGCTGCCTTCAATTAAACACACCCCAAGGTGTCATGCTGTCCTCAGTGTACAAGTAACAGCATCCACCAAAGGCAAGAAGCACTCAGGGCACGGGCAGAGCTCTCCATCCCGGTTTTTGCAGCTGCTCTGCGCCCCAGTGCCATAAACGGGGTAAGTAAAAGGGAAGCAGAGGCAGGATTTGTTCAGAAATAGCAAAGAACAGGAGCCAGGGCAGAAAAATAATGGAGCCAGGGCAGAGAAGGGATCCTTGAAGTATTTGGCATTTTCACAACTGCCTCCTATGTGAATGCTAAAAAGGTTTTCAAGGATGCAAATGACCAAATACACAAATTCTTCCTAAAGTGCCTAGGAACTCTAAGATTCAAGCTAAGGGAAATGAATCCGTATATTTTCTATCAAATTTTCTCCAAACTCCTTAATCTCACTTCATCTTTACAAGCATACAGCATAAATTTTCATGGACATGTAGATGCAAATTTTTTCTACCATTTGTGTGACCCTTTTCAGTCAGATTCATTAGGCAACGTTAGAAAAACAATAATGCCTTGAGCTCTGTGTACTGCACGAACCTCTCTCTCTCCCTCCACTGACTCAGGAACGGGACATGTTTTGCAACAATGTCGCCTAAATATACAATAGTCACAGTTCACTCCTCTTTCACTCCAGAGTAAATGAGGAGTAAACTTATTGATGTCAATGGGATTAAGGTAATATAAATGCCCTGAAAAGATGGATCACAGTTAGCACTCAGAAGAGCACACTCCAAAGGTTTGTCCACTTGCATGCAACATATCCCCTACAGTAATAGAATATAGTAAATGACACATATCACTGCAAAGAACTCCTGTGACTAAGTGGTGCATTGTGTAAAGCAGACCTTTCTTCAGTGCACAGTCTTTTCTTTTACTTTTTAAAACCCAACCCTGTCATGCAAATTCTAGCCAGGCCTTCACTGTTCTGTTATTTAAATTTCTTAAAACTTCACAGCTTCATAGAAAACATACTATTAAAAAAAAAAAAATCCAACTTTAACAGAAAACACCAAACTTGGCAGGGTATATTCAGACAAACTATAGTTTTGGAAAAGAAATTGCAAGGTTTCTAGCATACACTGTAAAAGTTATGAAAACCAAAAGGTTATCTGAAGTGTAATTTAAAGAAATGTGTTTGCATTGTTTTCAGATAAAACAGTCCTGAGGCCATGTGTAAAAGTCCGGGACTGCAGGACAGTAATGAGTTTGTGAATCAGGACTGTAAATTCCCTCGCTGCAAATGTGGGAGCCATCAGGAGCACACAGGATTGAGTCAGCAGTTACCAAGGCACATACATACAGCACAGGCCACTCAAGTCTCCAAACTGCCATTTATCATTTCCTGACAGAACAGTTTCTTGGCAAGCCTCCTTTAAAAACAATTTTTTTCCAAAACAACCAACCATTCCAGCAGGCTATGAATACCACTATAATTTGGTCTATTTTTCATATCAAGTGGACTACGGGCTCTGGTTTTCAGTTAATTAAAGAAACTTTCTTTTCAGATTTCCAAACGTCGTTTGCAGCAGGGTAGAACCCGCAGCGAGCCACCCCTCAAAGAGTGCCAGTTGCAGACCAAACTGTATGGAAATGGAAGGAAAACCCCCCAAAACACAAATAAACCCAGGGTCTGAAGTTGCAAAGCCCAGCTTACATAACACCAAATTTGGCTGCCCTGCCAAACTGTTAAATTTGGTCTCAGATGAAAACTGCTGTCTTGGGCTTGACTGTGTTTCATTCTCCTGAATGTGTAATGGCTCTGTCTGTCAGAATTTGAACTCCTTATGTTGTTGTTGTTGTTATTATTTTTATTATTCCTACCACACAGTAAGAGCATTTTAGGAGCCTTTTCTGAGGTCCACACACACATACAGAGAAACAGCCCTTGCCTTGAAAAATGCATGATCTAAAGAGATGAGATAAAAACAAGGGGTGGGACAAAGATCAGATTTTCATTCCTGTTTTATACATATTCAACTGAGATATGGAGGGATTAAATGTCTTTCCTGTGCTCACACATAAAATATCTGGGGCTAAACCTAGCAACTGAACCAATGTTTTTCAGTTCAAATCAACTTCGTCTTCCTTCATTAACCCTTTACTTACTGACTACAAGTCTACTCCAACCTGTGTTTATAAGCTGAGATCTCAAGCTGTGTTCAGCCTCTGGGCACACAGGCTCCAAGCACAGGAGGGGAACAGCAACCCTCCAACCTCTTGCAAGAGTATCTATGCTCATATAGCAGTAGTTACTCAGGAACTTAGTGATTGAAGCTTTAGAAAAATCCAACTTAGGAAATAAAGTCCCATATTTTGATTTCCTATTTGGTGAAGGAAGCCTGGATTCTGCTGTTTCTCTGCAGAGTCCTCTGTGCAAGCAGCCACAGAAACAACAAACTGTGCCATGCTTCAGGGAAAAAGTAAATAATCACTTCAGGGATTTCTCTAAACGTCTGACCTGCAGCTCACACATTCTTACTAAAAAAAGGGAAAGAAAAAGTAGTTATGCATGTTTTAGTAAAGAATTGTATTACTTTGTCTTCAGAAGAGTTTTGTCAGGCTTGGTGCTGTGACCATTTAGCTGGGGAGCCTGTTCCAGTGCCCAACCACCCCCTGAGTGAAGAACCTTTTCCTGATGTCCCACTTGAACTTCCCCTGATGCAGCTTCATTCCATTTCCTTGTGTTCTGACACTGGTGGCCAGAGAGAGGTGATCAGCACCTCCTCATCTGCTGCCCCCTTGCCCTAAGAATGTGTGATTTTAGAGGCTCTTACTTTGGTCAAATAAAAAGTCAACGTTTTGCTTTGTTGTTGGTTGGTTGTTTTGTTTGAGTATTTTTTGATAGAAAGAATAAATGTACCTGAGATTTAACTTCCAGGTGAATTTCAAGTCTTCGTTCCAAAACATCAGTATAGGAGAGCATCACAAAACACTTACTAGGCTTAAAAATAACCACAATAATATGCACAAAATTATGTGTCTCTTCCTATCTTTCTGCTTGGAAAGGCTGAAGCTTTTCAGCTGAAACATTCCTATAAATTTTAGTCTGAGAGGCCCAAAATGGAAAGCTTCAGGTCAGGTGGCTAAAAATGCACACAATTAAAACAAAGTCTTATGGTGGGCAATGTCTTACAAAGTTTTGGTAAGGCTCCAAAGCACTCCTGATGGCCAAAACCAAGAGGTGTGTATGTATAATAAATCCCAAAATACAGTTAATGGAAGACAAACTGTGCTTCACTACTTGGCTTCCATACCACACTTTTGGTTACTTTTACAGAAAAAAGGGCTGTCGTTACTTCCCTTGGTCAGAAAATAGAATTTCTGTTGTATGGGAAATTATAGCATATCACAATTTTTTTAACCTCTAAAATATTGAGATATTTCAAGGAGTGGAATTGGCAAACTATTTTAATTTGGAAACACATAAATGGCTTTAGCTTAATAATGAATGTTGACAGTACTGAAACATTTCATTAAAAAAGTAAAAACTCTATCACTATTCCAAAGCGCCTGAAAGGAATAAAAAGACAACAAAACAGACTAAGTGCAGCTTTTCAATGTCCTTGGATTAAAAAGCTGACCAAAATGAAAAAGTCTAAATTAATGATTCCAAGAAGGTTTGATGGAAAATGTTATCGAAGTAGTCTTCTTCATGTATGACAACACAGAGGTTTCTAATGGAATTCATTTTCCCAAAAAGGCTGATTTTTGCCACCTCTAACTAAAATAAGGTATTTAGGATTTCTTACTGTTTGAATAACATCCCCTGTCCATGACAAAGCCTATCCATTTCTCAGTCCTTCCCTGCCACCAGCTTGCCCTCCTGAGATGTTGCCCCAAGTGCCTGCAGACTGGGGAAGCGCTTTGGAGAGGCCTCTGAAGAACCACGTGCCACGAGGGCTATCAATTTGAAAATAATTTATGAAACTGCAGAATTTCCTGTTTCTCTAAGTGGCTCTAACTAGCTCTTTCCAGCAGAAATCTCTGGGGACACAAATTGGTTTTCCCTGTACAGAACTGCAACTGCTAATGCTGCAGAGTAATAAGATTGCCAAAAACATTTGTATGGTTTTTGGATGGCTGAAGTGCACCTTTCGATCTCCAGCTTTGCTCAAGGTGAATAAATAGCATGTTTTACCTGGGAGTCTTACATTCAGACTGTGTTTTGGGATCACTGTGTGAGAATACAGTGGGATGGAGGTCCTCTAAAGCTAGCCAGATATTTTCCATTGACTTTAAAGCAGCAGAAGCACAGTCAAGAATAATTATTTTTTATCAACAACACACTTACTTTAGGATTACTCCCAGGAGCATTCAGGTCAGGGCTAGCCCTGGGGGTGCTTCAATCTGCACAGTCAATTAGTGTCAGTGCTAGCCTACTTTTTCAAATTTTGAGTAAAAAAAGTCTCTACAAGACTTTTAGTTGCAGAAATGGATGGAAAATATAAATCCATCCAAAGATTAGAGGTGAAAATTTTCCATTAATCTCTGGTCTTACTCAGTTTCAGTGATACAAGAAACCATCTTGACCCTATAGCCCAATTTGTTAAGCCAGTTCTTGTACACATTGATCTGATTACCAGGGAAAATACAGAGGGAAAAGAAAACAGTAAGAGCTGGTCATGTGGTTTTATGAGATATGGATCAAAAATCTGGGCCCTGGTTGTCTCTTGAGGATGGTAAGAAACTTGGGTTTATGAAAGATATCCCTGCTGAAGAAGGAATGCAGAGAGATCTGCAGGCTGCACAGGGAAACTCTACGCTCCTGACACACCTGGCAATACCAGCGGAGAATCTCAACCTCTCCTGACAAGACCAATGTACCACCAGAAACACCAGGTAAAAGGAATTTAACATGGGCAAGGAAGGTGCTGAGCTTCATTGCTTGGAAAATCCATCTGCACAGGGTAATTCTGGAAAACAGGGAAGGGCATCGCTCTTTGAAGGAACCTTGCTCCTTCAAGGAGGGTTCCAGCATGTTCTGGGCGCTTCCCAGGAATACCTGCACCTTGACTTGCATTCAAAGAGTTAATAAGGATAATACCTATTTCCTGGAAATCAGGGTGTGGCTGCTAACTGTCTGAAATGCTTTCTTAATGAAACCTTAACCTCTGCTTCCAACAGGACTCTTGTACCAGGCTGCTGACCTGGCTGCTGGAGACCCTCCTCAACCATCCACAGGAATCTCCCTCTTTGGCTATAAAGATTTCTATATAATTTTTAAAATCCTGTTTTCTAGACAGGCTCTCTACTCTGTGTAATTATGACACTGCTTCTGATATGAATGGCTTTCCTTGCCACCAACCTCCTCCCAGCCTTTCCCCCAAAATAAAAAATCCTGGTTGAAAACCAAAACAAATAGTAGATTTTTATCATGCAGAATTTGTTAATAATACTTTCCCTGAAATAGTTCCCAGGCCTTTTTTAATGCTCAAATAAAGGCCCAAACATTTACAGCCAGCACTCTAAGCCAACTAATAATTTATTTGAGCCATACTGAAAAGCTCAAGAGGGATTTTGAATGAAAAATCTAGTGAATAAACTGATTGCCAAATACTGCCTTGGAGTCCTGCCACTGTAATACACAGGATGCACGGAGCTCTGTCGGTGACAGAGACATACACTGAAACACAGTCAATGAAATGATAGTTATGTCTTGTCAATCTAAAGCAGAAAAGATAATATCTTTGAGCAAACCATGAGCCTTAATATTTCCCAACTTCTGTGGCACACAGATGATTAGGTTTTAAACTCCTACTGCCTTAAAAACTTAAAAAGAAAATACATATTTAATCATTTGACAGTAAGATAAGAGAGGCAAAACTCTGCTTTCAGAACTTCATGGGAAACTTAATACATGGAGAATTCCCAAAGATTCTACTGAGTGTTACAGAATCTGCATGTACAGACCAGGATTAAAGCTCACAGAATTAGAAAAAAGGCAGAAATTTTTTCAAAGTAATTTCAGAACTATAAAATTGCTTTGAAGTATCTAAGCCAAGCTGATTTTCAGGACTCAGCTACCATCTTGCCAAATGTAAAATAAAATATATATCAAGAAGTAAAGAATTTTAGGGCATGTAAATAAATGACCGTCTCGAGTTATTAGTTTGCAACGTGGACTTAAAAACATGAAAAAAATATTCTGTAACTGAAAAAGTGTTTCCTTCCTCCTTTTGTTTTGTCTCAGATTTTTCACCCGATTTCATAGCTGAAAGAAAATGAATTCATGTAAGAGTAGCGACATGAAAAAATACTCTTCACAATTTACTGCACAGTAGTTTGTTTCCAATATTGCAATAGATGGGAGTTTGAAGCACCCTGTGGCTTTGGCTGGAGCAAGAGCACTGGTTTAGCCTTGATTTGAACCTGCTGTTTACAACACACTGTAAGCCCTTCCCATATGGCTGACTTTTAGTGAGGTTTATGTGAAAAAAACCCCCACTGCCAACCGAATGTAGGAAAAAGGAAAATACTTTGCATGTTTACATTTATTTTTACAATTACTTTGGAGTGCAAAATGAATGAATTTATATTACAGAAAATGTATATTTTACTCTGACAAAATAATGGTGCTGCTCTTTTGCTTGTTATTTGGCCTGCATGTAACATGCAAAAATGTGGGAAGTTCCAGTTGCAGCCTCTGAAGAGACTGGATGTCCAAACCGCTGCAGTTTTTGCAGCTTTCCTGAACCGGGCTCCTGGTGCCTTTTAAACATTTTGCCCCTTTAACCACCTTGGGGATATTCTGTGCATTTGAGTATACACATGAGTGTATTTAATTGATTGTTTCACCTTCTGAACTACTCAGAGATCTGGAAATTACTTTCAACGAGCAAACAAACCATTGGAATAATCTCTGGAACTTATCTCAACCTCTGGAGACTCCAACGTTGAGCTAAATACACCAGGAAGCCTGGATTTGTATTTCAGCACTTCTGTTTCCAGCTACGACCCAGAATCAGGGATGAAATTTAAGAGGAAAAACAATTTATAGCTAGAAACAACTCAAAGCTAATTTAGCAAGGCTCACTTGGATAGCATTTCATGTGTCCCAACTGTCCCTTTGCTGCACACGCTTCAGCCCTAACCAAGACTTATGGCTGCGAGCAAAAGCGTGCCCTGAGAACATTCCTCATCCCCTTCAATGGCATTTCTCAGGGACCAAGGGACAAGCACAGAGATATGTCTTGGTGATGGCCTGGGCTCTAGAGCTCACTCCATCTCACAGCTGCAAAACAACCCAAAGAAGAAAGATGCTGTCATAATTAAAATTATACAGCATAGGCTCATGAGATTTGGGTCTTGAGTGGATTGTCTGAGAGAGAGAGCTCTGAAGTATGTAAAGAATTTAACTTCCAGTCCCATGGTTTCTCTTCCATTTTCCATCCCTAACTGTGCACGTTTTCCCTGTTGCCACAGCTCCCAAAGCGTAACACACCTCTCTGACTCATAGTGACACTGTCGTGGACACAAATGCATCTTCACACAAGGCCAACAGACTCCAATCAGCTTCAGAGAGGGAGGAAAACAGATTTACAATTACAGAAGTGGAGTTGAGCCTCCCAAATAGAAATGAAGGGGATGCAAACTTCTGAACTTTGGGGAAGTTTAAATCTGTCTTTTCTCAACTCACAGCACTCTGACTCAATACTCATCTCAATGTCTCACTGCAGTTTGGGGAGACAGGGAATAATATTTTTATTATTTCCATTCTGCAGATGGTCGAGCTGAAGCACTGCAAGGTTTATTGACTTACTCAGAGTTGCACAGCATGCTTGAATGGAAGCAGAACCCCAGCTGGCCTGATTCCCACTCCTGGGCTTTTAGCCGTTAGACTCTCCTGTATTTGCTCCTTTTAACATCTGATTATTTTACTGCTCTAATCAGCTCCCCATTTTATACTCAAATTATTTCCTTAGGTTACATTAAACCTTTTTGCCATGTTACCCATACAAGACTATAGATATTTTTTTCAGCCATGCATGGGCAGAAATTTAGTTTCTTTTGTTCAAACGCAAACATGCACAGGGTCAGTGATAGGATCCAGACTCTGAGGAATTATTCCTCTGCTCATTTTCATGTTCACAACATGAATTACATTAAGAGTAGAAATTACTCATTAGCATCTCCCTGTATTTGCTGAAAAACTAATAAAACATCACATTTTAAATGCTTGTTACTGCATACTTTTGTTAGCATATCACCTCTCCCAGTACCAATGACTAAACAACTGACATAGCTGAATCTTGGCCGAGGCTGCTACAGAACAGCAGGAACACTGGTGAAGCATCTTCCAAAAGTGAGTTATTTATCTGGCCAGGGAGATTTTTCCCCCCCCCCTTCTCTCTTTCTGTGCGCGCTCATGAACCTGACCCAACACGTTTCCAGAAGAGACTCTGCGCTTGTTGTTGCCAGACAATGCCTGCAATCATTTTTCTCCAGCCGTACATCCAAACTAGGGGGNTAAGAAAAAAAAATCCAACATAATGATTTCCTTCTGCTTGGTGTGCCTACCCTTCGAGCCCTCCCCTCTGCTTCTGGTGCCCATTAGGAACGAGATAACTTGTGAAGAAAAGGCCCTCCCTGTAGGAATACATTCACTACACTTTGGTTTGGTGTTTTTTTTCTAGTTTTTCATAGAATCATAGAACCATTTGGGTTGGAAGATGACCTCTAAGATCACCGAGTCCAACAGAAATCTGGTCTCTGTAATTCTCCCCCACACCACCACCAGGTACTCCCAAAGGGGCTTCTGTCTCCACAGTAAATTGATGGAGTGTCCCAATGTAGCTGACAATCTCTGCTGATCAGGCTGTTGTGCTCAAAACTGATGGACTGTGGGGCTCCCAGAGGGGAGGGCCAGTGCTTATTTGGAGGCTCTCTTCCATGCAAAATATGAAACTTATGAGCTGGGGAAACTGCCTCTGGCCAGAACCCAGTCCAGGGAAGTTTTAAGTGAAAAAAAAAAAAAAAAGGTCTCTTAATGGCTTAGCAATAAAACCATGGGATCTGCTAGAGCATCTGACAGTCAGAGAGAGTTAGTTTACTCATGATTTAACTTGGTTCACAAAATTGAAGGAAAAGCATAATGCATTAGCTTAAAGTAGGTTGCAAAAGTGGTATGTAAGGAGCGATGCAGCATCCAGCAGGGAAAACTCTTGATTGTAAGGAGAGCAGGAAAACAAGCCAAACTGTTCTTTTCACACTAATTAATTAAATAAATAATATTCCTGCCAAAAAGTTGCCAGCCGCCTTCAAACTGAAGAGCAACGTGTTCACACTGGATTAGCCCAGGAACGTAGCAGTTCCTGTCCATTCCTGCTTGCAAATTTTTCAATTTTTTTTTAATAGAATAAAAAAGGTGCCTTTGCTTTGGAAAGAATTTTTTTTTATGTGTGACTACTGTAACGCAGAATAAAGCAGTCTGCTTAATCTTTTTATGAAAGATGAACAAAATAGATTGGTCTTTGTTCAAGTTTGTTCTAGAAACAAACTGGTCTTAATCCTTTCAATAACAATCCCTGAATCTGTTCATACACTACTTTAGACATTTTTCCAAGGAAAAAATACATACCTAATCTCCAAGGTACCCATGCTGCTAATCTGGATCCCACTATGCTAGGCTACTCTGTTACATGACGTTTCTTTTCTCTTTAAGACATACCAGAAGAGAAAAAAAAAACAACACCAAACAATCAGAGGAAAACTACACTTAGCTTGGGGAAAAAGGGAATTTTCCAGTTTAAATGGATGTGCAGCCCGTAATAAGCACAAGCTATTTATGCAAAGAGTTTCATCATTTTACCGTGCCTCTGCCAGGTTGCTCTGTCTTACTGTCTAAAACTGAAATTCACTGTGCCTGTGTGTTACTCTGTCTCTCTGGTGAGGTAAAAGAAGAATATGTTCAGATCTTCTCTGCTCTTTACCTCAGGGAGAGAGTTTTGCACTTCTCCATGGTTAAAACCAGGTATGAGGTAGTCTTCAGCATTCCTCTTGTGGTAGGGAGGAAAATATACCTAGAAAATATATCTCTCACCAACCTAATCAAATTAATCAGTTTTTTCTGTGGATTAGTAATTTAAGGAAAAACAGGCAGGCTGAGATAGGGCCTCATACACAAAATTATCTACCATATAATGAAGAAACTTCACACATTCTTCCTTTACAAAATATGTCCCAATAGTCTGGGGCCATCTGGAAATTCATACACTCATTTTGAAAAGCTTTTACTTTCATTTTCTTCAAAATTACTAAAAATTCTTATGTGCCTTTCTTTTTCTTTCCCAACTCGTTAAAAAACCCATCCAAAACCCAGAAAAAAAATGTCATGGCTTTAAGGAACAGCCACATACAACTTCAGGGGCTTTCTTTGGACATCCGATGCACACAGACCTTTCTCCACATAGACAGTGATGGCAACAAGGACCTTTGGCACTGATCACAGAAACATAGATTGGTTTGGGTTGGAAGAGACATTAAAGATCATCCAGTTCCAACCCCCTGCCATGGGCAGGGAACCTTCCACTAGACCAGGTTGCTCAAAGCCCCATCCAGCCTGGCCTTGAACACTGCCAGGGATGGGGCATCCACAATTTCTCTGGCCAATCTGTTCCAGTGTCTCACAGTAAACAATTTCTCCCTAATATCTAATCTAAACCTACTCTCTGTCAGTTTGAGGCCATTCCCTCTTGTCCTGTCACTACACGCTCTTGTAAATAGTCCCTCTACATCTTTCTCATAGGCTCCTTTCAGGTCCTGGAGGGCCATAATTAGGTCTCCCTGGAGCCTTCTCTTTTCCAGGCTGAGAAATCCCAACTCTCTCAGCCTTTCCTTGCAGGGGAGGTGTTCCATCCCTATAATCATCTTGGTGGCCTCCTCTGCACTTGCTCCAGGAGGCTGATGTCCTTTCTGTGCTGGGGACCCCAGAACTGGGTGCAGTACTCCAGAGGGGTCTGGGCAGAGGAGCAGAGGGGCAGAGTCCCCTCTCTCATCCTGCTGCCCACACTGCTTTGGATGCAGCCCGGGATACAACTGGCTTTTTGGACTGTGAGTGCACATTGCTGGCTGATGTTCAGCTGGAGCCAAAGGAATGCATCCGTTTGTACTGCTGCTGATAGCAGCTTCCTGTTCACAACTTCTGTAAAGAATATGGGAGAGGATTAATGTCCCTATCCCTTTATGCTGATCCAATGAGCAGGTCAGACAGTATGCAGCTGACAAACATTTCTTGAGGGCAGGGAAGATTGCTTTTGTTTCCACACGCAGCCCAGGGTCCTGGCTTCTGACCAGACCTCCCTCCTGTGACATCTCTTGGGCCAGCAGACTCCTTGCTTACCTAGATATGAGTCAGGGGCGAGCAGAACTCAACTAGAGATCAATATTTTCTTATTCTTAAGTTTTCTGGGAAAAATTGTTCAGCAGCTTTGTATATGGGGCTCTGCAGATGTGTCAGCATGCTGCTGTTTTTACACAACACGCAATGATAAATCACTGATGCCAAACTAGCTTCTGTCCTTCACAGAAGTTTCCTGCTCTGAAAGCCCTCCTGTGCCCGATAGGTTCATCAGCTGCTGGAGAGATTGTGAAAAAACTGTTCTTTATTTATGACGTGCTGTTCAGTTCTCCGGACATGTGTCCTGCTTAGTTTTACAGCTGTAGAAACCCTTTAGCAAACAGATTCCTATTTAATCATAGCACAGGACAAGAGAGTCAGAAAATACTGCGACTCCAGGAGCAGAGAAGTGACTGATACAGGGGCTGAGTCCTGAGGCTTATAGGCTCTATACCAACCCAAACAATGCTCATGGTATTTCACACCAAATACTGCCTTCGACGTAAGTTACGTGTCATGAACAAGCCACTTTGCAAATTTTTGCATTAACGAAATACAAGAGTGGGAAACAACACTGTAAGTTCCCTGCTCACGTAGGTAATGGCTAGACATTATGAAGGGAGTTATTCAGATAAGTAATAGCCTCCAGCTAATCTTTTCCTGAAACCATACAGAAGGCAATAACCTCATACAAGCCCGGGCGTGCTGTCCCTTCCACTTACATCTTCAACGTGCCTGACAGTAAATTTATTTTTCCTTTAATCAAAGAACCCTTGACTGACCATTTCATAGGGTCTAATCTAGCTTCCAGTGAAGTAAATGGAAATTGAATTGTAGCCCCACAACACTTAGAGAAGGAAATTAAAATGAATAATTCAAACCCCCATGTAGGCAGAAAACTTTGCAGTGACTACATACATTAGGCAATGTACCAGGCACATACAACAGGGTATATAATTTCTAAAGGACAAAGAGACAAGTTCAGAAGTTGTTCTGGTTCCAAATGATAGCTCAAACCAAAAGTACATCTACTTTCATCTTTGTTAAAAGACACAGAGGAAAACCCCTTCTTAATCATAAGTGAATAATTACAAGATGCTGTCAGTGACAAATATTTTAGATTTCAAATACTTTCTTAAAAGTTAATTTCGCAAGTATGACTATGTGTCAATGTCTAACCTAGCTCTCTTTTGAACTTAGTTTCTTGTGACTGCAATGACCTCTTATTTTGGCAGGCCTGTTCCCAACAGCAGTAAACCTGGAGAAGCTGAAGAAGCCAAAGAAGCCACAGAAAATGCGCTGTATGGACACACAGTGTGAGTGTACACTGGAGAAGTCCTTTACACACTTATACCACACGCACGAGCAACAACAACCATTATAACCCCTTGGATTATGTATTCATTATCACAGTTTCAGGAAAGACTAATCTGATCAGGACTTAAGGTGTGCTAGACTCCATACTAAAACAGGAAAGAGAACAAGGGAAAAGAGAGACCCTGCTTCAGGTGTCTTCTAGTCCAAGCATTATAGAGTGACAACAACTGGGGGACAAGAAGGACACAATAGGCAGTATGATGGGTACTTTATCCTGGCATGAGTTTTACAGAAGGATCTGAAAAAGCAGGAAACCTTTAAGGTACTTATGGAGACCCACTCTGAGCAGATACACACGTATATGTGTGCATATATATATTACAGTGAGTGGGATGAAGTACAAATGGGCTTCTCTAGGAAGCAGGTGATGCAAGATGCTCTGAGCGATGAACCAAAGGCAAGGTGACAGATGAAGGAGGTAGATCATGAAAGATCTTTAAAATTAATCTAAGGGTCATACACTCAGAATGATGGCAAAAGTGTTAGAAGGATGCTAAGAGAATGATGAAACCTCAAAGCTGAGGGCTTGGAAACAGCAACAGATACTTCAGTGAATTAAGGCAGGGTGAAATTTTTGCATTTCTCATCAGATAAAATAATGTTGCAATAATGGAAATTTTGATGGTATCAGCCTAAAGAAATCTTAATATTAATTAAGAATAATAATTAATATGGTTTTACCTAAGTGAAAACAAAATTCCAAAACACTATTTCCACTGAGTAAATGGTGTAACAGCAGTAACCTGTGTCCTCACAATTCAACAAAATAAGAACATTTCAGAAAAGGTATCAAGCTTTTGGAGAAGTTACTTTGTCTTGCTTGGAAGCGGACAGGCTGAGTTTGCTTTTAAGATCATGGAAGAGAAGTCATGAGTTTCTATGCTGTTACTCAGTTTTGCAGTATTAAGTTCTGTACTATAAAAACGTACTTTTTAAGGATTACAAATTCTGGCATCCCATGACTATAACTCATGTTACAAATGTTTACAATTACAGCTGTATTTACTTTTCCTCTTTTTTTTTTTCCTCTTACAGTGAAACTGATTTATGTTAGCACTGACAATAAGACGTAGAAAGAAAAACAAAATTTTCATCATCTTTAGTTTATCCAGTTTGTGATGGCTATTACTAAGGCAGATGAAACCATGAAAGAATCACCCATGGATTCTTCATAATGAATTGGATTTTAATAGGAAATGGCACAGGTACTCTCTAGTAACCTGAAAGCTCAGTCGTAAAATATTTGAAGCTCTGAAGAAGATTTCAACATCTTCTTCATGGCTTGTGCTTTGTGACAGGTTAAGCACAGTCTTCAAAATCATCTACACTTGTGTTTCAGGACAACATATTCCATAAGAAAGACTGGATTTAATACATGACAGTGAATTAGTATTGGGTTTTAAAGGCACATTTTAGCAAATATTTGTGTCCACATGCAAGTATTTAACATTTTAAGAAATATCCATTTTACATTAAAAAATTACAAAATGTATCATTTTTTATACTTAGAAAACACCAACAGTCAACCAAATTAGCTGCAAAAGCTCCACAGGTGAAATAGCTATTAAAAAACCCCAAAGATGATGTTTTTGAAATGTAGAACAAATTTCATCCATCCACACTTTACAAACTAGCAAATAAGTCATGGAGACTCACACATCCCATAAAGCCTTACTTTTCAATTCTGAGAAATACTTCTCGTCCCACATACTCAAATTCTTAACAAAAACACCCAGAGATGCTGCATGTCTTACTTTTATTTATTAATAAGAATGACATATGTTAAACATACATTAACAAATCTACAGTTCCAAATGTTGCACAGTGCGTGCTTTCAGGAAATTATTTTGTTTCCATACTTCTGAAAGATTCATCCATCATATAAAAATGTGGTGGATTCTACTTGGTACATTATGAATTTGTTTTGAATCTGACACAATTCAGCACCTCTGGAGCAGTGCTATATGAGTTGTCAAGATTACTGGCAAAGTTGTATAAACAAGAGTGAATGATTTGCCAAGACCAGATTGGAGAATAACCTATTTCTGAATGACCCAGCATTCGAGAGTGTAAAGCCGTGCCCCCAGTAACCCCAAATTTAACCAAAAAAAGGTTGATATTATGACTTACAACACAAGCCATACAACTTCTTGCGTGGTGGAACTCGTTTTAAAACGGAGATTACCTTGAAGTAACCTCTGTTCCTTTCACAAGATCGTGTTTCCAGCCACATTGGCTACTATAGTTCACATGGAAAATCAGCAGTGGAACAGTAGGTGAAGCTTTGAAAATCTGTGTGACTACCTGCAGGGTAACACACCACAGTTTGAACAGGCTATTTTCTGTGCCCTATGTAACAATATTTGGCCATTCATATGGACAATTCACATTATTATTATCATGTTACCCAAGAAATCCAACCTACTGACAGTTTGAGTTTCTATCCCTTTATCACCTGAAAGAAATTGATTGTGGTGCATCTTCCAAATTCCTACTGTAAAACGTAGCACATGAAGTATCACAGATCTTTACACCAGAGACTAAATAAAACTTTGGAGCTGAGCAACACAGAGATTTCTTGACTTTAGGGCTCTAGAGTCAAATGTTACTCACAGCTCTTAAGTACATTGTATCTCAATTGATTCCCAAATTCTGAGAGAGTTCAAGCCCAAGTCTGGCTTGTCACCAATTCATACTTAAAAAAGAGCATTTAATAAAATCATTGAAGATCTCTCCTTTGACTTCAATGAATTTTCAGTCAGACCTATAATCCATCAATCTCTGGTCTTCCCCCTAATCACAAAATTACCTGCAGGAATACATTTTTGCATTATAGGCCTCTGTTCAGCAGAGCACTGGCATGGCTCCACAAAGCTCACCTCAGAGATTATACAAGTTCTTGCCTTTTTCCATCCTTTTATGTTAGAATAGAAACACATTACTGAGTTCATGGCCCTCAGAGTAAGAGCTATGACATGCTCAAAACAACAGTATATTTATTTTTGGTATTGTAGACACTTTGAATGTTAAACTATGAGAGAGATTGGAAGTGGGAGAGGGGAAGAGAAAAAAATCCTCCAATGGCCTGAAATACATGAAGAAATAAAATTTTAAGAGTGGGCTCTGAAAGTTAGTGTCTAGTCATTGTGGAAAAGTCTAAAGGTTATGTATTTACAGGGATTTAAAAAAAAAGGTTCTCTTTTGAAGCTTTGGGGTTTTTTTTGTAATCTGTGAAAAGCTGGATTTGACAATCAGTCAGTCAACACAAGTGAATCAAGTTTCTGAAGTCAAACAGGCTGTGTCAGTACTGCACCATCTTTATGCAATAAGCCATTACCAAATCTGTCACATTACATGTCACAAACCAAAAGCCAACACAAACCCTTGGGTAAAAGTGACTTTTCTTCAGTCATGTTTTGTGCTAAGCTTCTCCTCCTTTCTTGGAATGTCAGTTAAGCCTTATAAACATACCAGAGCAGAAAGAGTTGCAATTAATTACTGGGAAATGGGGATCTGCATCATTAATTCTTTTAATGGCAAAAACACACTAAATGCTTTCCTACACCTCATATGAATATGTAACAACAGTCAATTACACCACAACAGACAGGCATTGTAACTTATTCTGGAGGATTTCATTCCTGTTTATCTGTCTCTCAAGACTTGTGCTTTGGGGGCTGGAAAACAGTGCTCTGTTATCTTTACATTACTTGACAATTTAGTTTTCATTTCACCTGTTTCTTCCCAGAGTTACAGCTGCAGGCTCACAACATTGCCTGAGCCTGGAGAGATAAAAATCAAAAAATCAAAACCCAAAACAAACAACTCCCCCATCTTTGCCTCATCCTGAAATATCTCAGTTTGATAATAATGCAAATAAAGGGAGATAAATGTCTCCCGTGAATACAGTTTTTCTTTTCTCCCTGTGCAAATATTGGCAGTAGTGACAGATTTTATTAAACTGTGTCTTAAAAAATTCAGTGAACAAAGTGACTTGGGCATCATTTCAGCTGAAGGTTTTGAGTCTTTTCATAGAATCATAAAGGTTGGAAAAAGCCCTCAAGATTATTGAATCTAAATTTTGACCGAGGCCCTCAAGATCATTGAATCTAACTTTTGACTGAACACTATCGTATCAACTAAACTATGGCACTCACATCCAGTCCATTCTTGAACATTTCCAGGGATGGTGGCTCCACCACTTCCCTTGGCAGCCTGTTCCAACCCTTGACAACCCTTTCAGTGAAGAAATACAGTTAATAAGCATGCTTTCCTCTAGGCAAGAAGGAACAGATGCGAAATCCTCTTCCTTCTGCTCCTGAAGAAATGCCAGACCCGAGGTTAGGAAATGAGCTCAGTTCTGCACTGGCACGCTCCACGTAAGTCCAGACACTAACCTTCTTTGTGACTGCAACCCCTGAAGTTGAAAAGTTTCATTTCAACCGTGGTAGCCATTCCAGTTGTCATAAAATTCAAGGCACTGACTCATTCAAGCAACCAATGGCAGTTCCATGTGGCAACATATGGCTCTTGGTTTTGGAAAGGAAAATTTGACATTATGACCCTCATGAGGGAAATCAGTCTGGCAGTCGAGAGAACCATTTCCTATCATTATGGGGTTAAGGACATACTAAGTGGGTCTCATGATCTATAGAAATCTCATTAAGTGGACATAGACATAAACATAGCAGTAATGAAATACTTTTGGTGGAAATGTGACAGCTCCAAGCCACCCTATGTTTCTGCACTGATTAGGATCTTGGAAAGAAACACCTGCTTGTCAAAGAAACTTCTTCCAAGAAAAGTGGAATAAAAGCATAGAAATAATTTAGTAATTCAGTGCTTTGATTAACACAACTATCACCATCACCAGTCATTGCGCCACTTGGTATGTCAGACAAAAGCTCAAACACAGTAGTTTCACGACTAAATGTAGACGTCCCAGGATCAATTTGTTTCGGTCCTTTAGATATTACATGATTTCCAAAAAATAATGGGGAACTACTAAAGAGAAGCCAAGAACAATTTGACTTATAGCAGTCTATATTTTAAAATTTCCAGTGTAAAGAAATAATCAAATTCATAAGATTTCTGAATATTTCATCCTGACAGAATTAAATCCTGGAGCAGCGGTGTGTACTTGCTTGCTGCTTGCATTCCCTTGTCCAGCTGGAGGATTCTCTTTCTCCAGGAGAGTCCTGGGAGGTGCAGAAAGCTGGCGTAGCTGATTATATCACTACAGGGAAGTGCTGTGTGGAGGAAGCACAACCAAAATCTAATTATTATCTGTGGAGCAAACAGCTCCATAGCTGCTGCTGCAGCTGAGGTTGGAGCTGCCCGATGGCTGCTCCTTGTGATGCCCCAAGCTGCAGGGCACAAAGCACCTTCATGCAGCTGCCTTTCCACACTTCCAGCCAGATCAGAGGAAGTACCAGCCCCAAAGGAGAAGTGCTAACTGGTTAAACATCACAAAAGATGTTACAGGAGCTCTTTAAAAGCAACTTATTAGAGGACACACAAAGACAGTAAGAAATTATGCTGCTTTCAGAAGGAGCTGGGCAGCAAATGGCTTTCGTATCTGTTCAGGACATAAAATATCCTTTCTGTTTTCCTTTCTGCTGAGGACAACTTCAAAACCTTGCAAGTTTGTGAATGTAAAGCCACAGAGAGAATCTCAATCCCTTTCCCTCTGGAACAGCAGAGTCTACCAGTGAGGAAATTATCAAGAAGTGGGGAAGCCAGGCCCCCATCTGCTCTCTGTGCAGTCCCAACAAAGAACCAACGATTTTGCACCCCAGGTGATGGCCCCAGTCATTGTGACATTATCTAGTAGAACAAGCTTGTCTCTATGCAAAACTTTTGCTGGAGCAGAGATTTCAACGACAGTCTCCTCCAGTGCATGAGAACAGTACTGGCTTCTCTAGAGGAGGTGAGATGAGGAGGTCACTTGCTTTCTGTTTTTCCAGGAATTCCAATCGGGGCCCCTGAATCATCTTCCCAGTAAAGCTTTGTCAAAAGCTGGCATGCTCTTGTTTATTGATTTTTTTTTTTCCTCCTTATTTTCAGTTTTTACTAATTTGACATTCTCTAAGGAAGAAAAATCAACAGCATGTTGCTGGAAAATTTTTTAACAGCTCTTGTTACAAAGCACGGCAGTGCCAAAGCCAGGAGCAGGACCTGGGGAGGCCCATGAATGGTCCCAGCTCTAATCACTCAGATGTGTGCTTTCCTACTACTAATTTGTCATAGGAAAACAGATGGTGATGATGGTGCAGGGGCCAGATTCTTACATCTCTTTAACATTTACAACTTGCATTGCAACAGCATCTTTGGGACCTCAGGAAGTCTGGAGCCCTGTTATGTTAGGCACTGTACAAACAGAGAGTAAGATACAGTCCCTGCTCTTTGGAGCTTCCTGAGAGACTGAATAGACAAGACAGATAAAGGGGGGAGAAAAAGCAGAGAAGTGATTTGCCCAACGTTACACAGGAAGAACTTGCAGAGCTCGGGGTAGGTCTCAGATCACAGGTCAGTGTATTTCCACTTGTCCAAACCCTGTCTGCAAACAAACAGCTGTGACCATTAAATCACTTGCTGAGCCTCCAACCACTTCAGCACAACTCACTGCTGCAATAACTACTCTGTGCATGTTTTCCTACAAAGATCTCTCAGGAGGAGTTCACCAGGATGGCACGAATGGGTGTCATTGCTGCTGTACTCACCAAGGACATAATCAGTCCCAGGGAAGCAGAAAAATGCTGTGCAAAGGGGTATTTTCTCACATCAGAACAGCTTTGGATAGAAAGTTGCATTAAAATACACTGACACTGAGGACTAGAGAAAATGCCTGCTGCCAGCAGACCCCAAATACTGTATAAAATCACCTGGCCAAAGGCTGAAGCACCCTTTGCCTTGTGTTTTGCTCTTATACCAGATTCACTGGAGAGGCCAAATGCACTTTCACCCTTTCTATATCACACATTCATAAAAATACTCAGCAGATGCTGGAGAGTATGCACAAACAATTAAGGCATTATTTTTCATGTGGAATAACTGAGCTGTAATCTGATGTGAAGCCACAAATTCTAAACTGCAAGGATGTCCATTGTATTCCACGATACACATGTTCTACTCAGGCTGACAAAAATTATTATTTTACATCAGAATTTTAGTAGAGGTCATTCAACAACTGCTTTTCCAGAACCTCATGAAAAATTACACTCATTCTAGTGAATTCAAGTGTAGTTCAAAGGTTTCACTGTAGGCTTGCTCTGTTCCATGCTGCTCAGTGCTGTGAACAGGGCAGTCAGCTGGATGGATTTCGTTTCTGATCAGTCCATCCTCTCTCATGTCTCAGGATAAAAAGGGACCTGAGGAATGGTGGCACCAAGGCCTGGACTCATCCTATCCAGAAGTGGAATTGGTTTAGATGCCCAGTGTGGTCAACGACCTGACAAGACACAGACATGCTCACCCTCTCTCTCTCTTACTCTTCAGAGTGAGTTTCCTGAATTTGGGAATCAGGGGTTGTCTCTTCATCTGCAAGTGAGGAAGATCTCTGCAGCAGAGCTGCTGGAGAGGCAGAGCTACCATCATCACCACGTTCCTCTGGAGCTGGGTTTGCTCCAGACCTGCTCTGCTCTGGGCCCAAGGAGGGAATGCCACTTAGGGGCAGGAGTGTGCTAAGTGTACTCCTGGAGCATATATGCACAGTTTGATTTCATTCATAACTCTCCCATGTTCCAAGACTGCTCTCAACAAAAACAAAACCGTAATAAATGGGGATTGTCAGATGATTGTTTCAAAAGTGCATTCCTGCTCTGAGCTAAAGCACCAAGGCAACCAGTGAGACCTACACTGCACTAGAACCATTAATTTTTAGAAACCAAACAATATCGAGTAATTCAGCACTCTAATTGACAGTAGGTTTTTGTTAAAAGCAAAAAGCAAACAAAATCCAAATTCTTAATATCCTTAGGAGCGTTTTCATCGCTCATTTAATTGACTTTCTCCCAAGAGCTTTTGCAATCCCACTGCAGTAAATTGTGAAGCAGGAAAGAGGATCTTCACTATAATGAAGTCTAACAAGTTAAATTCTCCTAAACTGAGCAAGCAGAAAAAACTTAAACAAGATTTAAAACAACTGTATTAACCCAGGATATGACAAGAAAAAAACTCCCCAGTTATGGGTACTGGTAGCACGTCTTGTCGGGGAGTTTATGTCTCCGTGTCACTACACATTGGACTGCCCACCCTAACGTTTCACTCAGCGTGTCAAAAGCAACAGCAAGAGTTTACAAAAGACCTTTGGCTTTCAGCTAACAGTATTTTATTTCTTCTATGTTTTGCCAGTTAGTGTTGCAATCTTTGCAGCGTTTTAGGCTATCACTAGACATTCCTGAATTCTTTTAAAAAGGACTGCTCTTGGCACTTGCTAGAAGGCAGCACGACCCTTCTCTTCATGTAAGGACGCTGCCACACATGTAGTGCAACTGCTTCACTTTCAGGCTGGGCATTCACCCCGTGCTCCACCTCGGGTGTACTTTTAGAGCACCTGGGTACCTCTAGTAATGCAGAAAATGACTGGTTGTGCTTTGAGCAGCTTTTCACAGAGCGAAACTTTAAAGATACAGATTTTAATCTATAAATTGCTATGCAGCTAGGAGAAAAAGGGGAGGAACGACCATATTCCGTAATTGCCTGCAGCCCGAAAGACAGCTGGCAACTGAGTCCTTGCAAGAAATGTTGAGCAGATTGTGGGTGCTGGCTATGTGGGGGCATTTTCGTGCTGGCATGGAAGCTGGGTGTTGATTCAGTGCTGGCAAAAGCTTTCCTCTGCACCCATAGAAGTTAAATCCTCTATCACCTCTCAACAAGTACATTATGATGGCAGAAGGCTTTTTTTATCTAGCTGATGACAAGGAAGCCTGTGAGGCTTTTTGAGGATCAGAGTTAAAAAAACACAACCTGATAATGCCTTCTGTTTCTCTAAGGTGATCCTCAGCTTCACTTAATCTTGTTTGGGGAGCGGCTGAGATACCATGGTGAGCTGGCAGGGAGCTATGCAGAGCTCCTCTGAGTGGGAGCAGGGAGGGCACGGGTGGGCAGGATTCAGATGGGAGGCACCACTCACAGACTGTGTCCAAATGACTCTACTTCCATCCTGTGCCACTGACACAAGGAAAGTGCCAGTATGTATTTCATATTTTCAGAATTTATGAAATGCCTTTTTCAATTGAGGGAGGCAACAAAGAGATAGAGGAGAACCATCCTTTGTGATAAAGCATGGCAAGTCTTTCCAAGAGCAGTCACCTTGGTCTGGCTTAGAGAATACCTGTCAGACTGGCTGACATTGACATTAGAACATATAAAAAGTGACTGCAGGGTTGAATTTGATACATGCACACACATACCACTCTGGGAGCTGTGCTTCTGTGGTCCAGTGCTGTTGGGACCCAGTGAAACTACTTTCTGCAAAGTGTAGTTAAACTCAACAACCAGAAAGACAGACCTAGCAGGGACAGAGCTGGGCCCAAGAGAAAGATCATGTGGCAAAATGCTGCCTAAAGCAACAAATTAGCCAACAGAAGATGAGATTAGTTTTAGTTTCTTCTGCTACAGTTTAACATTTTCACCATATATCCTTGGATGATGTAATAGATCAACTGTATTTCAGGTGCAAAATTTCAGTATAATTTTCTGGCAAAAAAAAATCAATAATCAGATTGTTGTAATTAAAAATTGATGCTTACAGGGAAATTTAGTTATCTGTCAAATTCAGCTCCGAGGGACACGGCCTTTGTGTAAATCTGCTTTGGTTGGGGGCTGAGGGCTGAGTGTCCCTTGTTTCAGTTTGATATTTTGATCCACAAACCACGTGGGAGCTGGATTTTCCTCAGGTTACCATGTGAATCCAGAAATCAGCTCCAATCTGAGTGCAAGAGGGCCCAGTTTTGCTAAGCAGCCTAGAGAACAGTCACAAAATTTTCCACACACCTGGACTGAGCTTTGAGTCTGTAACAAAGCTGACAGCTGGCCAAGTTTCTTCTGGCTTTGTTGCCGGGCTTTTTGCACAGATCTATTATTCATTGCATTATTTTTTTTCTTTCAAAACTGAACCATTAGGGAAAAAAGGTTTGTGGAGGGGGAGGAGAGAATGTAAAAGAAACAAGAGTGTGTGTTTGCCTGCAACAGGGAGATGCAGCACTGAAGCAACTGGTATCCCTGCACACACCAGCAGCTACAAACAGGCTGAGAGCTTCAAATGTACATCTCAGGGGAAAAAGAAAAAAGAAAGAAAGGAAAGGAAAGGAAAGGAAAGGAAAGGAAAGGAAGATAGAAGACAGCAGGAGTGCTGTTTGTCTTGGCTGGCTGGCACTCAGTCCCCACCTGCATTTGATTCTGCTCAGTCTCTGGACTCCTCCCCTCACTTTGGAGTCATGGCAATACAGGAAGGCAGGAGGGGAAGGGAGACAGTACACTTTGTACTAGCAGCCAGACCACTGTTTAACTTCTTCAGCCAAAAAACAAATATGAATATGGAAAGATTTTATGGTGAGATACATCAACAGACTGAAGCAGTTCTGAAAATTCTTCTACATCCTTGCTCATTCAAGGTTTTCAACCTGCAGACTTTTCTTGTGATTAATCCCAGTGTTTGTTTTGCAGTAGTACTACTAAGTATTTACCAAGTGATGTGGACTGTCACTTCTGCCCTACAGAGCTCTGTCTGCTGGGGATATTTTATGGCCTCCATAATTTGCACTTATATCCAGAGCTTGTTGCTTTTTCAGTTTCGCTATGGTCTGAAAATGAAACCCAGAAAATAACTCCTGTGCTTACTAGCAAAGAAGCCTGGGTGTTGAGCAGGAGGAATACAGCAGCTGTGAGCATTTCAAAATGCACAGAGCAAGAAAAAATTCTGTTGCAAACCGTACCTCCCTATGCATGGTAAAATTTAAATCGCTCCTTTATTTACTTACAAAAATTCTTATATGTCAGACTGCTTTTGCAGATATTCTCCCTCTAAATTCAGAGCATATTTTAGCAGCCCAAATGCTGTGCGCAGGCCTTAAGCGTGCTGAACCTGGCAATATGCCCCCAAATTAGGCCGTGCTGAGCTGACAGAACAACAGGCATCTTCTTCCCTTGTGCCATAAGAGATCTCAGAAATAAAAGTTTTCTTTTTTTAATTGGAGATGCTTCACATAAAGAGACATCAGAAAGTAAACTGCTGATAGCACCTAACGGTGCTACAGCAAGCACTCTCGTGAACCAGAAAGTCCCAGAAACTGACAAAACCAGCTAGAGAATAACAAAGTGCCTCTGCAACCACAGGCATCACACCACTGAAATATCCTGATGTCTTCTAAATCCTTAGGGATGGTGAACCAGTATCAACTTTCCATCTCACACAGAAAAAAATACAGTTCCAGAAAGCTTGAGCAAAACAGAATTGGAAATGTAAAAAAGCACTATTTTCATTTTGTACAAAAGTCTGTCACTGTAAAACCATGACACCTAAAAGCAATTGCTTAAAAAGTGTTGAAAGTGAATATCTAAATAGATATTCTACTACAATTTTGCAGCTATCCTGTGCATTAGATCTAGATTATTCATTAAATTAATTAAAATGCTTTCATTATTTTATTCAGAAGTGAGGGAGGGAATGGCACTCTTCATTAGAAGCTGCAATGGTAAATTCTAAACATTTGGAAATGGGGAAACACAACATAAAGATAAGAGTTAAATGACAGCAAAAAATTAGAAACAGAGGAGGAAGCATAAAGACCAATTCAACATGCCCTTCTCCTCCCCATCCCTCCTGCTTACCAGCACAGGGGAGATTGCAAACAGAGGGGTTAGGAACCACAAAAACCCCTCCTGATCTCTGAGTCCCTCCTGAGTCTCACAGAGGAGTATTGCAGAATATTGCTATATATACTGTATTGTTATCCATAAGGTAACAACAACCAAATACCATGGATTTTTTTTCCATGTCATTTCAGTCCTCTCCAGCAAATAATCTTTCTGTAAGCATCAACACAGATGTGTGTTGTAGAGCCAGTCATACTGATGCATTTATAGTCGGCAGAGAGAAACGGGCAGCTTGATTGTAGTCCACACAATTTATTTTGGATGTCTGTTTTAGGATGAGATGCATCATGCTCTAGATACAACTTTTCTCCCCCTCTACCCCCCAAAAACATTGAGTCTAGACTGGTAAGATCACAGATCAACATTTAGAGTAAAATACCCAAAGAGTCAAGATGAGTCACCTTCCCTCTGGCCCGAACCCACTGCCCTGCTGCAATGAATGAGATTCTGCCACTGCCACTGCCGAAACCAGTATCACACCCATCATTGCTCTGTCTCCATTTCAGCCCCGCTGCCACACCATGCCACATCACAGTCACCAGGCCACGAGTCAACAACCTTTGGAGGCTGTGCTTTTCCATTTGGGAAGATAAGCGTGTTGTCCAAACGCTGATGGTAACAAGGGTGAGCTGCTAGCAATAGTACCTTGCCTTGGCTAAGGCAGTGGCTCCTACAGACCTGGACCTCAAAGGGAGGCAACAATAGGGCCTCAATGCCAAGGTTAAAACATAACAGCTCTCAAAAACAATTATCCAAAGCTTTACATCTCAGCTGAAACTGAAGAAGCTTACAGTGCTCATCCTTTTTCTTCCCCGTTACAGGAACACTCACCAATACAACTTTCTAATATCTCCAAGAATCTGGCTTTTGGTCGTTCTTTAACTGGAGCAGATTAAACGCAGCAGTGAAAGACAAATGTGGACTTTCAAAGGACAGCCATTTTTGTGACAGCCTTCCAAAAACCATGAAGACAGACTCATTTTTCTCCAACCAAAATATCTATTCTTATTCTCCTCAAAATTCATTATCAAAGCTTTTATGGATGGGATTGAATGTAAGAAATTTGTGAAGACTGAAGTCTAAGGAAAAACCTAAGGAGAGTTAGAAGAAGAAAAATGGCTTTCTAATGAAAAGCTTTGACACAGTATTCAGGAAAGAAAAGTTATGGGATCACAGTAATACACCATTTTCAGTCAAAATTTCATTGCCTTTCACTCTGTTAATTATGCTTTAAATTGCCCTAGATGGTGCCAGAAGCAGTCTTAGAAGTAGAATAAAGGATGATAATAACACCAGTTTGGTTTTGTGGAGCCTCCATAGCTGGGTGGCACCTAAATAGAAACATCTAAAGTGCCAGAAGCTAATTTGCGGTTTGGTTTTGGATTCATTTAGAATTTGGTTTGGTTTTCAAACTGATCTAAGTATGACTGGAGTAGGGTATGAGAACACAAAACCCTCTTATTTCTGTGAGGTGGGCAAGGCTTATGTTTCACCATCACTGATTTGTGGTTAGCCTCTTCTTTTGGCTATTAAATTTAATCGAGATTATAGAACTGCTGTTCGTTCAAGGCACTGCTAGAGCCAAAGATGCTCTGCAAATGTGCACATCTAGGCTTGTGCAGGAGTGACTGCAGAATCAGGCCCAGAATTTGGATAGCCTTTAAGTATAGAACAGAATATAGTGGCATTTACTAAATACAAGACTGGTACCTTAAGTAAGTGCTGACTGCGTTAACAAGGTGACCCAGGAGAAGTCATTCAAAATACCCTTTAAAGTCTTTCTCAACACAGTGGTTTCAGTGCACAGCTTCCTATCAAGAATTTGCAGGTAATGAAATCGGGAGGTGTACTGACAGCTATATGAGCATTTAAGCCGTATGCATTTATAAGAGGATTAAATAAGGAAAATTAAAATTAGAATGGTGTAACAGAGTTAAGTGCTTTTGACAATGTTTTAAATATGAATAAGATCCTTATGATTTATGAAATCCTTTAAGATGACTGGAGTATGAAAAGTGACATGATAACAACATGCCTGGTTCTAGGGTTTCTTTATGCTGGAAGCCATACATGTGGGGCACACACCAACTTTCTAAAAACATCACTAGGTCAGGTTACACAATTCTCAGAAGAAGAGAAGAGGTAGCTATTGTTTATTGTATTTAGATCTGCTTTGATTGTCTTTGTGCTGCATCTTCTTCCATCTTTCTATTTAAACCAAGGACTCCAAGAGGTCTTTTGAGCCCAAGCACAAGGGGAAGAGTTTGGCAAGAACCTGAACCTTGATACTTCTTTTTTGTTTCAAAATACATGTGTAGGAATACATGTGAGAGTGCATCATTTATATGTTTTAACACGCACAGAAAACTTATTGCATGTTCACGGTCTCAAGTTTCCCAGATACCCTTTTTCCAAATATCTTAAGGACAACCACAGCATTGAAACCAAGTTTCAAAGAAGGATCACAGAATTTAATAAGGGAGAGAGAATGCATCCTGTGATAGGAAAATAGGAGAAGTCGACTTGTTCAGCCTCATAAAGGAAAGGCAAAGAAAAGATATCATGGCCCTGTGTAACTGTGACCATAGAGCATAAGATCTAATTGCAATAAACTGGTCCTGAATAAATGTAATTAAAGTTAGAAAAACGTTTTTAGCTGTCTGAAGAGTGAAATTCTGTAAGCTGCTTACACATGAGGCTCATGGTGACAGGTTGCCTAAATGGCTTTCAGATGGATTTTGAGGGGATTAGGGAAGGGAATTATTAATTTATAGAGAGAAATTCCCAGAAAGTGTGTTCTGATGCAGATGTGTAGGCATCCAGTGTATTGGCATCTACAAGGGAGTTTGAAAGGGGAATGTATCTCTGTTTGTAGTCCAGTTACACCAAACTAACTTCAAGCTTTCATGCCTTGTGAAGAATAACCACCCTGCTGCCCTTGTTTGTGGTATTTTCCTCCCTCTGCTGAACAACTGGATACTGCAATAAGATGCAGACACACTCATGCTTCAAGCCATTACATTCCCTTCAGCATCTAGTTGGCACATCCCACTGGCACTCACGGAACAGCACAAATTTTTCCTTCAGGTCGTACTGGCAGGTACTTTACTGGGTTTCCCTATTTCCTCAGAAGCAATGGATATTAGTCAGCTTTCTTTCCACCTGGGAGCTGCATTTCGCACACAATCTCATTTTGCAATACTCTTGATCTCTACTGTTATGCTCCTATGGCACATTATAGAATGACTTCTGACCTTCCACTATAAATACGTATTTTTAAAGGCTAATAAGGAGTATTTTGTGTGCTGTGATTGCAGGAATGAAAGATCTGTGCACTCCTGAACTGGGCATCTGTCTCATGGTTGCAGCTGTGGGAGATCAGTCTCAAAGGCAGAAGGTGGTTCTTTCTAGCCTGATGCTCCTGAATACAAACTATTATAAAAAACCTGCATGCTCATGAACACAGGGACTGGAAAAAAAATCAACAGACAAGTTCTTTTTGGCTTGGGTAGCATTTGATAATTGCATTTGAGAAAACAGTTGAAAACAGGTTTAGCATGGATTCATCTGAATTAAGTAGAACATTCAGTTCCTTCCTCACTTTGGCCTCTCGGAGAGCAATTTTCATCCCAGACATTTCAGAGCCTCAGTTTTGAAATGCAAATAAAGGGAGATAAAACAGACAGCTATCTGGCAGGCAAGAAATACAAGTGGAACAGTGATAGGAAGTAGAAGAAGGGGAGAGAAGTCTGGCTTGGGAAGAGAAGAAATGAGGTTGGAACTGCAGAACCCTGAGGTATGGAAAAGCCAGGAGGGCCCTGGCATTTTGTGACATAACTCTAGTACAAAAATACCTTTTCTGAATCTTCAAAGAACCAGAGAAGCTGCAACTAGTTATATTCAGAGATATGCTTTGAAACAGGTATGTTCATTTTAGTGTAGGAAAAAGCAACAGAGAGATTTTCCTATCAAGACATGAAAACTCACCCAAAGCAAAGATCAGAACTCAGAACCTTTTTCTCTCAATCTCATATTTACTCCTCCAGTGGACACTGTTTAATAAGAGCAGATGCACAGTAAATGCTAAAATCCACCTTTTCTCTTTTTCCTTTTAAGAGGCAAGACCCATGAACATCTGTATTCCAGGGAAGCATCACCCCTGAACAATTTCTGCAGCACACATTTGTGTTTCTTGGGATGAGAACTTGCTGAAGCTCTGGGTAGGCACTATGAGGGTTTCCCTCTCTGTGACAGCACATTGTCATCACCATCACTAAACCATCCTTGGAGCTGCCACATGTACAACAGTGCCTTCTGCCTTCAGAGCACCACCTTGCCATTCTCGTCATTTTTGAGGGGAATTGGGTTGGATACAATGGTCAATCCTTTCTCTGTGCTTCCCTTTCTAACTTAAAACCCAGAACAATGACCATCTAACTGCACCATGGAAGGAGATGTGTGGAATGTATTAATGGGGAAAGAAAAATGAAAGAAAAAGCTTGCAGCTTCCTCAGGTATTAGGGTGGAAATGGGGTGGATGCTAACTTGGTTACAGCTCTTTAATGACTGAATAAATGGCAGTAATGAGGCAGTTCCAAGGTTTATCAGATGACTGCATTCATTTGCTCTAAATATCATATTTAGTGATTTGTGCTGATTCGTCAGTTTGTGGGATTAGTTACAGTTCATTGTAAGTTCTAACTGTATTTCCATGTATTGTGTTAAGACCTGATTCAAGAGTAGTTTTATTTGATAAAAACCAGATGTTCTTAAAAGAGACTCTCTCCTTCACAGTACAAAACATTATTCTTAGCAATTGTACGTACCTTACAAAATTAATAAGCACAGCATCTCCCTGCGTGACATATGACATTATTATATTTTTCCCTGTTGAGGGACTTTTAAGCTGTTGGGGTCATGACCCCTGTGCCTTATGAGAAATGGAGAAGCACATGGTTCCAATTTTATCTTCAACCCTGCCCTGCTGCTGACATGTATGTTTACAATACGGTTCATCTGTTGACCCTTCACTCACATTTAAAATATTAGCTAACATTTTTTGGTCCCAATCTCAACGGTGCATGGCGATTAGCTTTTAAGACCAGTTGTTTTCTTTATTGCCTTTTGACATGCACATCTTATCCGAAAGCCCTTGACTGTTTTTCCAATTTGAAAACAGCACCACCCACAAAACCAGCTCCGGTTTGTCTGGATGCTTCTGCTCTCGTCATGACGCCGGGCACTTCAGATCTTTAAATACACAATATCGCCCCACTTGCTGAGGAGATGGGAAACATCCTGCACTGGTTTGAGAGATCCCTGAGGAGCTGCCTGGCTCTAAGCCCGCTCTTGGCTGCCCTTCAGTCCTGGGCCAAGGTGGGTCAGGGTGAGCTCAGCCTGACGTGTCTCCTGGGGGACACGGTCTGTCCCCCAAGTTCCCCTGCACGAGACTCCCTGGAGACAGCAGCTGGATCACGCTACAGGCGAGTCAAGAAGAAAACTCTTCCAGAGAAACCAGCCCTTTTCCCAGCCAGGGCTGGGTGCTGAAAGAACACACTTTCACTTTTCAGCAGGAAGAGAAAGAAAGAGCAATCTGCTAAGACTGACTTCTTGAAAGGGGAGGGGGGGCTAAAAATTGAGAAAGCTGCTTATTCTCCACTCCATTTTCCCTTACATCAAAAGAAAGGTGAAGGAAAAAGGAAAGAAGTGGGGGAGGAAGTATCTCATTTTAATTTCTTTGTAATAAAGGGAAAATTTGAACTGGAAAAATAAGTATTTTCCTTTTAAGTTAAATGACAGACAATTTAGAAAGGTGCTTTTAGCACTTGAATTTCTTCGAGGTTTTTTTTCCCCTTGTTTTAAATGATATTTTAAAATTTTAAACAAGAACATAAAATGTGCTCTGATAGCATGATTGTAAAAAGAAAAAAGAGCACTTTCACTTATACAAAAGAAAATTATTTACTTGGTTATTTTCACCATACTATATTAAATGATACCTTATCAAGAGAGCTCATATAAATGGATGCCTTAGCTTAAACTGCATAATAGGGTAGCACCTTTATCGTTCGCACAGTTCAAAATATTTTCATAATTCTGAATCTTGGCACTCTCAGTTTTCCTATAATCCACTGTTCCAGTAGATATTTTCAATGTGCTTATTGATGTATTTGGCTTCCCATAAAAATTCTGTAAATAACTCCCAGGCTTGAAATGTACCAAGCTTATTATGCTGCTAAAGAGACCTTCAGAAGTGTTAACGCCTTCTTTTCAGGGAGTGAGAGCACAGTCTCTTTTCAGTGGTTGTTATGGGAAGATATTTCAGTGACAACCAGGCAGATTCAGCATCACTGTTCCTTGGAGGAAGGGATAATGATATTGCAGGCTCTGAAAACACCTACTTCCTTTGGGTTTCAACCATCATATGTGTCCTCAAAAACCTTGAGAAAGGCTGAATAATGACAGAGAGAAAAAAACCTTCTGACATCTGTAGGCTAGAGCCATTGCTTTGTTCTGTGGAATGAACTGGCAGAGAAAGCTGAAGCGGGATGCTGTCCTTCCCCTAATGAGCACAGAAGTACACCTCGACACCACAGGGACATTGCTGTGTACAGCTATAAGCTCATGATAACTGCAGAGAGATGTCCTATTCTCTGTGTTTGGGTAATCCCTTGCACTCCCAGGTAATTTGGCTACACACACATACAAATATCCACATATATATTTGTTAAATAGCAAACTGATGTATTCCCAAGCTATCTTGCAAGAGTCCAGTCCATAAATAATCCTGTTAAAGTGCTGAAGTCTTTGCTGTTCACAGGGAGTTGATATTAGCTGGAGAACCAGGCCCTAAAATTATCTTCCTTCGTCACTCCTATAATTCCTTTAATCTTCCCTTCTTTTTTTTTTTTTNCCAGTTGCCAGAACAGCAGATATTGGCCAAGAGACTTGGCAACCCCATGTCTCAGGAGCTGATGCCAATGGCAGTTGGGGGCGCAGCACTGGTGTTCAGCATAATTGGCTCTTTGCCTCTGGGTAATAAAGACATCATACTGCTGCTGCCCTCCCATCCCCATAACCTCTGATCCGGGATGTGGAGCTTCTGGAAATGAAACATGGAGCCTCTCACTGCTGCATAAAATCAATCAAAGCCAGTGCCACCAGGGAGGCTGTTCCTTGCCATGTTGGCAATTCACTAATCGCCTCCATTATCGCTCCGGCAAGGAGGACAGATGGACTCAGCGCCCCTGAGTCATCTGCAAACTGTGGTCCATTTCCACATAGAACTATTTCTAAAATCTTCCAACATAGCCCATCTTTTCTTATTTGCATCTTTGACTCATGCAGGATTTAAAACTGTATCACTAGCATGTTGGATCTGTGCCATTTAGGCATGAAAAAGCTGCATTTTCCCCTTCAATAGTTGTGTGCATGTCAGCTTTTGAAGAGAAAAAAACAATCCATAAATTCACCATCTCAAAATTATACTGTAGCTTATTAAAATGTCATTTTAGGAGGTTGGATTTCCTGCCTTCATCTCCACCAATACATTGCAGTGCAAGTAGAGTACTGGAAGCTTTCTTATTGCCTGCTTGCCCACAATTCCTATAACCCAGTAACAATGAAGAGCAGAGAGATTTGTTTCACAACACTATCAATAATGGTCAAATAATTAAAACATGACCATGCAATTATCCTTTAAGTCCTTAAAAAAATGCTCAGCAGCAGTAAGGTGTAGTGATCAAACAGCAAAGCCTTTCATATTGTACCTTTTCCATGATTTCTGACCTCCCTGTGGAAATACTCATATTTTATCAATAAAGAAAAAGACAAAAATTTTTTCCAATGTGACAACTTTTGCAACGTGACAATGAATGACTTAGTACAAGAAAATCTTTTATGTCTCAGCATCAGTTTTCTGCTATTTGCTTTCTACTCCACTCCCATAACCATAATTTAATGGATGCTTTACTTTTCATGCAACAGTTTAAAATGCTGACACCGCTTCCTAGAATAGTCCTTGGGATCATGCAACTTTAAATTATGGAATACAGAAAACTTACACCACCAGCTACTTCTCCTAAGGCCTTTCTTTGTGCTAGAAGAGATCTTTGCTCTGGATCCCATACAAATCCTTATTTTTGGTGCTCGGAAGAAGAACAGATTGTTAACCTTCTCTTAACAGCCTGAGCATGCAAGTCACCACCTAGGGCCCTGCAAGATGATTGAGGGCCTTCATGGATGGCTAGGATATGGAAGGAGAGGGTGATGTACATGAAAGCAATCACTTATGTCCTGTGAACAAGGCTACCACCATGCCTGGTAGCCCAGGGTAGTTTGCAAAATGTCAAAGAGAGTTGTCTGCATAAGATGACTAAAGACATTACACAAGAAAGCTTCTTGTTAAGTCAATACATAAAGGGTTAAGACTCGTTCTGTTTTTCATGCACTTTTGACAACTTCTCATTGCTACAAGCCTCCTCTCTGCTCCCACTACCAGTCAAGAAGAGGATGTACATGACTCCTAAAAGCTGCTGACCTACTTAATTGCTTCTTGGTCATGGCTGAAAGGTACTTCAGCCTGAAGTACTGAGCTGAGATCAATATAAATACCAGAGGTTCAGCCACAGTGCTCCATCCTGTGCAAGAGCATTGAAATGTATTTGACCATCCAAATGAATCAAACTTGATTATTTCTGATTCCTTTGACACATGTGGTATCATCACCATCACTTCTGCTCTTCTTCTGACCTGCTCCAGCTCACTGTTCCTCCACTCCATGCCTGATTTTCAACTGATATTCTGTGCTTTTATTCTGATATTCTGTCTGTGAAAGGACCCTCTCGTTATTTTGTAAAAACTTAGTGAGAAGAGGGCTGGGCTTTGAGGTACTACCATAACTCAAATATTATGATTACTATTAATAACAACAAGAGCAACAAGAATAGGCATATATGTCACATTAATATCAGAAGTGCTGTGTTGACAGCTTCACTTATGCAGAGGTAAACACTGGTGTTTAAAACCATAAAAAGCAAGGGAATGTCAAGTGTACACTGACTTAAAAGAAGCTTTAACTGTTACAGCACTGTGGAAGACACAGCAAGACATGCTTCAGATACTACATACATACAGATTTATGCACACACGTACTTCATCCATTTTTGTGTGAATGATTTTCACACAAAACCTTTGCAGAAGTTCAGAAAACCGTTGAGTTTTCTGTTTACTCAGATAAAACGTTACAAAACAGTAACTCTACTGAGGGTGATTTCAGCAGAGTAAGGAACTCTACAAAGTAAAAAAGCACTTAAATTCTAACTGTAGCAGATGTTGTTTTGGTCATTTCTAGCTGGCTGTGAAGTTAGAGCCTCAGAACTGTGGTTTCATATGTGGTTCAAGCATTGGCTGCATTTATGCTAGGAGAAAAAAAAAGGATTGTTGCATGCAGGATCTGGCATGCATTGTTTAAAAAAAAAACAAAACAAAACCCCAAACTGTGTCTGTCTTCAATTATTTTCCATTACAGCATTGTCTGCATATAATTGCTCCATGTTTTCCATTAAGGAGTGCCAAATAAATGAGCATGTTAGAGTATAGGATGTACAAATTCCACTGGTGATCCTGCCCTGTATCAGTAAATAGGATGAAACACAATCCCCCTTGACCTGTGTGGCATTTTCATACAATTAATCTGTGTTTTTCAAGTGTCCAGCATTATTTACCATATCTTCCATCAACAGCTGAGTGAGACCAGGGACTCAGAGAAAATCCAGGCAATGCAGAGTTAGACAGTGCCTTCAAAGAGGTCTTAACTGAGGCTAAATGGTCAAATGCCTTGTAAATGGGCTGTTGCCAGAACATGCAAACACAATTTTTGTCTTTTTGGTCTTGTTTCTAAAATTTGAGAGATCTACACATTACAGAGTATTTTTTGTGTAAGTAAAGCACTTTCACAGGTTCCCACACAGCAACTTGGTTGCTCCCCAAAATCATCCTTTTTATCATTAGTCTTTCTGCAAAAGGCTTTGTCTGCTTCTATATCCTGGCTACGGGGACCAGACGCATTAGGCTGGGGACAAGAGGAGCCCCCAGGGGCTGACACCTGGGGATCCCTAGCAGCCTCCCATCTGAGCAGGGCTTGGGCATCCCTTCCCAGAAGCAGAAGGCATGTGGGAGCAGTGCACACCAGGAAGCAGACATTGCCAAACAAGATGCAGGGTCATTTCTAAGGGGTAAGAATCCAGGAGGCACGTTGTCGTTTGCCAGCTGTTAATGTCCTCCTGCACAGAGCTGGTCCTGGGCTCAGCTCAGCTACAGTGGAGGTTGTCTTTTTGCATCAATAAACACCTTTAATCAGAAAAAATTGTACAGGGCTCAGAATAATTCCACTGTACAGCAGGAGTTAATATACCTGGCCTACAGCACACACGTGGCTACTTCTGCCAAGGGGTCTCAGTAAGCAAATTGGTCAGGTTTGGCAGTTCATAAATAAGCTGTAATTATCCACTGGAAACAGCATAATTACACCGTAAGTACAACACAGCATTACCACTGCCTTATTAGTCTGACCATGCTACTGAGATACATACATCTAAACAAAATAAATCCACGATCTTCACATTGCTGAGGCTGTGCTACTGCCTCCTTTCCCTTTTCCTCATCAGCGCACTGCCCCCACCCCAGCAGTGCTAGCTGTAAACTTGAGACTGCACACTCTTGGGTATAGCCAGCTGTGCTGCTAGAGGGGAAATCTGAGCATATGCACACTCCAAAATGAAACTCAAATAACAGCAGAGAAAACAAAACAAAGCTGCTTGTGTAAGAGAAGACACAGTCACACTCTTTCACTTTAATGAGGGAATGCTGCCCAAGTGGAGTCTGACACTCCGTCACAGGAACATCTGCAGAAGAAGTTTTGAAAAGGTCAAGAAGTTATGATTTGCAATGGAAAAATACTCAACTGCTATCTGAGCTATTCTTAATTGAACTTGACAGAAGACGTGTGCACTGACACTACGAGGATATTCAGAAACTGAAGCTGGATCAGCTTCCTAATGGAGCAAGAGAGAAATATATCAACTGCTAAAAAGGCTGAACTTTCACTGGAATGGTTGTTTTTTTTAAAAAAACTTGATGAGATGAGGAACAAAAGCAATTACAGCACACATTGAACAGAATACATTTTAAGTACAGCTGTTAATTCTTACTCATTTTGAGGGGAAAAACTACTTAGTTTGAGGGGACAAAAACAAAAACAGAAAATAAATGGAGTTTTTAATCTAGTTAATGACTGGAGCTGAGTATTTGGTTAATAAAAGCAATTGATTTTTTTGCTCAGACTACATCCAAAAACCAAGTGATTAGTCTGAAAGCAAAAAGCCATTGTGCAAAGAGAGCAGACTTTTTCTGTTACCAGTACAACAGCTTTCTGTGTGCTGTGGGCTTCTTCAGGCAGGGTGACTGCCTTCTATGCCTTTAAAGAACTCCTAATGGGCTCCTGATGCTGACTGGATCCTAGAAAAAAGAAACTACACAGGCTCCCATCCTCCCCTCACAAAAAAAACCCCCAAACCCCAAAATAAAAACCAACCCCCACCCCCAAATATATATATATATATTTAAAGTATACCTGAATCTATTTGACTACAAGAATCTGCCTCAAAAACACACTCACTCTGCAAAATGGAACCAAGTCCTATTCTCCTGCCCATTTCACATACAGCTTGCATCTAGTTAGCAGCTAATACCACATTCCTTAAATATTTTCCTTTCCAGAAAGAAGACACCTCCAGCATCAACTTTCTTTAGCCCATACCATAGTGAAGTAGCCTTTCCCAGAGCTTTTAATTCTACCTCAAATACTGTATTCTGTGAGCAATCTTTCCCACTAGAGGAGAAAACTGCTGGTACTGCTCAGCATGTTGGGATGCATGCCGAGTGCCTGGTATGCTTGGTAGTGCCTTTGGTGGTAGGTGCTTGCACCTGCACAATCTTGTAATAATTTATCCTGAGAAAGGGGTAAAATTTGGATGTAGTCTGAACAAAGAGTAAAACCGTGGTCTAACTGAAGTTAAAGGAATGTTTTCTTTAAGTTAATTTACTTACATTTGGATCTCCCAGTCACAAAATGGGAGCAACAGAAATCAAGGGGTGGAAGCGGGACTGACACGTTTTGCACAACAGCGCACGTAAACGAGTCCGACTGAAATGCAGAAGTGGTTCCACAAGCAGCATTCCCTGTCATGCCTGAGCTCAAACCTGATCTTCGGAACATGGGATTGGAAAACAAGAAGTAAGGAACGTGTAATCCATAGTGACCTAAAGAAGAATAAGAATAAAAACCCCAAGTTTCCCACAGCAGATGGGAAAGAAGGGAAATAAAGCATGTGCTTCCTTTTACCCCTAGCTCTACCAGTGCTTTTCCATGTCTTTTCTGCATGTAGGAACTGCATGTGTAACTGGGAGGTAGTAATTTTCTACTGCCTGCCTTTTCAGCAGCTGTTAGGACATCTGGATAGAAAGCCATCTGGTGCTTAGCATAGCAAACACCACCATAAACTTTCAGAGTCCCCTTCCTTTTGCACCGTTACATGAACATGAAACAACAGCGAGGCTCTGAAGTAAATTCTGCTTCCAGTCTGGGAAGTGGGGAAAAAGAAGGAAGATTTTTCAACATGGAGCTTCAGAAAAAGTCCTGAATCCCTTCAAAGCCTGAGGGACAAACTTTTGACTCCCCAAAGACAGCAGCTACTCCAAAGAACTGTAGAGAGTTTTATTTCATCCCATCCCATCCCTTGCTGGGTATTTTTCCATTGGGGTTTTGCACAGAGCCTGCGGGATTAGGGAAGCGCCAGCTCTGAGTCTGTCAAGTTCTGGTTCTGTTTTCAGTAGTTATATATATTGTGCTCTGTGTTGAATTAAAACTACAGTAAAAGTCCTCTCACTTGTTACTGTATTTGTGTAACGCTCAAATTAGATGGGAAGAGTTATTTGAGAGAAACTAATCCAATGCACATCCAAAACCACATCAGGTTTTAATATAGCAGCTATCTACTGACACACTGCATGGTCAAGTGGGGAAATTCAGCCAGATCTGCGTTACTCAATGTCAAAGGCAGAAATGGTGCTTCTGACTTACCAACTCCCTCACTGCACAGGACAACAACAAGAAATCATAAAAATAAGTATGAAAATCTTCTTGGTAGGATGATAGCTCAACATGATTTTGTGTTTCAAATGATTCATGTGCTCCCTTCACATTCACGATGGAAGTCCTGGCATCGGAGAGGTGAAATGTTAGGAGGTGGCTGGGCTATGCAAGAGCTACAGATGTGTGTCACCAGAAGAAAGAGGATCCTGTTTCAGGTTCCTGAGCTGTGAAAGAGCCATGGTTAGAACACATGCAGAGGAGTTTATAGGTTTCTTGGAATATTTTGGCCCTTCATTTTTTATGTATGTGTAGCCTGGCCTATATAATTTGGATGAGGAGCAGAGTACCATGTAAGTAGTTGCTACAAGAGATGCTTCTAACAGAGGATCTGTTAATCAATTTACTGTTTCAATCTAATAAAAGATTTGCTACTGTTTTTTCAAGAGCAATGTGGATTGCCTTGTGTACATGCAAAGGATTTGCATTGTGCTCACAGGAGTCAGGTATGTGGTGTTAAAAAATTATCCTTCATATTTACATAATATCTATTACAACAGTTTTTGACGTTTCAATTGGTACCTTTCACCTTTCATAAGGAAGTGGAAGATGAATCTACTTCGACCCTGGAGGCATGGATACATGAGTTGCAAGGAAAAACAGCCTCAAAAAGGGGTTCTTCCGTGAAAATTGCTGCTCATTGGGCCAAAATGCATGACACTGGGTGGGTACATTACATCCCCTACCACGCACCAGCCTCTGGGAAAATGGAATGATATGGAAAAATGGACTGTTAAAGACTACACTGAGAGCAATGGGGGGTGGGACATTCAAACATTGGGATACACTTTTAGGGAAAGCCACCTGCTCAGTCAAAACTAGGGGATCTGCCAGTTGGGCTGGCCATGCCCCGTCCAATTTATTACATACTAAAGTGCCCTGTAGGGCACATAAGAAATATGCTGGGGAGGACAGGCTGGGTTATTCCTGTCAGGCAAAGGCAAGCCCACCCATGGGATTGCTTTTGCTCAGGGACCCGGACGCACATCATGGGTGATGCATGAGGATGGGGAAGGCTGACATGTCCCTCCACGGGATTTGATTCTGGGTGAGAATAGCCAATGATTTGAATTGGATGACGTTAATTCTATATTATACTGCATGTCATCACTACTCTGGTTGCTATATGTAGTATCAAGGGCATTACAGTAAGAATTATCCAGGTTAATGAAGAATGAAATTTGATGGAACTGGGCAAAGGCCATCAACAATAGAACCACGCAAGCACAATGGTGATGGAACCAGAACTGGCTCTGGAGCACAACGATCCAACACCACAGACCATTTCTCCTGCCCTTTGGACTGCTATGACAGATGGATCCCAAAGTCTTTGACTAAATAAACACGATGGACATTTTAAAAGGATGGCACATAGACCAAGGGAATGATGCCTGTGTGTATATATCCAAAGACAGGAAAGGATGCATTAGAAAGTGTGGGCCTGCTCATGACATAAATGGTATAGAATAAAGGATGGGTGCTGTGCTGGTTTCAGTTGGGATAGAGTTAATTTTCTTCCTAGTAGCTGTTATAGTGCTGTATTTGGGATTTAGGAGGAGAATAATGTTGACACACTAATGTTTTAGTTGTTGCTAAGCAGTGTTTACACTAAGCCAAGCACTTTTCAGCTTCCCGCACCACTCCACCAGCGAGTAGGCTGCAAGGCATAAGGAGCTGAGAGGAGACACAGCCAGGACAGCTGACCCAACTGGCCAAAGGGATATTCCATACCACTGAATGTCACACCCAGTATATAAACTGGGGGAAGTTGGCTGGGAGGAGCCAGTCACTGCTTGGGAACTGGCTGGACAGCAGTCGGCAGGTGGTGAGCAACTGCACTGTGAAACACTTGTTCTGAATATTCTATTACTATTATTATTATTATTATTGTTATTGTTATTATTAGTTTCCCTTCCACTTCAACTGTCTCTGTCTCAGCTCGTGGATTTCACTTTTTTTTCCCAATGCTCTCCCCCATCCCACTGGGGTTGGGGGGTGAGTGAGTGAATAGAATTTGAGGAGGGGTGTGTTCAGAGTCCCACATAGCTGGTTGCTACAAGGGATGCTTCTAACATGGGATCTGCTAATCTGGCTTTGAGTTCAGCTACGTTAAATAATTGACTGTTTTAAGCTACAAAATATTTGCCACTTTTTTCAAGATCGCCTTGTGTACACACGCTGGATTTGCACTGCACTCACAGAAGTCAAGTATGCAATTTTAAAATAATATCCTTCATATTTACATAATATCAACAGTTTTTGATGTTCAAATTGGTACTAAATTACCTTTCATTAACAAGCTGTTCACTACAAGCAGTAAAGAACAGAAATACTAATTACAGTTGGAAGTTACAGATGATTTGGGAAAAGTCCATAAATTTTAAAACTGAAACTGAACTGCAAAAATTAGGAACATACATGAGCTGAGCTTTGGTTCAACCAGAAGACTGATAAAGACTGAGGGGTGTTTGCATTGGCAGTTACGAGTTGAGGATTTCTGCGGACTGGTACACTTATAAATTTGGATCAGAACTTCAGTAAATTACTGACATACATAAATACATACATATTCTGTCTAAACAGTAACATCTCCAACCTGAACAAGCCTTTTGGCAGATCAACACTGGGAGGGTTTTGTTTTTAGGAAGAGAGAATTAAAACAAGGGCTGCCCAGGACTACATTCTGCCCTGAAGCTCTGACTGAATTTGTTTCTCGTTTTATGTAGTTTATCAGGATCTTATCCATGGAATAGTTTGCTAAATTAACAGCTCAAACAGAATAAATTGCATTAAATGTTGTGGGTCAGGGGCAAATTAATTCCAAAGTTTTAAACTCCCAAGCCCAAATCCTGCACTTACATTACTGTGGATTTACGCCAGTGTAAATGAGAGAAGAATTTGGCCCCTGACCTTCTGCAAGCAGGTCATTATAGTTGAAATAGTAACTGATCTTAGAAAAACATTTTTGCTGAGAGGTATTTATTTCTGTATAAAGGTTTATGGAACATCATATTCTTTGCCCTTTAAGACTGATACTCACATATGTAAACACCACTGGGCCATAGCTTAATCCAGCCTCTCTAAATCTGGCTAAAACAATGGAAATATCTTCTGAAACCATTGTGGGTTATATCCAATATAGTTAAAAACATCTGACTGCAACCGCAAATATGCTGGTATTTGGTTGTGCTATAAAAACATTTTTATGTCAAATACAACTGGGACTAATACAGTAAACTACAAGTATGGTTAACCCTTGGAATGAACCACATTTAGACACTTGAAAGTTAAGGTAGTCTGCACCGATTACATTTTCTTATGAAGAGCATAAAATGAATGTAGGGTATAAAAAACTAATTACTAGTATTAATAGAGTAATTGGCACTTATAAAGCACCTTCCATTGCTATACTATAAACATACCAGAATGTGATAAACTCCTGCAGCTACTAGCTCTCCTGAGTGCTCAAGATAAAACTGAGCCCAAATGCTGCTTGTTAAGTGAATAAACTTGTGCCCCCTTTCCCCTCCACGCCTACATGTGCTCAAGTGCACACACACACGAGGAACCATTTCAATGCTCACCAAACCTGGTGTTACCAGAAGGTTCTAATCAGTGCTGAGAAAAGCACAAAGGAGGAGAGAAAGGGAAAGCTGAGTTAGGTGGGGCTGCAAGGGGAGTGTTTATCTGGCACAGAATGCTATTACACAGAAAGGCAGGTTGGACACTTGGTTACCACAAAAAAACTCCAAACCAAAAAGCATTTAGATAGAAGTAATTGAGAAATTTTTGCTGAGAAGAACATTTTCCAGGTAAGTGGTCTTCCAGGACAAGACAGAATAGTACTGACTATAGCGCAGGGCCTTGGATTTTCTGCCTGGGCGCTTGTGACAGAGCTGCTCAGTCCACCATCATCTGTTCAATACACAAATAATGGAAATGTCTGTGGTGCATGTGTAAAATGTATTTGTAAAATAATATATATCTTTAAATAAAACCGGTATCTGAGAGTTAAACTTATATAAATGCGTAATGTAAAATAAGAAGTTAAGACATGCTCAGCAGCTCATGTACCACTAACTAAATGGACTCAAGAACTGCAGATTCTACATCTCATGAAAACCCTTTTGGACAGAGGCTGCTGACAAGTCTTGCTATGGTGATAAAGACGATACTATCCCTAACTGCCCCCTCTGGTGATGCTGCTGGACCTACAGCAAAATAGGCAGAAGGGAGCACTGTGCCACTCCAGGACATTTGCCTGTCAGTACAGGCACCATGGCTCAAAGCCCTGATCTTTGTTCAGGGCAGATACTCAAACACTTGATTAAGCAGGGTTTCCACCCTTGCACCATGCCACTGCTTTGGAAATCTACATTTGTCCTGTATTACATTAATAAAATATTTATTATGTATAAGATGTTTGTTTCATTCTCTGTGCCATTCCTAATTATTCTCTACACAGTATCTGGGGAATAAATAGAAGCTTTCATCTACAGGGACTCCTCATCTCTTCCCTGAGTGGTAACAGCTAATTCAGTGCAAGCCTTGTATGGGGCAAGAAGGTTTCTCTCTGTATGTGTTGCTTCTCATTTACTTACACTGAATTTCATCTATTGCCATTCAGTGACATGCACACAACTAGTTTTAAATGCCATTAGCTAGAATAATCTTGGATCACCAGCAAATACTGTCAGCTCACCGTTGTGCAGATTGCTCATGAATACGTTGAACAGCTCAAGCTCCAGGCCAGATCCCTGTGGGAATACACCACTACCTCCCTACTCACAGCCATTGCTTCCTGTCTTTCAAATCCGTGGGGGATCCATGAGATTGTTCTGAGAGGGCTTAAGAGTCCTTTAGCAGGGAACTCGTCAAGCCCCTCTGGCAGTCTGTACCCAGCATTTCAAATAGGTCACTCTTGTCCACGTGAGTGGTGGCTCCTGTATGTCCAATAATTACACTATTCCCTGACTGGGAAGTCATTACAATATTGTTTCCTACTATAATATAAATGTCAATTTTACACTTCTAAAGTAAATAAACAGGGCTGCTATGGATTTCAGCAGTAGTCATTTTACAGTTATGTGTAGAAACAGTGCAAATAAGATAACCTTCTCCAGCTGCTGGATAATCCAAACCTGCCTAAGTTTCCTTGACCTTCACTACGAAGTCATTGTCAACTTATTTCAATTAATTTACAAATATTAGTGCCATCTGTTTTTGTAGGAAGCAGACAGTGATTTTTATTTGTACGTTCACTGCAAACCTCTTTATCCTCACAGTCTAACTACTTGCATAATTTTAATAAGACCATATATATGTATGTGGCTGAATACACTAAATACTGACAGCAGTTCACACTATCAGGTACACAAGCAGGTTCTTCACCTGACTGCTATCCCCATCCAGCCACGCACCAAGTCTCACTGACTTTCTCACACATCTCTGCCTGTGAAGACTGTGGACAACATCCAAACTTGGACCTGATCCTACTCCATTCCATTAAAGAGTAGCATTTTCAGCAGTACTATAGAAGTATAAATGTAGTACTGTGAAACTTGTCAGCTGCTCAGCTGCAGCTCTCAGCACCTTTCAGAGTTAAGCCAACATCTTAACAGTTGTGCAATGAACCCATATGCTAATAATTCAAATTGCCATATCTGAAAAGATTAAAAGCAAACACAATTAATTGCTACTTAGCTCAGTTCAGCATTCAGCCTTTTCCTTCCACAACAACATTGTAATCAGATGGTGAGCACTGAGCTCCTGTTTTAGATTGATGGTCAATATCCACCACAGCAAGATAACATCCCTTAACGTACTTCATCATTAAGCAGGCTTTTAAAATGAGCTGCCAGCATTGTTAAACTTTCCATCTCTTTGATACCAGGTTGGTCAATCCTTATTTTCTGGGTGGATAAAGTAGAAGAGACCCAATGAAAAATGTTCTGTTATCAGTTCACATTTTGGTTTATCAATAATTTCAACTGCATTTTGTTAGTCAAGAATATGAACCTCTGGTTTAATACACAATATTGAAGAACCAAAGTTATCCTCTACAAAATGAACAACAACATTTCAGTAGCTTATTACAGTGATGCATTTGCTTGCTTCATGTTTTGATTTGAGTATTTAAACTTAGATTTATATATGCCAGTATAGAAAAGCTTTGTGAAGTAGGTAAAAAAGCATAATGTGTATTTTACTTTTTGATATCAATGAAATAGAGAAGCAGCCTTAATCATGTAACTCCTCTGATCTTCATAATTGAGACCATCCCATTCGTACCGTATCTCATATGTAACCAATGAAAGAAAATGTGTGGGAGTAAATGTGTGGGAGGTGAATTTATTTGTTTTTCAGAGCTACAACAGCAGCTGGTCAGCAGGTTCAGTCCAGTCCTCTCTAGTCAAAGTAGCTCAGGAGCAGTCAGATCTTTTATTAGGAGAGGTTTGGGAGGAAATGCAAATTGTTATTCAAAAGCAGACAGCTGGAGGGCAGGAAAAGTGGGAAGCAGCAATGAACCATTAATATCTACTTGCTAGTCTGATTAGTTTACCAATGAGAAAAGAGTGGGACATGTTGTGTCTCTTGCTCTTTACCTACACATATGTTAGTAGAGCATTTATATACCCCCTACTGCACCTATATATGTTTGTTTCAAGAAAGGGACAAATTACACCAAAATAAAAATCCTGCCAAGTTCTGATGAGAAGCCCACCCTCTTCCTGCTCCTCTTCCTTCCCTCGAATGGACACTGCCAGCACATTAGTGCTGGGCAGCAGCTGAGAGATGGATAAAGAAAGCACAAAACGACCTCAGTGTAACAGCAGTCAAGCACTCAGACACAGGAGTGACCCCCTCAATAAATACCCTTCTGGCTTCCAGAAAAGAAATTAGGAGGATGAGCTAGCACAGCTGAGCTCATGTACATGGAGGAGAACACCACATATCTCTGTAGGAACGGAAGGAGCACAGCAAAAGCCCTTTCTGCACTCATCTGATTGCCAAATGTCTTAGTTGGGCAGGGGCACCTTTGGTTTTTCCCCATGCAGAGGGTAGGAACCCCACAGCCTTCTGCTGCACCTGAAGAGAACTTAAAAGCAGACTGTGATTTTCAAAGCTGAAGGTAATTTGTCCTGTATTATCTCTAGGCTGCCTTCTTGGAGAACATGTACAGAAAATAAACTGCACAGTGGAGGAATACCTTTCATGCCTTCCATACTGGAGCACACAAAGACTCCAAAGATTTTATTAATTCAGTTCATCCGCACTCTCAAACCTTTAGGCAGTGGGGAGTAAGCTATTTATCTTTTGGTTTCTTGTAAGGAATTCACACTAGACTCGCTGCTAAATCATTTTCCCTGTACTACTACTACAGGAAATTAACTATAAATGAACTATGAAAACAAATCATTCTGCTGCAATTTTCCACTGATATTACTTTACAGTTTTAGTACATTTAGGAAAAGCAATATAGATTCAAAAAAAGAGTTACAACTTATTTATACACTGATCCTTAAATTATGCCCTTTCCTCTTTTAACAGGCCCTACTTATAAGATATTTCTTGCTTATTCTGCAGAGCTATACTGACTCCATAAGGAACCATCCTTATGACTATGGCATCATAGCATGGTTTCACAGTTGACACTGAAGATAATTTCATCCTGAGACAACTATTTACTGAAATCTGTGGGGGGAGGAGATAAAAGTCAGTTTCTTGTATTCTTTACTATAAAGCAAACAGCTTCTGATGTTTAATAAATGGTGATATTGAGATATTCTGTGCTTTTTCAGTAGTTACTGATTTTTTTTCATAATTTCCTCCCTGCTCAAACACTACTGCATTTCTTTAGAAAGATTAAACACCAAGGATTTATGCCTTCATTATGGTCCATGTTTTTCACCCGTTTGAAGAAATAAGAGATGGTGTGCTTTAAATATGGACTATGCAGTTTGCTCTGAAAATGTTTTTTAAGCAACACACAGGGGTAATTGTGGAGAAGCTCTGCAGTTTGGGGGGGAATCTACTCCATACTGTTTGAAACTCCCTTGATAAAGTCTTACACCAACAGATTGTCAAATTATTTGACATAGAAAATCTGCTGAGAGATATTTATTGAAATACGGTAACTAAGAGTATGTACTCTGCAAGTTGGGGGCTTTTAATACATATTTATAGGGCAAAAAAATTAGAAATTACGATGCTCTGAGCTAAACACAAACAGCAAAACATAAATTTTTCCCCACTGTAATGTGTTTATTTTAAGAAATATAAATAATTTAGCTAATCAGTGATGTGCATTCACACCAGGGCTGGGTTCTAAAGTACTAAGTGGGAGCTGGAGTGGACAGCAAACTGAGTGTCTGAGTTGATGGCAAGGGCAAGTCTCCTGTGCTGCAAAAAGCAGGCAGTAAACATCTTGTTCTCCACATTTTGCAGCAGATGAGCCATGTGGAAATGATGTTTTCCACCACTACAGATTGCAGGCTACAGTCATATCCATCAATTTTAATGCAGTTTACCACTTAAATAGCTAGGGCCAAAACCTACAGTAAGGATTTGGAGCTGAAGTCTCTATAGGCTGAGTGGGAGTAGAGTGTGCTCCTATTTTATTTGTAGCAGTACAGTGGTAGGTGTTAGAAGTGAAAAAACCAGTTTTCTTTTTTCATGAAAAACATGTAAATCTACAAATTGAAATCTCAATTCAAAAGGAGTTTTCTGTGAGAGATCTTGAACCAGATGTTTTGGTATAAAGTCCCAGCTTAACTGAATTCAATGGATAAAATACCAGTTCCTTCACTAGAGGCACCATTACACTTTTTGTTCCAATTTCTTCAAAATTAGCATTTCCCTACAGAAAATATTTAAAGCAACTCTTTTTTCCCCCTCCTATCTTTTTTTTTTAATTTCCCCCCTCCCCAGTAGGAATCACTTTTTTTGCCAGAAGCACTTTGGTCAGACCCACAAAGGAGCTGCAGACAGAAGCCATGAACAGATGTCCTCTTCGGGACCCTGCTGTGAGTTGGAAGGGGTTACTACTCTCAGCTGCTCAGCACCATTCCATGCTCTCCTCATTAAGGATCACCCCCACTGATGTGCTCATTGAACAGTTTGTATGAACACTTCCTACATGGCGCAGCTTCAGGCTGAGCCTGTTGTCTTGGTACAGACCAACGACGAGCAAAACAAATGGAGCTGATTTTTGCTTAAAACAAAAAAGGGAGCTCCTAGACAAGTGGTGTGAGTAGATGGAGAGGGCAGCAGCCTTTGGCAGGGGAAGTACAGCAAGTAACTAAAGACTGGAACTTATTCATGGTGACATGGCTGGATTTGGAGAAGTCTGTCCATGGCTCAAACTAGCAGTTCCTCCAGTATGTAATGGATGCAGAGTCACCCAGACATCAGGAGGAATCTGGCTCCAAGACGTTCAGCTAAAAGAGCATTTGTCCTGAAAGTGGTAGCAGACATTGAAAGCTACTAAGGAATTACAGAAAACAGCTACCCAACCGGCAGTTCAACAAGAATCACAAGTAAACTAATGACATTGTAACTTCCCTACAAAACACACGTTCTTGTAGATTCCTGAGCATCAGCATCCTCTGACTGCATTACAACTCTTGGGTCTATTTTGGCCCGTGAAATCTGCCTGATGTGCTGGAACCCAACTGCCCTCACCAGACACGCAAACAAGCAAACCTCCATGGCCATGCAATTCTTTCAGGAATTAAGAAACATTCATAGGGGTTCTCACATCTTCCTAACGACAACAAACAGTTAGTCAAGTTACCTTTGTTAAGCAAACCAATTTTCATTGCTTTCATTCAAACGGCCTTAAAATAGAATTCTTGCCTGCTTTATTTTGTCAGATGCAAAGAAAACTGAGAAACTGTATCCATTGTTCCTTAAAAGAGCTTATTAGTGAAACAAAGAGCTTTTTTTTCCAGTGAGTGCTGTTTGTGCAGTTACTTCATGACATTTATTTGGATTCCGTCCCAGGGGAAAAAGGCCAAATTCAGTTTCAGCATTTGCCTACTTCAGCATAAACAGTCATTAGTTAACAGATCTTTTTTGGCGGTCTCTATGTAGCCTCCAACATCAAAGCACGTGATATCCATGAAATAATCAAAGCAACATATGTACACTGAAGCACTGTACGTACATTATTTTTCAGTAGCCTAGCAATCCTCAGAAATTTGAAGAGGTTCTCCTAGGCCTTGAGCCAAAGCCCTTGGAAGCTGATGCTTTTTTTTTTTCCCTTTGACTTCAATAGATGCCGAGTCTGGTTGTCAGATAATCACTGCCATGTTAATGGCAAACTACTTTCCATTTTTGTATTAATTTCCTGCTCAAGGAAGATACAGGACCAAAAGCACTGGAGAATGAAATCATTTGCCCTGTTTCTACACAGGGCAGAGAAAGCCTGGGTAACAGCAGCCAGGTCCCCCCTTAGGGCTTCACTGATTCATCCTAACCATGGCATGGAAGAGTGAGTGGATACTTCCTTTGCCACAGCTTTTCCCCTTATGAAGGGCAGTACAAAAAGCAGCAAAACTCATGGTGTTTTTTGTGCTGTGTCCACTAGAATTGGGAACAAGGCCAATTTATTTTTCCTCTAATGCTAAGCTGCTGGCAGTCATTTCTCCTCTAGGTGCAAGTTTTTAGGGAAATGCTGGCTATTGCAATGCTGGCTGTCTCATACCTGACTTTGCCTCCCATTTTTCTACATCCTGCCGCATTATTGGCACTGCCTATACTTTCAGGTCTTGTGTAACCTCACAGCTGTTCTCCAGGTCCTTCAAAGTGAAAAAAAAAAAAAAATTCCAACCAAAATGAACAAAATAATGCATTTGCCAACCCCTCCTAACATGAACAAGTGACATTATATGACATGAGTCAGGGGGGACAACCTTTTCCTGCTGTTAGCAGCAGAGAGTCCTTCTGCTCTTGCACTGCATTTGCTCTTGGGCACTGCTGAGATCTGGCTTTTGAACAACACAGAGATGCATCTATAAAGCAGCAGGCCAGCAGGTCAACAGAGGTGATCCTGTCCTTCTGCTCTGGAGTCCCCAGCATGGGAAGGACATGGACTGGTTGGAATGAGTCCAGAGCAGGTCCACCAAGATGATCAGAGGGCTGGAGCACCTCTCCTGTGAGAAAAGGCTGAGAGAATTGGGATTATTCAGTCTGGAGAAGAAAAGGTTTTGGAGTGACCTAACTGTGGCCTTGCAGAGAGACTATTTACAAGACCATGCAGTGACAGGACGAGGAGAAATGGCTTCAAGCTGAAAAACAGTAAGTTTAGGTTAGATATTAGGGAGAAATTATTTGCTCTGAGAGTGGTGAGACACTGGCACGGGTTGCCCAGAGAAGCTGTGGATGCCTCATCCCTGGCAATGTTCAAGGCCAGGTTGGATGGGGCCGTGAGCAACCTGGCCTAGTGGAAAGTGTCCCTGCCCATGGCAGGGGGTTGGACCTGGATGATCTTTAAGGTCCCTTTCTACCCTGGCCATTCTATAATTCTTTGATTCTATGAAAAGTTCACCGTCTGAAATGAATACACGGCCTGATTTGATGAAATGAAATCTATTTTAATGAAAGAAATTTGCAACGTGTCCTGACAAAGAGGCACAGCAGACAAGTTTTGTTGAAGTTGAAAGAGGTGGTGGAGTTGGCTTGGGAGGAACATAGATACTTCCGGAAAGTGAAACCTAAAACTAAACCCCATAAGAAGCGACTGTAAGTAGTTTATTATTAGCTGAGTAAAAACAGAATTCTGAAAAAGAGTATGAGGGGGCAGGAGAGTAAGTGCATGGGTAAAGGACTGCAACAGGGTTTAAATTTTACAAGAAGCATCTGATGGAATAAAGACAGTATTCAAAAATATATAAAATCCATGAAGGTCCAACAGCAAAATATAATTAATTTAAAAATAAAATAAATTTGAGACATACTTGAAGGTTGAAAATAAAATGAATTCAGTGGAACTATTGAAGGCAAGATCCAAATCCCATTGAAGTTGGTGGAAAGACAGTCACCGACTCCTACAGTGCTGGACCAGGACCAAAGAGAACAACAAAGAAATTTCCAATGACTGAAAACGTATCAAGAAAATCTCAGTGGTTTCTTCACATCTGTGTTTGATAACAAAGAACACTGGTGACATTCATGAAGGATGCATTTCTGGGGACTAATGAGGACAAAGTAAAGGAATCTGTGAAGTAACCAAGCACAGGAACAAAATAAAGACAGATAGTAAGTAGTAATGGATTATACCCACAGATGAAGTACAGCATTTTTGGAGTTTATCTGTGCAGTGTACAATTTTTCCTACCATGTTGAGGTAAGTCTTAGAAATTGGTACTCTAGAGCATCTCTGAGCACACTGGGCACCTAATAATGGAATGTCAGTTGCTAAAAATCAAATAGAAGGCTAATATTTTTAATTAATTTCTCTTTTTAAAGGACTTTTATATATTTTGGCCAAGTATTAGTAAATGAAATTAACATTTTTGGCTATTACTTTTAGAAACACTGCCTTCACAAAAAGCAAGCCATGACATGATTTGCGATGAGACACAAAGTATTTGGACTTAAGGTCTGGACTCTCTCTTGTTTCTGGTTACTTTTATAAACAAAAAAAGAAGTCATACCAACAAAACGCAAGCTAAAATATTTCTGAATATGAAATACCATGTGTACTGGACATAGAGCACTCTCACTGGATTTAAATATGTCACTATCAGTAGGAGCTTAGGTATGTCTGAACAAAATACTCGGTTATCTTTGCGTATGAACATGCCCACTGGCAATCCATGGTTCCTTGTCTCAACACATCCTTAGGATGTGTAGGAATTGCACTGAACTGGAGAAGTATAATTTTCTAGGCTATCACCTTGATCACTCTTTCTTGTATGCTGGGCTATTCCTTTGTTTCCACAGGACATGAAATGGAAAAGTCTGGACTGGCGAATAACTGGGGGTTAACTGCAAATTGCTAAGGATGTTTTGTACACTACTTTGCTGTTAATTGTTTTTTACCTGCCATGCCTGTTCCAGCTGGAGAAGTTGGGGAAGACAGGACAGACCCCAGAAAAGCTGCATATGCACTGTAGTGGAAGAAATAAAGTGGCATTTGCAAAGTCAGATGCTAAGGCTGTTTAGGAGAAAACCTTCAGTATGTTCTTCCTTTGGGTAAAGCAGAAAAAAGCAGACCATGCAGAGACATAAACATGCAGAGCTACTCCATGAGCCCAAACTGGCTGCAATTCTTCCATCAGTCAGTCCCTGTGAGATCTTCTATAATCTCATGGCCCAGCTGTGAAGTGTTCCCTTATAAAGCAATTCCTCTGAGTATTGGGTTTCTGATTATCCACGAGAGCCACACGCTAACAGAAGACCTGCAACACATATTTCAGGTGCTATTGAAATGCAAATACATAAAAGGTATATTCTTTCTACTTCTCCTGGAGACACATATTTCAGACAGTTTCATTTATAATGCAAATTTATTATGGGAAAATACTGTGCTCTAAAGTTAGAAAGAGGTAATTTACTCTTAAAGGTCTACAGACTTTATCCTGATTTCTGCCTGCTAAGAACCAGGAAGACTTTAGACCTCTGTGGTTGCACAGATAGGATTGCAAAAATGCCCTGCAGTACAAGCTCCTACACTTCAGTCTGAGCTGCTTTAAATGTCCAAAAAGATGTAGCCTCTGGCTCTCTGTCATTTCCTCTGGGAGACAAGTTCTATTATGTCAGAGCTTTTCTCCCTGTTCTGTAATACATAGCCCCTACTGATATTTAATGATATAAACCACAACAGATGGCTGGCAGAGCATTGTGGTAAGTTAATAGCAACTCTTGTAGGCATTTAGAAGCTTGAAAAATCTTGGAAGAATCCTCTAGTATGGATTGTAACTAAAAGAAAAGGGAACCACAGAGATAACATTAGATATATTTTTGTCCTACTTGAAATGTAGGACCTGTCACTGGTACCAAAAAACTAAGAAAGATTTTATTAATAAACTGAAAGCCAAGGAAAACCTCTCCCAACACATAAACTTTTGGCCTGCTTTCACGAAAAGCTCACAAAACCAAAACCAACCTCCCCTTCCTATAACATTTTGTATATGCTGCTCTTTCAAGGAAAGGCAGAGTAGCAGGTGATGGTGTTTCACGGTGTCACATGTCCTCTCTGCAAATTCCTGAGGGAGCCTCCCAGTGTGGGATTTCAAAAGGGAGCACCAGCCCAGTGTCCATTACTGACTAGCTGACTGTGCAGATTTGGCAGGTGCCAGGTACAGGTGTGGGGCTGGATGCCTGACTGAAGAGGCACATCACTCAATCTGACCTCAAGACAAAAGCTTCCAAAACATTTGCTCGGTAGAGGTGAAGTTCAATGTCTCTGAAATCCTTCTCTTGAACTCTGGCATTAACCTCTGAAGGTATTTAAGTGTTCCACTCCCACTGACTACAACAGCATTTAAATACCTCTCAGTACCTGCCCGACATGAACAACAGCTACTTGCTTGAAGAATTTACAACCCTATCCCAAGCTCCATTTATGCCTTTTTGTCTTCCCAGCCATTCCAAAATCCCGATATTTCACTTTCTTTAGACCACAGCTACCAAAAATCAAGCGCAGCTTTTGCAAACCCTTTCCCCTTTGCTGCTCACGTTCCCTGGCTGTGAACGAGGACAGTGATGTATGACGTGCTTTGGCTGACGATGCCCCAGCTCCGCCAACAAGCGCCACTGCCCCGGCTCAGCCTGCTGCAGGGAATGCTGCGGGATTTTCTTCCATGGAAAACAAACAGTGCCCCCGAGCTGTGCCCCCGAGCCCCAGCAGTGATGCTGGCGAAACTTGTAACGCCAAAGCTCGAGCGACGGGAGCTTGAGGCTGAGTTTTTGTCATAACTTGCATTGTGTAACGGGGTCTGGAGAGCTGCTGATTTCTGAGCAAGAGGGTATTAAATAGAATTGTGCAGCTTAAGGGCCAGGGGATGACGACTTCTCTGAGATTTTAATGAATAGACATTACAGCTCAGACTATAAATAAGTCACTTAGAGGGCTGGTATGTACACACACTCATGTAACATTCCTGTTGATTTTATTTCCTGCAATTATGGCGTCTGGGTGAAATGACAGCTGCCGGTTACGGGGCGGGGACTGGCTTGGCCAAGCACCCTCTCCAAGGTGACAGCTCTCCTCCACTCAGGCTTGGCACACAAAAAGGGATGGGCTAAATGGCTAAACTTAAGCACATGGATGTTTAAAAAAACCCCCACTTCAATACTTCAGTACTTTCAAAAGTTCACAGGGTTTATAAAAGGAAATACAAAATGCTTGTCTATATTTAGGTCACTTATATAGGGCTGCATTTACTTTGTAAATCTATCACCTCTCTTTTTTTCCCCCCAACCCTCTCCATTCAAGCCAGAGGCCTTGCATTTTTTCCTTCATAGACTTAAAAGCAATGTTTTGGTGTCTGGCATAGTCTTCTGGCACTTTATCCTACCTTAAAGTTTTGGTAGGGGAAGCTGGAAGGATTTCCAGGTAGAAAAGCAGGAAAGTTCTTTCCTATAAAAATCTCCTTTTAAATTCAAAATTTCAGAAAAGTAGCAAAATTTGTTACATATGGGTTTAGATCCCAGGTCCACACCAGAGGCTGGAGGACCACTGGGTCTGAACCTTCTCCTTGGAGCCTCTTCTTTGCTGAGTTATCAGCTAGGCTAAAAGAACTTGCCGGAGATGAGTAGGCAAAGCTGGTGTACCTGTATACTTTGATAGAGATTTGCTCCTTTTTTTGTGTTTGTTGAACACAAAAATCTAGGTCATGGTGGAATACCCAAATCAAATAGCAAACGAGTTGGCAAGGGAATCCAGAAACGACCACACCAGGGAAAAAAGGTGTACCTTTAACACACTTATCAGTTGGTTTTATGACTTTTCTTCTTTCTGGAGACACCCAAGCATGGACAAAACGCTTGTTTTGGGAGAGATTTAAAACAGTGATGGATCAGTAAATACATAGTACTTAATATAAAGTATGTTACAGTGCTTTTCCAAAATATGCCTGAATTTTTATATGTTCAGCTTTGAGATCTATTTTAAGTAGTTGAATTAAACAGGAATTTTGCCAGTGACATCTGACTCACTAGGGATTGACCATAGCTTTGTCACACATTATAAAGTCCAAGTCTCTAAAGTATGGTTTCTTGTGCCTTTCAACATCCATGTAGCCTAAAGGAGTTTCCTTGTACTCTTTCTGTATTCCTTTTTGCCACTGACTTCTAACAATTTCCTGTTTATCTAAAAATTTTTGGAGAATATGTACTGAGTAGCTCTGAATCTTCCTAGAGCTCTGACTGACAAATCTACAGGGAAGTCTAAAACCAGCCAGGACTCCATGAGAGTTACACACCAGCTGGGAAGTTTCTTTGTGTCTTGCTATTGCCAAATGTAGGTGCAGTGCTACAAAATATTTAGTCTCTTTCACTTTTATGTTCATCTAACAGATGCCAGCACGCATTTACTCTTAATCTAAAAATAAAACTCATTCACACACGACAAAAGTATTCTTCACTATTGTCTTGATGTAAAATGCCTTTGCCTTCAGAGACTCTGAGCTGCTGATGAGTGTAGTGGTATAGTTTTAAAGCTAGCTTAAAAAGAATGAACAGCAGCAAGTATTTAGCTTTACTTTAGTTTGAGCAAGGAAAGTGTTGTTTTCTTGGTTGCACAGACAGGCGAAATGAAGAAAAGGGAGGTCATCCTCCTAGACAGTCAAGACATGCTTGGCACACTGCAAAGCAGGGCTCTTCTATAAGAAGATAAAACAACAATGCTATAAGTACAGGATAATGTTCATCTTTCCCATTTTAAACAAGAAAGTGAACTGCATCAAACTAGGATATCGGTGAATAAAAATAATTTGTTTTCAATAGCATGCAAAAATCACTCAGGTAAATTAAGAATCTCTCAAAACAAAGGATTATTCTGGTCAGAGAAACTGTGAGCTGAGGCAGCCTCTCTGGAGCAAACTCAGCATCGCCACCTGAAGCCAGATTTAACAGAAACACAACCTCTGCATGCGGTAGGTAGGGCCAGCCTTAGTTTCTTGAGTGGTCTCTTTGATGTTACTAATTGTATGCCGTATTTTAGAATCCAGAATAAAATGGTGGCCAGTTGGCTCTTTGATGAGGTATTATTCATAAGCAAATGGGGAGGTTACTGTGAGGACATGCTGCGTGTGGCTGAGGTTAAACACACCAAAACAACTGTTCTGGTTTCTAATTTAAGCAACACAGCAATTACTTCTCTCTGACCTACCTGGAAACCAAACAGAAGAGTTCATCCCCTCCTTTTATTGACCAGACAAGTTTGGTCACACTTTTTACTTATCCTATCATCACCACATAATTGCTTACAAATCTTCAAAATTAGCCTGATACCCTGACAGACTTAATATGGAAATGTTAACAAAAATACATTATAGAGTTGCTGTCTTCATCCAAACTAAACGAAACATAACCTCACTTTAGGGTCTTCCTATTCCCTTAATGTTAATACAAAATTGCTTTTCAAAACAAGCTTTTACTCAATTGACTGCTCTATTGTTTGAGTGCAGGATGAGCAGGAGCAATCCAGGAGGCAGGTGATCCTGCACTCAGAACCTGATCTAGGGGCTGGTATCTGTATGCTGCAGATAGGCAGGATGCCAAAGAAACTACAGGCTCTACAATTCACTTATTCCAGAGCCCTGAAAAATCACATTTTCTAAGGAAAGGCAAGACTGTGAAAACAAGTGGCTAGTATGGAAGGCAAGGAGAGCAGAAATCAAAGAACCAAAGCATACCCTTGTGTGAGAAAATCACAACAACCTCTGCCCGTTTGCCAGGCCCGGCTCATTCATTTAGCGACATCTAGGTCAGTCAACCCTTACTACCTCTGGTCTTTGCTCTTCCTGTTATGATAAATACTGAGCCCATCATTGTGAATGGTTTTGTAAACAGCTTTGTGAATGACAGACACACGGGTGCAATGCACTCACAAAAACCTGTACTTGTTTTTGAGAATGCACTGCCCACAGGCACATGTATAGGTTTTGGCCCACTTTGCAGCACTTGCTGCTAAATGCAGGAAATATGTCAGCTTAATTCAGTTTCTAGCATGCACATTACTTGTCTGTTCCTGAAGTAAACAATGCTGATGTCAAGGTATGCAACTCTGATGTCCCAAGCCTGGAGCTTGGAAAGGACACAGAGATATTGAAGGACCTCTTCTTGAGGTACTCTTCCCTCAGAAAGCAGGCTGACATTGTTTCTAGCATTCCCACTCACTACTCCCTTCAAGTTCTAACCCTTCTAAGAGCAACATCACTCCAGAAACCAAGCAGCAGACTGACCCGATGTACCACATGGGCTCCATGATGTTGGCCCTGTAACAAATGTGACCCCTTCACACTCCAATTATCAGCTGCTGGGGCCAGAAAACAGAGTTTTCTCTACTGCAACCTGCCCAGGCTTTCCCAAAGTGGATGTGGGCCACAGACTTTCTGCTGAGTGCTAGGGGAGGGTGAATTTTGTGGAGGCCAGTGTTTCATTTTGAATTTAGAGGTGGCACTTCCAATGCAAAGCAGAGATCTCATCATAGCCCGTGAGTTGGTGCCCAGATCCCTCTCTCTCATACACACTTCTGCTCTCAGTGGCCATTAACAAGCCAAGCCCTTTACACTTCTTTGGAAATCCAAGTCCTAATGCACAGAATGACATTTATTGCCTACTTCTGACCATATTTTCTGCCACTGTATGACTTGCTTCCAACCTGGCAGTACCTATGTTAAATCCTGCTCACCCTGGAGTTCACACACTATGGTGAACTCCCTATGGTGTAGATATTGTCTGAAGGTCTTCCCATAAAAGACGCTCACTGCAGTGTGTCTCACTGGTAAAAACAGTGAACTGTGTTACCATTGAACCAATTGCTGATGTATAGATCTGATTTTCCTGGCATTAAGTGAATTTAAGTGTTGTGGGCACAGCATCAACACTCTGGCAATGTCCTTATACTTTGGCTTTCTCAAGGACAAAAGAGAAGAATACAGAAACTGTTTCATGGACAGAATCACTTCGGATTCAGTTCTGCAAGTTCAGATGGTACTAACACAACCAGTGAAACAGGAAACCTTCTCATATCAGTATTTCAATACATGCTTTTCTTTTTGTAGTGTTATTTTCATCCTCTGTCAGACAAAAATTTACTGCAATTCTGAAATGCTGAAAAGATTTTCAGAGGATGTGATTAAACAGAAAAAACCCAAACCAAACAGAAAATAAAATCCACACAAAGATAAATAAGACAGCATTCCTCATGGTAGACTTGGCAGTGCTGGGTTAATGATTGGACTTGATGATCTTAAAGGTCTTTTCCAACCCTAAATGATCCTGTGGTTCTATGAAGCAAAAACCTTGTTTACCTAGACATGCAGAGCTGAAGCTTTACAATCTAAGGGAATGTCTGCATCTTTTAAAGCCTTTCTTATAAACATCCTTTTCTAATACTGTCAAAACACAAAACAGACTCCAATTTTTAAATTAACTTGTCAGCGTTTGTGAGACGCTAAGCTAAAGAGAAAAACACGGAAGCTGTATGTGGCCACATACATAGATTTTGTATATTCATGATGTTTTCTTTTGCTATGTTGACAACCTCAGTCGTTCACTCCTAGTAACCACAAGAGAGATACACCTGGAGCAACTCAGAGCCAGGAAATCAAGCCTTTAAAAATCAACTTCAATTAACGCGCCTCCGTGTCACCTGATGTACCTTGGAGGTGAAAAAAGTGGATACGAAAGTGTGTTTGTTTTCCTTTGCCATGCCTTGCAATAAGAAATTTCATTCAATATTTATCTAAGGATTTCAGTAGTAAGTAGAGAGTTTGTGGCAATCCAGTGAATGTTTTCACAGCACTGTTGTTACTGCAGTTGTAAAGTTTCACTTATGATTGAATGCTCAGGGCTGGTAAAACCCTGTGTCTCTTTACTGCTCACAGATGTGTCAGAAAAAAATTTACTAAATGCCTGTTTTTTATTACTGCTCTGCTGATCCTTTTTCTATGGACATTCCAAAATGCAAGTTAAATCCGATGGTGAATGTATCTTCCAGATATTCACATTAAAGAGCGTAATTCATGTAACATAAAACATACTACCATAACAAAGCTGTAAGATTTGAAAACAGATTTTTTGGAAGCAAGATCTAATTTCATCCCTCACAAATGTTCTCAATTCAATTATTGAAATAAATATATACACCTGTATATATATGTTTTTTATATATTTACTTTATAGAAATGTATGCAGGTAAATGTAGCTATCTGCAAAAGGTACCCATAGGTTCTGCCAGTTGGGGGTGTGTTATACATTTTACATAGAATTTAAGTCTATTTTGGCATTTTGTTCTTTTGTTTAATCTGAATCATCTACGTAGTAACTCCTGGTATTTCTCGGTATCAGAGACAAATCTCAGAATGCCTCGTACATCCAGCGTAAACAGTCCTTTGGTTGTACAAAGCTGCCAGGAATTCTCTGGAAGTCAAAGGTCAAACACACACTGACTTTTCAAGGTCCTGTTTTTGTAAACATTGGTGACCAATGAATACTGTGAATTTCTTTTCCTCTTTTAGGCTGATAACACACCTTTTTGGATAATAAGTTTTAGAAGGATATCAGAGCCTGCCATCCCCTCCTGAAGGATACTGGAGTCTATTCCACCAGTGGCACAGGGATATCACACTGGCTCACACGTGTTGGGTTTTGTAATCCCCCTACAACTTCTGTGGGCAACTGCACAGAACAGATACAACTGGATACAGTTTTTTTTTTTCTGCAAACAGGTCAGGCAGGAAAGAAAGGCACTTTTCTGATAATCAAGGAGAAGAAATCATTGGCACCTTGCAAGACCAATTAATTTAATGTACTGTACTCATCTATTACACATATACTGGTAGAAAAATGGTTTAAACAGTCAATACAAGTTCTTGGGCTCTTAATTTTTTATATAATTGAGATGATGTAACTCTGCATAAGAAATTGCAATGTGTTTCATCTAATTAAGTACATGTAAGACTGAAACTAAAAAAATGCCAGTACCTCCATTCAGACTGGAAAGCATGTTAGATGTAACACAGAGCAATACTACAACCAACATCTTGATTTTATAACTTTACTCTGCCTTTGTGAACGTACAATCAGTTATTTACATTACCAAAATGGATTTTCCTGTGATGTATGACTAATAAACACTGACGCTCAAGCACCTGCAAAAGAAATGTCGCTGCTTTGTAGTCTCTGCCATGAACATTTCACCTTCTATCATCTGAAATGATCTCAAATTCTTCTCATCAAAGTGTATGTTACTGAGGCAAGGAGCCTACTTTAGTACATTAAACACATGTTGTAACATCCACTCTATTTAATCTTCCTGCCTTTTCCCTCTGAAAAGGATGCTGTCATGCATGAATATACTGTTCCTTTACGCAACTCCTGCCACAAAGCCAGCCATGTCTTCCACACAAGCTCTTGCCTTTGTTGTGGTTCATCGTCTTTTAAAATTATCTTTTCAGCTGCACTGGAATTAGTCATCCATCATGCTATGAACCCAAATAACAGATTTAATGAAAACAAAGTCTAATTTTATAGGTTTTGTTCAATGGAACCAAATCTGTTTTATGCCGGTGCTATTGCTAACCAGATGACAATGCAGATTCTAAACATCTACTGACGTGCCAGAGGGGAAGGGAAGCAGCACCTCCCTCCAACTCTCACGAAGACCTTCTGTGTTGGGATTACGGGAAGAAAGTAATGCTAACTATACTGAGGTAAACACCATTTTTATAGTGATAGCATAAGACAGAGCTGTCTTATCATACTGAGTCTCTGTGATGGAGTACCTGCTTCTTTCAGAGTGCACTTGCTTTCCTGCAATGAAACCAGAGTTGAAACGCATCAACTGTTAGGAGATGAGATCCACCATATACAAAAAAAGTGCTGCAGCAGTTCAGTATTAACTAGTTTTGACACAAATTACACGTGGCATGCACCATCTGGCTTCAAAAAAAAAAAAAAGCAGACAAGGCAAGGACTGGGCAGAGAGACTCAACTGCCTTTCGTGACTGAGTAGGATCAGAGAAAAGCAAGCTTGAGCAGCAGAGATTTGCTGCAGGTAATGGTATCAGGGTATAAAAAATGGCAGCTGTCAGAGAGATCCTGAACTTATTTCAAAAGGCTCAGAAACAGAAGAACCTTTGCTAATTAAATATTCTATAAAGCAAGGAAAATGTACAGGACAAACAATAAATCACACAGCTCCTTAGAAGTGACTGCGCTTTGAAAAAAAATCCCCAAAAACCAGTGATCTTTATGTAAGGAAAAATATTTCAAAGTGAGTATTCTGTGCAAAGCCACATGCAGAAAGTGTTTCTGTGTCATGCAAACTTCATAGAGTTCTTCTGTTCTCTGCTCTGTGCCTCTGGGACCCTGTCTGGCACTGTTTGACCTCCAAGGAGCTCTAATGAAAAGCACATCAAGCCCAAGTGAGGGACTTTTTGATGTTAGCACTGCACATCACTAAAGAAACCAATACTTTTCAAGTGGTGTTGCACCTCCTCCAGTAACAGCAGCTTGTCCTCAAGACAGCAGTGCAAGGGTTTGAAAATGCAGTATCTAACTCTTGCAGTTCTCATACTTACACAGAAATAACCACAAGTCCACTCATGACAATTCCCACAGGAAAAGAGACTATCATTGCATTTATCTTGCAGGCAAAATACATGTCAGTCCCAAACACAAAACGCCACAGTGTCTTATCTGAATACAAACTCCTTTCTGAATGAGTAAAATAGATACTGTCAGGATAGTATTTCTGGGATTGGCAAGACATTACACGATGTCCCCCTGGAGCAGCAGAGCTGTCCTTGGCAAAAGCAGTTCCAGTGGTCAACTTCCCTCATCATCTTAGACAGACCATGCTCTGTAGCTGAAATATTCACCTTCAAGCACCTGACCAACCAGCCCTACAGCACACAAATCCCTAGAAATTCATAGGGTCAACCTGATGGGCTGGGAGAATGAAGATGTGCCTTCCTAACTGCAATAAGGAAAGGCAGCACCTCAGCTGAACATGCCAGCACAAACTTAGCTGACCTCTGGACACATTCTAAATGGCACTTAAGAAGCAGGCAGAGTTGCCTGGTCAACAGAATTTTAGACTGATCCCTCAAATGAAATGTAAGTGCTTTAACAAAAATGTACTTTTACAAATATGAAATAAACATTGCAAAATGTGATTTCATAATTTTTTTTCTGATGGAAAAAGTACCATACTAAAACTTCCTGGCACAAAATTCTCAAATAGCTTTAGAAAAAAATGTAAAAATTGTGAAAATCATGGAAAATGTAATGAGACATTTAAAATCAGTGATCAGGTCCCCTCAGAGCTGAATACAAGTGCTGAAATTTACTGGCTTTATAGGTGCTACTGTCCTGAAGTGTAACATTGCCTAACTTGCTGCTTGTGATCCTACTTCTGATCTTAGAAGCAAGGTCACGATCCTTCAACCTTAAAGTTAATTGCCAGTTTTTATACACACTTTGATGTGAACTGAAGTAGGGCTCAAAGCAATCATGGATATACTTAAGCTCCTTTAAATCAAAGTGACTACGGGAAGGGGAAGACGGCAGAAGCAGTGCCCTTGGAAACACCCTGTAAAAATGGCAGTTCTCCCTTCCTGAAGCAACTCCCATTTTCTGAATATCTGGAGACTTTGTCAGCAGTTAGTAAATTAGCTGTACTTTTTCTCCCATCTTTCTCTTTTGACTCGAAGACAGCTATAAAAGATCAGAGGCTGAGCTATGAAAATGTTCATGTAAAAATATTCAGTGGAAAACACTGAGCATCATAGCTCCTACTCAGCATGTATTTAACAAAACTATTTTTGATGGACAAGGAATTACTACATTTAGAAAAAAACACCAAAACCAACTCATTATCCAGAGAACAGATGGGAGAAATGCCAGATTATGTGCAAGCCCACAGATGAGTGATTTCATTGGAAAACAATGGAAAGAGATGTCATGGTTGGTTTAGGAAGAAGTGACAGATATTGATATAATCACATTATATGCAGGATTTCCCATTTCATGTCTGTAATTATTATTGTTTTCAATTTTTAGTATTTCAAATCTTTGTGGGTTGTATCTTTTGGAAGAAGCTGCTGAAGGAACCTCATATTTTCAGTAAAATTGGGATTTCATTTGAAATTAAAGACTTTCAGTATTCAAATGTAAAGTTCACAATAATTTAGCTCATTAGTTGTTCTCCCCCCATAGTTTTTGTAAACTTACACTGTTTGCACATAACCAAATAACTTAATTCTACAACATTTCCATGAATTTGATGCACTTGGATTGGGACAACCTCAAGCTCAAATACGGGCTGGGTGGAGAATGGATCGAGATAAGCTCTGGGGAAAAAGACTTGGGGGTGTTTGTGGATGAAAAGCTCAATATGACCCAGCAGTGCATGAATTGTGGCCAGCAGGTCAAGGGAGGTGATTCTGCCCCTGTCCTTCATTCTTTTGGGATCCCATCTGGAGTGCTGCATCCAGCTCTGGGGCCTCCAACACAAGAATGACGTGGACCTGTTGGAGCAGGTCCAGAGGGAAGCCACTGAGTTGATCAGAGGGCTGGAGCACCTCCCCTGTGAAGACAGGCTGAGAGAGCTGGGGTTGTTCAGCCTGGAGAAGAAAAGGCTCCAGGAGGACCTTACAGCACCATCCTGATGCCTAAAACTCATCTTACTCTAAAGCTTACACACCCCAAAAGAGTGACTTTCTTACTTTTGTGATGGATTTCTTTCTAAGCAGACTTCACAATTATTTTCATCATGAGGGATCTGGTCCTAAGACTAAAATATGACAAAACCTTTTCATTACATAAAATAAGAGAAAAATTACACATGGGCGTACCTTGCAGACATCTCAAAAGCACTTCCAGCTTTAATCATACCCCATTCTCATTAATCTGTACTGCCATGTGAGAGTTATCAGTGACTTCCTAAATCCTATACAACAGTGCTGATTGGTGAAAAGGAGTAAAGGACTGGCAGGAAACCTCATGAGTCCTGCATAAATGAATGGGATGCAGGAGACTACTGCTTTTCACCAGTCAACACTATAAGACGTAACTTATCAGCACATAAAGTGAAGTTGTTTAGCCCTGATTTCATTGCAGTGACCCAATCTTTGAGAATCTGAAGATTTTGTCCTGGCAAGTTGTCCGGTCCTTATCACCAGAGATAAGAAAGTTAAAAATTTCTAGACATCCATGGATTTTAGGGCATGTGGTTAGGGTCCTCTGCTTTTCACAGGATCCTAAGCAGGATTTATACATACAAGGACAAAAGGCCACAGCAGTTGTGATTCCACTCTCCTTGTAAAAGCTGGAAGCTTTTTAAAAACAGTAAAGTCAGAATTGTTTTTAAAGTTAGGAAAAAAAAAAAAACCCAAACCTAACTACAAATGAGGACCTTTGTTCAATATGCTACTCAAGCAGAACATAAATCTGAAGCAATAGTACTTCCAGCTGAAGTAGACAGTAATCATTTATATTTACACATGGCACATACTTAAGTACCTTGATGAATTAAAGCCAAGTGTGCAACATTCAAATTGGGAATAGTCTCTTTCAAACAAAATGTTTTGAAAATGAACAAATAACCTTGAAATGTACTACACCTTAAGCTAGCAGTTCCAGAGAAAGCAACCTGCTGCAGTGAAGGCCAGCAGAGTCCGGCGGGTTAAAGCAGCATAAATAAACAGGTGTGTAATTGTTCACTTGTGCTTCGGCCAGGCTTGTAAGCAACAGCCAAAGAATTCTGTATTATCCTGATGTCCACTCTCTGCCTTTGTTAAGTTCAATTTTCTATTATCCTGATGTCCACTCTCTACCTTTGTTAAGTTTTGCCATTCACATGGATTTCATTTTTTTCGTGTTTCAGGGAAGTATGTAAAGAAGAGCATCTCTCCATTAGATTGAGGGTTAAATACAGCTATTGCTGTCCAGTTCTTGGTGCTTTTCAGAGCCAGCTCTAGAAACTTACTGTCTTTTTCTTGAGCCTGCTTGTGGTCATATTGAGATTAATGAGATTGACACATGAGAAGTTGGAGTGAAAACCATCTTGAAAACAGCTGACTAATTCTTAAGCACCAGTGCATTGCATCATCCTTAATTCCAGAGGGTAGGAATCAATGGCACAGGGTCTAGTTGGAGGCCTGTCACTAGTGGTGTCCTCCAAGGTTCAGTACTGGGTCCACTCATGTTCAACTTATTCATCAATGACGTGGATGAAGGGGCAGGTGACTGAGCACTGGACCAGGTTGCCCAGAGAGGGTGTGGAGTCTCCCTCACTGGAGATACTCAAGAACAGTCTGGACACAATCCTGTGCCGTTTGCTCTGGGATGACCCTGCTTGAGCAGGGAGGTTGACCCAGATGTCCTACTGTGGTCCCTTCCAACCTGACCCATTCTGGGATTCTATGAATACTGACGAAAGAGCCTAAAGAGCCTGGCTCTTTCACTCAGCTGAATTGTTGTAAAAGTGCCCACAACAGTAGCTCACGGCAAGTCTGCCTTTGTCTCTTTTATGTCCTGGGTTCCCCTTTGCTTTTTAATTTGCACTGTAGCTCACCCTCCTCTGCAGATGCTGTCTGGCTGATTACAAGCAGGCACAGGGACCCTGGCAGATAGTTTGTTGTGCTCAGCACAGAGATGTGCTGTCTGACACATTCCAAGAGCACCAGGACAGATTCAAGGGATGCACAGTTGTATTTATTTACTTATTTATTTTTCCTACCCAAACCAAATTCACACTTAGTTAGACATGTATATATATACACACACACACTCTTAGTAGAGAACTATTTTCCCACTTCACTAAAACTTCCTAATTTCTGAACTTTCCTGGAATTACATCCCTATTTACCCAGTGCAGCAAATCGCTTGCTCACCAGTTAATAATATCACCTCAGTGACAGTGCATTTATGGAAGAAGAACTTATTATAGGATTTAAAAGACAAACAAGAAAATTCACTTTCTACACTCATAAAATCAAATCTTCAAGAGGGCATTGCATTTCCTCATTCAGTTAGTACTTGACATGCGCTTAATTGTAAAAGGTTTCATAATCATCATCAAAATGTATATTTAAAATTGCAGAATGGGTCAGATGTTCTCTCAGATAATAAGAAAAGTTGTAACAAACACATTAGGAGTTGTATAGTCTATCCCATGCTTCCTGTGAGTTGATAACTCTTCAGTAGTTCTGCCAAAGTACAACCCTTGGGCCTGATTTCCTTAATGCTGAATATCAAAGTTTTTTTGAAACCTCAGACAAACTAATTGCCTTTTCTTAGAGCAATGTCAACAAAAAATGAATTTCTGTCCACAAATAAGGAAAAAAAAGACTTTTTAGGAAAAGCTCGGGACCTCCATCTTCTAAAGCAGAAAACTTAATTCTGATAAGACAAGATTTTGGACAAAGGATGCGATTTCTCCCTAATTACATGAAATCCACAGTATTACTGTTTGGAAAATGACAGGTTTTACCTTCCCAGTACAGAGATGCCAGCAGCAAATATCCCTAAGCAGTCATTAGCTCACACTCCCAAGCAGCAAAACCCCAGCACTTTCACTTTGTGTGATATTCAGGCCTGGTGGCGGTGATGCCAAGACTGAGATCAACACAAGTGAGTGCAGGAGTCTTTCCCAGCACTGCCAATTAATCCTGTCTTAGCCCAGAAAAAACCCTCCCATTCAAATGGAAACAAGAGAAAAAAGAAGAGAAAAAAGACTGGAGTGGGAAGCACCTGGAAAAATTTATGGCTGAGGTGAGCTTGAGAACTGCAGGGAAGTAAGATAATAAACATGAGTAAAGACTGCAGAGAGTAAAGAAAATCAACTTCCAGACATCAGAAAAAAAAATCTGGGAAAAATATCATTGAAGAATATGGAGTAGAAGACATGAAATCTGTAAATTTTTTTACTTTTCATATCCTTCTTTATCCACTGCCAAAATCGTAGATGCAACTTGAAGTTTTGGGGTTTTTTTTGTTTTCTCTAACCTATTTAAGGATATGCTCACCCACAGTATCATCCAAATATATCAGTTCTGCAAATGAGATAGTCAAGTTCTTAACACAACCTCTATTGCAGAAATTTTCCTCGTTCCCTCTAGTCTATGCAGTTTACATCTGCTCCTGATGTATTCCAAGTGAGGTGCATCACAAATCTATGTAAACATGTTACTCTTTACTGAAGCCTTTAAGTTGCATTTAATGCACTTTGTGACCAGGAATAATTCCACAATATGAAAGAACTCAGTGTTTTTCCAAATCCTACTATGTTCAGCAAGTTATTTTAAATAAACCTTTAGAAAGGCAGAATGATAATCAGTCAAGGACTTTCTTTATCCAACAAAAGTATCTTATTAGTCACTCACACCCTATAAGAACTTCTTTAGGAAAAACAGAGAACCACAAATCTAGGCATGTCTAGATATTAACTGCAATAGGCTTTGCAAAATTAAGAAGGAAATGTCTCTTCAATGGGTGGTATTAAATTATTTCCTTGAAAATCCTAGTAAGATCCTGGACAACATCACAGTAGGAAGTGACATAATGGAAGAAAAGGTCAGGCCTGTGGGGCCTGCACGTGATATGCTGTGGGACTTGTCCCCAGAGGAAGAATTTGGAGCTAAACATGGCACAGTCTGGATACAGACTGGCTATTTCCACACTCCTCTGTCAACAGCAGGAATGCCTCACCAGTACTTTCCATCCCACTTGTGATCATGTGCATTTATCCCTCCTGTTGGTCATCATCTATCATTAACCCGGTTACTCGGCACCGACTGCCTACAAGACGCAAGAAAATACCAATATAACAATAAAGAAGCTGTTCATGTGCTTTGCCTTCTTTTCATTTATGTATTCAAAATCTAGAAGAAAAGATTAAGAGCCTGAATTGTGTGACAGTTCCCGATCTCGACTGGACCCAAGCGTAATCCAAAGGCTGCTTTCTAGAGACTGGTGTCATACAGCGTGTAGCTCAATATTGGCAACATTTCATTATGTTACTGCCTCACAACAGAAAGAACAGTAGCTTGCTCTAGACAAATCAAAGACGGGGGGGCCTACCAAAACTAGAAAAAAAACCCAAACAAACAAGCTCAAAAACATTCAGATAAAGGTTGAAGATACAAATCTCATGAGTTCCACGTTTGCGTAGTTTTTTTGAGGATTTTTGCCCAAGAAGATAACAGCAATAAGAAACAGATGAAGAACAAATTATATACAAGTGAAGGCAGGGCAGAGCTTCTTTAATTCCTGGGGGACAGAAGGAAAGGTAGAAAGAGGGCAGCAAGAATGTTACTCCAGGAAACCAACATCTTAATGCGAATTCTGCCATATGCAGATGAAAAGCCTTTTTTTCCTTCAATTTGGAGAAGCCATGTCTTTCAAACATAGCAGAAGCTCTGTTCTGATGACAAATAATTTTATTATAGTTATTGCATATATGAATTCAGAGCTGCTTCTCTGATACCATTATATGTGCTTTATTGAGACAAGTTGTATCATTGCAGAACCAGAATTTCTTGCCTCTTTCCCTCCCAGGGAACTCCTCCTAGAGAGGCATTTGCAACACAGGATCAATATAATTAATTTCATTCATTTCCCAGGGCTGTTCTGACTAGAACAGTTTTGATATTTGTATAGACACTAAATTTGCAACCAGAGATGTAGGTAGATACATTACTTCTGAATAAACATCACTCAAGTGCAAAGAAAAACATGATGAATTCTAGAACTGGGCCAGAATTCCCTGCTATAAATACGTATATTAAGTGTGTGCATATCTAAGAAAGTGCTGACACAGCACTGTGGAAAGCACTGCTAGAGGGCTTTCTGCTGCTGCCAACAATGTCATCATAAATCAGAAGGATTCTCAGGAGCAGCTCTGTGGTTAACCTGCATGAGGATACTGAACAACAGCCCATTGTTGCCAGAAAAGGACTATTTGACACTGCCTGGCATCACCTCACACGCTTAGTGAACCAGACTTTATACCTATTTCTCGCTTAGCTTAAGCAGAGAACAAAAAAAAGTAATTAGTATTCCATAAAAATCACAACAAAACAGGCACCAGTCAGTATCAGGAAAACCCAGGGCTCTCTCCCTGACGTTGAACACTCCTCCAGCCCATTTGTTTAAAGACAAATATTTGAACAGCTTTGTATCAGATGTACCTTTAGAAAACCAGAAACTGAGAGGGAAAAGAGCACGAGAAATGCTTACTTCTGGAAAAGTTTCATTGCAAGAACTGCCATCTATGGAGATCCCTGCAAAAATCCAGCTCACAAAGGACCCACGTGCAATATGAGGAAAAGCAGAAAATTGCCAGGACCTCACAGAGACGCCCGGCAATTGCTGCTCCCCACTGCACACTGCAGCAGGCTTGGGCTCACCCCACCTTCTCTGCAGAAGCTGCCTTGAGGAGAAAGACTTTCTCAGCTGCCTGGAAAGGGATGTTAGTGCTATGGGTCAACGTGTCTAAGATTACATGAAATTAATTCAGGCCTCAGCCTCATGGTTTCACCAAAACCAAGGTCCCACAAATACTCCAAAAATACTGGGGCTTTCACAAGTTTTCTAAATGAACCATCATTACTTTGGTGATGTTTTCTGAGAAGTATGATGCTCAGGTACAGTTCTCTAACGTTTTTTTCTAACGTTTCTAAACATGAAGTTTTCTAATGTTTTAAAGCCACATACTGGAAGTGGCAAAGTTTAGACTACTGTGCCGGTGGAGTTAACTTACTGATATGCAAGGATGGACTTAGAAACATCGAGACAATTTGCAAACTTCCCTAAACCATGTGGAAAGATGGTCAAAATCAGATTCCTAACATTTTCTTTTCTTCATGATGGAATTTATTCTGTAAATTACTGCAAAAGAAAATAATCAAATAGCAAGATACTGGAAAGGCTACAGTGTACCAACAGGTAAATGAGCAAACCAAACAAGAGATGCATTTCTTCTCTAATTTGATGAAATCAGGAAAACGAGATTATAAAAACACAAAGGTTCACTACTGCAGCTCTCATAATGCTGTCAAATCTGTTGTTACTTGAACCCAATATTTCTAAGAGCCTGTTTCTCTTCTTCCTGTCTTTTTTTCTGCCTGATAACTCTGGAGTAATATATGAATACGATTTATTAATTGTATAGAGCCACCTTCAGCATCAGGAAGATGGGAGCAAGGTAAATCCTCTCTTTGCAGGAGTGACTATTTAAGATCCCTAATGCTCAAACTCAAGGTGCATCGTGCATTTGCTCCCAGAACAACAGTGCACCAAGATATTTTGCATGAGATACCATTCTCCATGGGTATGCATGTGAACAGCCAAAGCACCCAGGACTCACTGGGAAGGAAATGAAGACATGAGCAGCTCTCCCCTCCTCTGATTTCCCGAGAGCCAGAGGAATTCATAAGGATTATCAGATTTGTGGGAGTTTTTTTGCTGTTTAGTATTTTCTGAAGTTTTGTTTTGTTTTCTCAAGGGTGGTTATTTTGGCCCTCTGAGGGTTTTATGAATTTTGCCTGCTCAACACTGTCTTGAGACAACTCACTGCTGGGATCTTAAAGACCCCAAACTGATTTCATTGTTGAAAGAGCCATTTACCCTGCAGCCTTCGTGTACCTTGCCTGGTTACTTTCTGACCGAGTACAGATCTCTCTTTATACAGGAAACTTGACACCTCGTGGCCCTGTTCCAGGGGCTAAACAAAAAGAGGTTGTAAACTTTAACCAATCTGCCTCCCTACAACTAGCTACAGAGACTAATTTTCTGAAATCAAATCCTCTTCTCTGGAAACAAAACACACTTTTGGAACAGCTTTAGGTCTACTGACTACCACGAACCAAAACCAAGCTATCCTCCTCTTCTTGCCTCTGGTAACCAAAGATAACTTCAGAAAGCCTTCAGAAGCAGTCACACCTGAACACTCAGGGAAAGCATCAGCACCAGCAGTCACAGGAAACAGACAAACCTAAGGTAAAAAGGAAGAAGAGAAAAAATGGGTGCAACATACCACGGTAACGTTCCTATGGTAGGGAAAAGCCCTTTCCTCAGAGTTGAGAAATAAAAAATCACTGAGAAAATAAGGAAACTTTTGAACACAGCCATTTTTCAATATTGTGTTTAAGAGTTGTTGGTTATCGATGCATAGGAAATAGTTAGAGATGGCCAAAAAAAAATGCCTGCAGAAAAAGTTCTCACTTGTCATGGATCTCTAGCAAAAAAATGCCAATAACAGCTCACTCACTCTCTTTTTTCACTTTGTATTCAGAAAGTATTCTTCCTCAGCCTCATCCCTAATAGCATAGGTAGGTAGCATTTACCAATTTCATACAATGAACAGGAAACAGGAACAGAAAGGTCCCTCTTGGCTACTTGGCAGTTGAAGTTGGGTCTTCTGTTTGTACTTGAATGGAGCCCCATCCATGCTTATCCATTTCATGCTATTATCATGAGGTCAATTACACCATTATCCTAAATTACAGATTGTTTGAGAACCTTATTGAACTCTACTCTTCCTGTTTTCATAGAGATTAACAAGGGTAGTTTTAGCTTTTCAGGTGCTCAACATCCTCACCATGAAAAGCAGCTGCCTCTCTAGCCCTGTACAGGCAATACAGCACCACATTCCTTTCCAGAGCAGAGGTGGGAGCTGACTTGTCAGTGATGCTGAGCCCCCACAGTGTGTGACAGCACCTCTGAAAACCAGGCTGTTGGGATGTGAAGTGGAGAGCAACAGAACTAGATCCTTCTATCTTACTTCTACTTCCTTGAGCAGCACAGAAAATGGAAATCAACACAGAATGAATTGTGACCATTAGACAATTCTCTCAGACTGAGTCAGCTCATCAGAGCACATGCATGGCTTTTCAGGTGTTTCATGGAAGGTTATAATTTCTCACTGTCCTGAGTAACCCAGTCACTTAAGCATATTACCAGAGAACCAAAACCATGGTAGAAAAAAATTGCTAACACAACACCAGGACAGTTTTGCCAAAAAGCTTCAAAACATTTCCCACAATCATGAAGTTTCTTTTTCCTTTTTTTCTTTCCCCAGTAACTTTCTTTGTTCTTAAACATCTATAGCTGTTGGAAGGAATATTATCAATCCAAAAACAAAGAATGTGTTTGTTGTTGTGTTTTTCTTTTGAGAAAAAAAAAATTCTTATATATTCAGTGGGGCTTTTTGATTCTGCGCCCAGATACCGACATTACAAAACACAAGACAAAATTATAGGTACACAGCGTGCCAAGAAAATCAACTCAGCGTGGCTTGCCCAGGCTCTTTGAAAGAAGGCATGCACACTGTGTCACTATTATGATTTAAAATAGCTGGGCCTCCAGAGCCAGCACACTACTGTAGCACTGCTCAAGGTGCCTGCAGATGCCTGTAGCAGCAAGCCAAGTGATTAGCTTCAGCACTGCCATGAAAGCACCACTTTGATTCCCGTTCAATGTGTATCTTGCAGCTTCATTTGAGTACAAAACAAACCTCCGAAGAAATGAAAGAAACCTTGGGAGGGGGGAGGAAATAAACCGAGTCTTTTACACTAAACCTCATTATTATTTACTACAGAGTGCAAATTTCCTGGGTTCAATGGAGAGGGGGATTTTCTACAGCAAAGGAGAAGAAAATGGCTTTTCTCATTGTAAAAGGACTTCTGCTTCTTTTGGGTATAAAATGGGTCACAAAAGCTTCCAATTCCCTGAGCTCAAGGTTTGCTAGGGGCAAGCAAGAGTCTGTATATACATGCACATGCATCACCCTGCCAGAGAGAGCCCTCTCAAATGCTTTCCATGTTACCTTCTCCCTTCTGCATCACTGAGAATCGGGACAACGCCCAGGGAGATTTTGGATGTGCTCTGACACTTCCCCAGACAAATTTTTTTTGAAAGTGGAAGGGATTTTTTTATTTGTTGGCATCAGTTGTTGGGTTTTCTTTCAATGCCCTCCAGCTGCTCTGGGATCCAGGTTAGAATCAATGTTCAAGCTGCTGCAAGTTCAGAGATGTCACAGGGTCCAATGCACGCGTTCACCAGCAGAGCAAGGAGACACACACTGGCCAGAGCTCCCTCAGCCTCATGTGAGGCTGAAGGAAGATCCCCATTCCATAAGTTATTGCCTGATAATTGTCAGCTGAGCTCAGCTAACACAATTTCATCCTTCATTAAACCTCCAATTAAACTAGTCTCTGTCCTTGCCTTCATAACACCTTCAATTTGTGTTAACTTTCTTAGATAATTTCAAAGAGATATCTAGCTGTCCCTTAAACTAAAATGTGCCATATTCTTCCAGGAGCTTCCTTGATGCTTTGCTAACTAAAATATTGGTCCTATTCCTACACTTTTCCATCCATGTCCTAAAATGAAAGCATTTCTGAGTGTGACTGCCCAGTATATACCTACTCTGCAGACATCCCTTAAGTTACTCAAAATACTCACTTTTATTGCGAACGAATAATAGACTTGTAAGAGCTTTTTCCCAGAAGGAATCTCAATTCAAAGTTAACCTGCCTGCCTTTTCCAAGGTTAGAAATAACTTCCTCCAGAAGAAACAGTGATCAAAACATCACAAAATTTTTGATATAGTACTGTATATGTAGCAATTATATTCTTCTGAACTTACATTTAACACAACTTACCTCTAATAACTCATCACTACAATCATACTACAAAAATTAACAAATCCACATTTTTCCATGACAGTTTCTGAAGTTCTTTACTGTTTTTTAGAGTTCTCCTAGCTATCTACTAGTAATTTATCTAGTATAGAAAATACCTGTTTCGTTACTGCTGTATTTACATTGGTTTTATTTTATGTTTAAAAGCCTAGGAATCTATAACACACAAATCTTCTGCTCTAGAATACTGTTTTATTGTTTGTCATTGATAATATCCAAAATACCAGCACCAATGAAAATCAGAATAGTCCCATCTACACACATGACAAGGCTGGAGTTCTGAGAGCTTTCAGCCTAGATGAGCAACCCAGGCTTTAACTCAGGAGCTGGAGCTGAAATGTTTGAAGATGCCTTTTTAAGGTTCCAACACAGGTCAAAGCTTGGGGGGAAACACAGGGCAGCTGGAGAGAAAAATTAACTTGAATTATTATCAAGTGAGAGCTGGATTAATTCCATTACATTATGATGCTTCTGCACTGCAAAGAGGCCATAGATCCCGAAGACTTCAACTCCCTGAGTGCATCTCTGTGTCTCTGAAGACAGAACGATTCATTTTTTCTTAAGTTTTTCTACTGCACTTATGAGGTTAACCCTCATTTGCTTCACAGTTATTAATCAGCACAAGCCTCTCTCAGGAAGGGTGTGTGGAGGGTACGGATGGGGAACTTCACAGCTTCAAAATTTAGGTCAGTTGTTTTTAGGGCTTTGTTTCACAGTGTAATTTACACTCCTCTGTAGAACCTGTAGCTCTTTGAATAATATAAATATAGCAGTCACTGGTTTATCTAATGAATTTGCTTGTGTCCTAATTTAATTATACCTTCAGATATGCCATACTGATCTTCTGCTGTGACTTGCCTACTCTCCTCTCGCAGCCCTTCCAGTGCCAGTGAAAAGAAAGGATGCCAACCCTGTAGCCATCAAAATCACTGAAAACTGCACTTGGTCAGTTTTTATTACAGCAGCCATTCAACCAAGGATTGAATAGGGACAAAAACTGGAGAAAAAAGGAAATGATTTGTTTGGACTTGGACAAAAGAATATGCATCAGTCTGGGCTCTCTTCATTTAGCACAACTGCTCATGACCAAAAAAATCCACTCCAAACCACCAACAAAAATAGCTCTCATTTTGTTTCAGGTCTGGTGTGATGTTCTTTAGCTGATTTTTCACTGAAATTGTACAGCCAGTGCACAGAAAACAAAATGAAGGTGACCTTGTTTGTAGGAATCACTGTCCTTTTCATTCTCAAGTGTAGCACCACTAACTGATAATCCTCCTCCTCCCCTTTCTCTTTGCGAAGGAAGTTACTTTCCACTGAATTCTTTTCTAGCTGCCATGAGATTCATAAATTCCTCCGCACAGAGATTCAGAAGGCTCGGATTCAAAACCAGCTTTGTCAACTGCTATCTTGGAGCAGCTTCTGAATGACCCATTCATTGTGAGCATCGTGTCCAGTCAGCTACAGTCAAAAGTGTGCTGCAAAGACAGCAGGGCCAGTGCTGCCCGTGCTAAATCCAGAAACAGCTGGGTGTTTGCAGAGCATCCTGCCCACACCAATAAGCCACGTGTGGATGCAGTGCCACCCAAATGCTGCTAGATGGATCCCTGGGCCCCAGGCCAATGTGCCTGCAGGGCATTGTGTTGTACAGAAGAGTATGAACTCTGGGCTGCAGCAGAAACCACAGCTCTTTTCCATCACTGAAAAGGCACTGTGTCCCTCCCCGCTCACTTCTGATACCAAAATTCTGCTGAGAGATTATGGCGAAATCTCTTGTGGGACTGGCTGGTTGACCTCAAAGCTTGGCCAAAATTCCCTTCTGTAACATGGAAGAAACACAGAGGCAGAGTATCTGTGATTATGGCTCAGCCAGTCTCTTTTTGAGAAGAAGCAAAACTTCCCCTTGCCCATTTCCTTTCTAAGGTGTAAAACTCCTCTGGTGGAAGCAGAATAAAGACTTCCTTCAGTACCCTGACCACCCCAGCATGCAATCACTGACACTGGTGGCACAACTGGAAAATTTCCAGACAACTTCAGCTATGATGAAGCAAGGACCCCATCTCCATTCAAGCTGACATTTTGAATATATTTTACTCTTGGGGTTTTTGTTTTGACTGCCTCATTTGGCAGGACTATCCTACGTGATAGTCAAGCCAAGTCAGATGTCTCTGTTGCCAGCATTAACTGGAGTGGCACAACTGATGCTCACACATCCCTCTACCCCAGGACAGATAAGCTATGACAACCAGAGACAAAGAACTGTCTAGAGAATCTGCCCAAAGTGCAAGCGAACAGGAGGAAAATCACACACGAGTGGTGGCCGCACCATGAAATGATAAAGCAGGAAAAGGACGGCCCAGGCAGGGCAAAGAGCCAAAGCACACTGGGATTGGCAGACATGTACAAACACAGAGATGTAGATGTAACTCCTATTGTCAACATATATTTTTATAGGGATAATTTTAGAATACTTAACAAGGCCGTACACATTTTCAGTTTGGAAACACAATCTATTTGTTCACTCTTTTTCTGTGGCTGGACAAAGGGCAGTATTTATTAGGTGAAGTGTCTGACAAAGCCTTTAGTGCTGTTAATCACACCAGCTTCCTTGATATATTAAGGCTATTAGGACTTAACTAGATAAAGATGCACATGTTACTAAGTGAATCACCTTCTATCTGTCTAATGGAAACCAAGTGTTGATTTAAGTGGAGTCATCTGTTTAAAAAAGAGAGAGAAAGAAATTGAAATAAACCCAAGATTAACAGATGTCATAGAAGGGTCAATGGCCAGCAATGCTGGATCCAAGACTTTTAAAATAGAAACTTACATGAATATTTGAACTCACTTGAATATTTCTCTCTGCTTGACTGTGCAAATACAGCATTTAATATAATTTGTTTAGCTTTCAAAATGACATGCATAATTATCTATATGTATGACAGTTTCTGTGTCATGTAAGCATGTTTAGTCCTCTCCACCCCTAGGATCCTGCGCTACAAAATGATGTTAGTAGATTAATTTCTAGATGATTTAAAATGCACTGTCTAAAATAGTCCCAGTACATTTATACTGGCTGGGTTGGTGTGGTTTATATGTTTATATAAGCTGTTCTCAAGTACTGGATGGTTTTAGTATTAATGGGCTATGATTATGTTGAACCCTGCACTGGCCAATATAACTATTCAGAACTAGAGGGGTGTTTAAACACAACACCAAAAAGGAATGCTGGTTAAGTCCCAGACATGGCTTAAGTTGAATTCCTGGCTGTGCCACAGATGCCACTGTGATACGTCAGGCAAGTCACTTCCTGCACCTTAGCTGTAAAAGAGGGAAACAACATTTTTCTTTCTCCCTTCCCTTCTCTATTTTGTGTGCTTAACCTGTCAGAGCAGGAGCTTTCATGCCATGATGGAAATAACAGAGCTGCCACAGAGGTGCATCCAAAGGGAGGCAGCCAGTGAGACTGTTACACCCATGCCATACAAGGTCAATCACACTGTGCCAGGTGGGGCTGCTGGATGGAGCCACCAAGTGGAGCATCACTTAATTTGGGACAGAAAGAGAGCCTGTGACATGGGTTCACAGCGCTAACTGCTGAAACAGTGGGATACTTTGAAAACATGTAAAATGTTGTTGTAATCATATTTGTTCTAGATTTTTATAGATTTTTTTTAATCACGCAAATCTTAACTTTCCTGTTGAAAGGTGAATTGTAGTTTTGTGACACCCCCAGTGGATACGACACAAGAACAGAGAAGGATTTGAGGAAACTGTATTTGCCCTCTTGGTTTCCTGAGCTCTAGGAGTGGTAGGGTATTTTGAACTGTGTGTTCATATTCTACTTTCATTGACTGCCTGTTTTTCTTCTTATCTTCCCTCTGACTCCCATAGCTTTAAGTAGGAGTCAGAGAGCAAAGCCGCCTTTGCCTATTTCTCTTCCTGGTCCAGTTTTGGTTTGCAATTTTTAGCTGAGGGTGGGGAAGGGTGGGGGGACAGGAGGAGCAGATAGGGTGTCAGAAGGTATGGACATTGTGTAAGAAAGGGAGTACACCTCCCTTTACTCTGAATCTTTTCCAAGAGTTGGATTCCAACTCTGAAAAGACTGCAGCCTGAATAGAGTCCTTTCAGCTCCATCCACTTCTCCTCCCTGATACTCAACTGCAAATGAAAACAAAGTATTTTAATTCCAGCGAGATCACTCTAAAAACAGATCTTTGACAAGGAACAATTTCAATTTTGATGCATCTAATTTCAGTAAAGGTTCATCCCAGTGTATCAAACCCAAGATTTGCCATTTATGTCAGACAGTTTTTTCGTCGCTTATCTGCAACACACAANTCTTATGGTCATTTCTTTTCCTTTAAGCTATAAGAAAGACAAATAAAAGTTGTCTGTGTAGCATGCTGTGCACACGTGTTGTTCACTTAAATCCCTTTTCTCAGATCAGCTCTACAGGGTATTTAGTCCATACAACTGTTCCACATTCTCCCTCGGCATATGCACCATGCATTTCCATTCCACATCAAATGTAAACAGTCTCTGCACAAGAATGATGGAGGCTACGTTTCAAATCTTGCTTGGGTTTATCTCTGAATGCCAGACAAAACAGGCTTTATGTGGTTTGATAAAAGGTCGAGTCATCCCCATTTGCAGACCTTACATCCACTTGCATACCTACTCAAATATAAACCCTGCCAGCAGATTCCCAAACCAGCAACTAATCTGAAGATTGTTTAAAAGATTGTTAACTGGTAAGGCATTATTTAATTCCTCCAATTTCCCCCCCCCGCCAAATTCCTAGATTTTATAGGATATATTGCATGTTAGCTAAAATTCCTCTGGGATTTCTGCTCTTAATAAGCAAGCAGACATCTGTGTGGATCATAAGCATACGCCCACTGCCAGTGTTAAGAATTATAGATCTCTGTATGTGTATATATATGTAACATTTTGAATTTGTAAAGGTTTACACTCTGTCCTCAGCATTATGATTCCCAACTGCTGTCTGCATCCACAAGCACTAGAAATTTGCAGCAAAATCTATCGCAACTCACTTAAACAGGAATTCTTCTCTTTACGAGTATTTTTTTTCCCTTTTTAGTCTTCATAAAATCCGTAGAGGACTATCACAGATGACTCATGCAAATGAGCCACCAGAGCTTAATTAGTCATTGCTTTTGAGTACTAGCATAGCCACTGTGTGCTAGCTTGAACTACCTTCAGCCAGCCTTCTTGAGAATAAAGACCATATTTTGTATCACTTCATTTTTCTGTGCTGAAGAAGTGTATACTCTCATTTCCTGCAAATAAGCCAATGAGCTGCAATATTCTCGTTATCTGTGGATTTATGCTCAATACTAGCTTTTTTTTTTTTAATATAATGCCATTTACTCTGATTCAAGAGCTGACACATCAGAAACAGACCACAAAACACCACAAGTGCTTGTGACACTGCTCTGTAGGCCAGGTAACTATATCTAAGCTACTGCACCTAGAAACTATCCCACAGGTTATAGATAGCACCTAACATGGTTTATATTAAACCATTTCAAAATTTATGCAAAAATTGAATGGTTTTCATTTGCGCAGAAATAGGATCTAATCATCTTCAAACAGATAAAATTAGTGCTAACAAATGGATGCAAGTAAAGGCCACTCTGAAGACCTTGCAGCCTCCGAAGTATGGCTCTGCCAACACTCCCATGGATGTTCTCCAGACAGGCACAGGGTGCTGCTTACACAGCCTTTGCAAACAGATCAGACCCAAGGCATAGCACAGCAATATTCCATGAGGCTGTGTGGGTGACCAAATCCAGGAGCAAGCAGCTGTGTATAAAGCCTAGCATAAAAAGGGTGCATTGAACAAGACATGAGTTTCTCTGCCCCTATTACCTTGTTTCTAGTACAAGGCTTGTAGCAGAGTCTTAAAAAAAAAAAGTGTAAGAAAGTACATATGCATAAAATCATGATTTTCTTTTTTTTTTTTTACCAACTCATCGCTGACTACTGTTTAAAGTACTTGCTAAACTGGAGTTTACATACAGACATCCTGTTTAATAATCCTCAAGTGAGCCTTTCTCCATGGCTTCGCCTAATCTCTCTCTCAGTTTGTTTCTAGTCTAGCTACTGAAGCTTCTGGCAGCAGTGAATCCAACAAGTAATTATTTTTTGTTTTCATTTTTTACCGTGTGTGCCTGATAATTTTATTTTACTGTAACTGGCAAGATGGGAAGTATAGGACACTGGACACAGAAATCTGTAGTTTTTTGCTGTTTACCTGCTGAAATATTATCAGATTGGTGAGAGAAAAGCTATTAAAACTGTAAGGCTGCCTAATGACCCAGATTGTTGAAGGATGTGCATAGCTGTAGTCCAATTTATAGAAAATGGGCATCCTCCATCACAAAGTTCAGCACGGAAATTGCTTCCGTATGCTTGTACTTCAGCATCTGGAAAAAGACTATGGATTAAATTAATAGGGATACTTAATCTTCCATATGCCTCAATATTCCTCCACATCCCCCAGGTTATTACTTCTGCATTATTGCAAGAACTACATACAAGATGAGTAACTGCTTGGTGGTGTTTGTTTTGATTTTTATTGATTTCACGTATCTTTTAAAATTTCCAGCCAAACCCACAGCTTTTAGTTCTGTTTCTCAGTATTGGGAAGGCAAATCCTCACACACCTACTGCAGAAGCTGCCAGTATTCAAGACCTGAAATGCCTAGTGCATGTTCAGCCTGCAAAGTGCTGAGTATTTTCATGCCAGACACTTTCTGAAGCCGTCTCTCCAAGTGATGGTTTCAACCTTGCTTTCCAGCACTGGCCAGAAAGTGGGGTTGTTTGTCAGTCTTTTACCATCAATATCTATTCAATTAAATTCAATGAATCCACTTCTATCCAATTAAAAATAAAGCCAAAATGTGCACCAAAGGCATCATCAGTCAAGGGCTTTTTAAGTTTACACTAATTGCTCTGCTACCCTAGGAAGCACGGTAACTGTTCCCAGGCTACAGAATGACATTTAAAATAGAGGGAAAACCCATCAAGGTTTGATCCTATGTTAGATAATGCAGTTGTTTCACATGAAATTGAAAAACTGGCCACACATGAAGAATTCTTTTAGGTGAACTAGCTGTCAACATGAAACTTGGTATTTTTGAACTCAGGAAGATGTAGATGACATAACACTTTTCTAAGTAAAAGGTTAAACTATCTAATGTGTGCTGGTAGGATTGTAAATATGGAGCATCAAATAAGGAGAAATAAAAAGGTACAGATCTATATTTTCATTTAGGACAGAAATGCTGTCATAAAAGTAACAAATCCATGGTGCTGAGCAAAACTACGTCACAACAACCAAAAGAAGTCCTCTCAAGGCACACAGCTTTAAAAAAGCTTAATGCTCCTGCCTACCATGGTGAGGGAAAACTAAAATGTTGGCTAAGGTCAATGGAAACACCTATCATCTTTAATGGTCTCAGCAGCATGTCCTAAACTTTTCCACATTGGATGGGCTGGGAGTTCATTATTAGAAAAGGCACGATTACAATTTGCCTTATGATACAATAAAATAGCAATGTATTCACATTATGGTGAAATTCCTCTGGAATGTATAGCTCAAGTTCATATATTTTTAAGAAAATCAACAAGATAAATGAATCAGATGTGAAACCTTTTGCAATAGGGAACTGTTGGCTGATCAGAAAGCAAGACTGGAAAAGAGCAAGACTCAAGTCAGAAACTGGACCCAGACTTATCAATGGTCATTCTGTTCACTGGAACTGTGTTCAACATGGTTCCAGTCAAACTGCTTTCTAACATGTGTATGGATAAAACAAATGCTCTAGTGAAACAATTACAGAAAATTATTTAGCTAGAAGAAAATGTCATACCTCATATAGATAAATGTTGTAAGATACAGTCTTCATCACTTTTTGAAAGCCACCTCAAACAAGCCTTTGCACTTAATTCTCTTTAAAAGTTACACAGTCAGCACTCACCACAAAAAATGTATCCAACGTTTATCATATCCTTACAATTTAACTGACCTCTATACATTAGAATATACATAGAATGTTTAGCATTCACAGACATGGTAGACAGAAGACAGAAAACCAGATCAGCATAACCAGAACTCAAAAGGCCTGTGACAAGTACACTTCCCTCCTGCTTTGGTTTCCAAGATCAGTTCAGATTTCCACTAGTCAACTCAACAAGCACGGCAGCACCTATTTTAGGGCAGATGTTTTCATGTGATAGATCTGTTTTTATTTGATTTTAAAAGTGGTGATATCTGTTGTCCAAGTAAATCTGAAAAAAATGCAATGACCTCTGTGTTGCTCTTTGGGTTACTACTGGTTAGAATATAAGGGTTCACCTTCTCAGCTGTAAGCATGCAACATGTGTATAGGTCTGTGTAAGTAATAAATACTGTCTTGCAGAACTGTTTGATTCACATTAAAAGGTGTCACATGTCTCACTACCACATATCTTCTGTACAAATAGAAATCTCCATTTAAATCTCTACAATTCAACATTTTGCAACCGATAGCATAACTCCTAATGTTTCATGTAACTGAAAAAGACTACTATAAGATTTTAGTTATGACCTTGGCAATCCTCATATTAATTCTGTACTAACTGTCAGATACAAGAACAATTCTGAGTATATAAGAAGGGATGCCCAGAAAATTGCTTTGGATTGCTAGAAACGTTCTTGAAAGGCAAACTTTAAAGTCTTCAAATCATTGCAGAATGTTGAGTTCTATTTTTAAAACAACTTAACAGAAAGAGAGCATAATGTCTATTGCTCAGGAAGGTTTTTAACATTTTTCTGTAAATCTGGGTAGTGTTATTCTACTCTGGGAGGTCCACAGGCAGGACCTACAGACATCCGGGGCAGTCTGGTTTGTAGGGACAACAGGGAGAGTCCAGGGACTGGCCTCTTTTAGCCTTCACTGCATATTCTAGATGATTTTGTGCAGTGCCCATATTTAAGACTGAATTTCCTTAGGGCAGCCAAGCAGCAAGCCTGGCTGATTACCTGAGAAGTGCAAACTGCGCCTGTTATAGCTAAATTAATGGTTGGCAAAAGGCTGAAAAAGAACAGATTAATGTGAAAATTAAAAAGCTAGCACTGCAGTCATTTATAGCCAAGCTAAAATTAGTGCAGCGAAAAGAAAATAGGAGCTGCAGGACACAGAATTTCCCAAGTGCGCTGTGGGCTTGCTCCTGGCTGGAGCTGCTGGGCACACCCAGCATTAAGGCCCTGGCAGGCAGCACTTGTGGCGTGAGGATGAGGAGTGCTGTGTGAGGAGGAAGGGCACTGTGCACACACAGCTGGGCCCATCTGGAAAAACTGATTTTGATTTTGAGCTTGATAGCAAGCCAGCTGTGGCCAGGTTCCTTGAGGGTAGGCTGAATAGCCACTCACAGATGTTTCAAGGATAAAAAGAGAAGGCTGGTCACCGCAAATAAATTCATTTACTGCTGTAATACTGCTCAACAACATTCCCTGAGGTACCTACACGCACACTCTTGGACCATTGGCACTTGGCAGGGTGTGTGAGCCCCGCCTGGGTGCTGCACTCCTGCTGTTACATTCCCGCTGGACCACAGCTGGCTGGTGGCCTGACAGAATGGGCTGTGGGCAGCCCCCGGCACCCAGCACGGCAAGACACCTTTAGGAGAGCACAGAATTTGCCACCCTCAACTTGGCAAGCAACAGAGAACAATGGCAAAGTCAAACGATGCTGTGATTACATGTTGGATCGTGATTTCTTTTCACGAAGGCCTATCAGGCTGTGCAGTTTCTAGCTACATTCACAAAACCACCTTTTCAGTGTCTTGCCAAAATTACCACATTCCACAGGAAGGAATCTGCACGAAGGTTCTTGCAAGTGTGATTCATCCCTTTGGCTTTTGTATGTTAGGAAACAATCTTTAGGTTCAGGATCACAAACTGCGTATATCACAAGGTCAAAGTTTCTCTCAGTGCACAAGATGAACAGGCTACAGGACTCTCCCTTAAATGAGCATGTTCCTAAATTTACAGAAGAAAACACAACATTTTGCTGATGTCAATACTTGAAAATTCAGGGTTTTGCTATATAGAATCATAATTCCTGTCAATACACTGCTGTTTAGGCATTTTATTTTAAAATACCCCTTTCATGTGCAAACCCCTCTGTACTGCTGTACGTATCCGTCCTCTGACTTACAGGAGATTTTTCAATTGCACAAGAGGTATTTAGATGCTGTGACTAGCCTGCAGCACTGAAAATCTCTCCTCCTGAAGTCCAAGACTGAAAACTAATTCACAAACCAAATGGGATGAAACTGTTTAAAATATTTTGTCACCTTAAAAACCACCTGATATCCTTAATACAGTGCTCAGCTCAGGAAGGATTTAACTGTATGTTGAAAGCATATCAAGCACTCTGTACTTTATGGGAAAGAGAGGGCCAATCTCTGAGAGCAAAAATACCAAAAAATTAGGCTTGGCCACCATTTACAGCTGCAGCAAAAATGTGATTCTAGCATTGCCAGTGTGTTTTTATGCTAACCACTGTTTGCTGAGTCCAACTGAAATCCTCTATTTTTAGCCTTTCAGCTACTTTCAGATAAAATTCCTGCAGATAGGACTAGCTGTATAGGGCAGATAACATACAGCTCTGAAACCACAGATGACCTCATGCAACTGCAAAGAAAGAAGGGTCTGTTACTTAAAACAAGGCTAAAATTTAACCCAGCTATACTAAAATTATACAGGGAGTGTTTTACAGTCCCATTACAAGACATAAAAACCCAGTCACTATAAATTCACGGTGTACTTATTTGTAAGGATGTAGAAAAGAGTAATTAATAACCCCCAAACAGCTTATCTCTGAGCCAGTACAACACCAAGGCTTTCCCAGGCTCGCTGGAGATTTTACAAATAGCACTGAGAAGCTGCTTTAGCTGCCATTTGAGAATTATTTGTCCACACTGAAAAGTCATTGCTGTTTGTCACAAGTCACAAGACATTTTCTAGTGTTCCACGCTTTGAGTTGACATTATGGAGAGAAAACAAATAAATGTAATCCAAACTTTCTGGAAAGGGCTTCCATGTGTAAGAACACATATTAACCACAGATGTGAGGGAGCACTGCATAGGGATTCTTTTTTGTGCTAAAAGCACTCTACCTTCCTCTCTTCAGTCTTCCTGTGTGTCCCCCCTTATACCAACAGAAACCTGTTTCCTTTAAAACATCATTATTTCCGGGAGACTGAAGTGCAGTCCTGAGTACTATCATTCAACTTTATCAAAGTATTCAAGGAGAAATGTGTAAGGAATGGGCATGTCACAAGTGAATCAGTACAGATCAGGATGCTAGTTTGTATCCCTTGGGATGTATTGCTCACGCCTCTTTTAGTTTGCAGAATATTTGCTGGGTATTTCTTCAGAACAAAACCTTCATGAGGTTACCAAATTTTCCAGCAGGGGAAGAAACACTCTGAAAGTTCTTTTGCTCAGGAAAAAGCTTCAATCCTTAACAACGAATGAACAGGTCAGACACATAACTGAAATAATCCAAAAATAAAGAAATGTTTTCAGTCCCTCACCAAATCAGTGAGAGATCAGTAAAAGATTCAAACTGTTCTTAACTCTTCCTTTCTTTCCTAAATACCAGCACAGGCAAACCTGTATTTTAACAGTGACACAACCTGTACCTGTCATCTATTTTTCCAGGCATAGCCAGCATAGAAATAAAGGGTTACAAAGCACTTAACTGTTAATTTGTGATTATAGAACAAGTCTGATTTTTTTGGATTCACGTCACTTGGAAGGAGAAACTCCATTTATCACAAGGAATGAAAACCAGGACGGAAGACGGTTTGCTATTTCCCTCTCTAAGGAATTGTAGGTGGACTTATGTAAACAACAGAGCAACGATCAAAGGCAAATCTTAGGGACCATAATATACTGAGGTATTAAAGGAACAGAGCCTTTTATCTGTTGTGGAGGAAGGAAGTAAGGCATTCAGATGTATGTAATATATACAATTAAAAATAAAAAACCACAAGCAAGTCCCAAAAGAGACTGAAATCAATTAAATTCTGGTTTTTTTCTTATTCTGTTAAAATGACAAGAACCAAAAATGCAATCTGCGACAAAAATTACGCTCCATCACCTGGAAAAGCCAGGCATTCAACTCTATTTTAAGTTGAATTTTCCTCCACATCCTATGAAACAAGCACTGTTCGGTCACAAACCATGTCCTCATTCACTGCCAGTGCAACTGAGGCTTACCTTGTCCTCCACTCTGTTCAGCCTGGCACCAATCGTGTTATTTCCTCGATCTTTGCTTTTCTCTGTGGAACAAGAAACATTTTCAAATTAATATATGGCGGTATAACAAAATAGCAGCAAACCACAACAGGGTGTGTTTAACTGGCCCACCAACACCGTGTAACTGAACACCCTTACCAGGCTGATAGATCCATTCTTTAAAAGTAGTTTTCTGTTTCTTTTTATAGCATTGGCCCACGCCAGGGCTTTTAATAGCCTTGAATTTAAGGTATTTTTAATCTTAGTTTTATGCTTTAACCATGGAGAGCAAAAATGTTCCCAATTTAGTTAATGTTTTAATTGCCACTTAAAAACAATCTGCCACTATGCAAAGGACTCTACAGCCAACTTGAATAACACATTTGGTAACATTTTATCTTTTTTCCCCCAGTCTAAACTACATAAAAAGATGAGTTTTCAAGTGACATAAACAGAGAGTTTTCATTAGCCAGACTTGTCACAAACTTAGCCCTTTGTGCTCCTTTTCCAGTCTCTTTTCAAAGCTATCAAAGATCTGTGTGAATATTACCAATTTCACAGGAACTTTGTAATCTTCCACACCAATTTACTGAAAATATGGTGAGTCTCAGAAAGACTAGAACCAACATTTTGAAAACTTCAGTGAAAGTTGGTACTTTAAGAATCTACATAAGAACAATCCTAATTTAAAAGTGTTGATGACTAAATATTATTGCCAATGCTTAATCTTCAGAGCACAACCAGCTGGCACTGATTAAAAATTTGGCAATGAAATGAAAAACATTTTAACAAGTATCTTCTATTAATTATATGTTCATCAGATTAATTTTGTATTGACTTACCTGAGACGGAGATAAAGAGAGATGGCTTTCCTATGGACTGGTCCAACCTATAAACCAAAAAGAAAAATTTTTGTTTTTTATCAGTCTGAACCAGCATCTTCACTCTCTAGCTGGAGCAGGGAGGTCTCTTCACAAACAAGCAAAGTGAAGTTCAAATAATTCTGGTTTGTCCTGTAAGTGAAACAGTTACTTTATGCTAAGAGTAGCTTGAAATTAAAAATACAGTAACAAAATGGGATTTGACTTAGATTGCTCTACAGCTTTAACCACTGCAAAGTTTTACCATGCCCATCACTCTTCCATGTGATCAGCATTGATTTGTCTTTTCCTTGTCCTTCTGCAGCTTTCTTGTTGCATCTGTCATCTCTTTGTTTGCTCTTATGTGCAATTCTACCAGAGCAGGTAAGAGTATTGCACTCTCCAGGTATGAAACAGCCCCTAACATACAGGGATTGCAGTCTGTAGTCACAGCTAGCAGGGACTGAGGTAATACATGTAAGTCCCAATCACCACATTTTTAAGCTTTTTTGCCTTTTCCTCCCTGTGTGAAAAGAAAACTTTACGCAAATGTCATTCTATATTCCCTAATTTTGCACAGTCCTGCCAATACGGCACCTTTAACCCTGTCAGTTTTTTATCCATGGGCCTCAATCACTGCCTAATTTACAAACATCCTTCTGCTGCTGTTTACAGGTACCAAGACTGGGCTTCACTGACATACCTCCTCTGTAGCTCCTTGATTCGCACCATCAGGTTGAGGTGGCCCTGAGAATATTGCTCAATAACATCTCGGACATCATAGGGCTTTCTGGCTTGCTGTAAAATAAAACACAAAAAACATGCCTTTAAGTCACAAGGATTGAGGAATGGTCTGTGGCAATGGAGATGTTTTTGAAGAGTAAACAGTAAGTTCTTTTAACACTGTGTAAACATAGGAGTTATTTTGATTGTTGCCATGATCACACATTTTTGGTGGAATAATTCTGACAGTTCTCATTTCATCCACCTTTTTGTTACTTCAGGTCTGTATGCCTTTCAAGAGATAATCCACCAAACTCGAGCTCAAAAGAACTTGCAGCCAAAAACGTTTATCTAGCACTTTGTTCAGCAGTCTGTACACACTCTAGTTTCTTCTGGAAGTAAGGTTCATACTCCTTGGCCACTGAACAATAAAGAGGTCTTGCACATGCACAAACCCCTGTTCTCAGTCAGCAGCTGGGGTTCACAGTTCAGCTCTTACCATGGGAAGTTAAAACGCAGTGTTAGATGAAGGTGCATGACTGATTTCCTCTTCCAGAAAGACTGGCTGAGCTTTCAAAACTGCTTGGAAACACTGGTGCAAGAAATGCCCTGCGTCTGTAATTTGCACCTCACATATGGGAAAGACTTAATCTGACCTATTAGTAATAAAACAACTTTCACGTAGTATTAAAGATAAAAGCAAGAGTATCAACCAAGACTAACTGGAAAGCAAGTGAACGAACATGTTGAAGGGCAGCAACAAATTAAAGATATCTTAAATATAGAGTCCAATCAGTGGCAGAACTGGGGTTCCCAGCACAGAAAAGACATAGACCTGCTGTTAGAATGAGTCCAGAGGAGGCCACAAAGATGATCAGAGGGCTGGAGCACCTCTGCTATAGACAGGCTGAGAGAGTTCTGCTGTTCAACCTGGAGACGAGAAGGCTCCAAGGAGACCTCACTGAGGCCTTTCGGTATTTGAAGGGGGCTTTTAAAAAAGATGGGGACAGACCTTTTACAAGGGCCTGTAGTGATAGGACAAGGGGGAAATGGCTTCAAGCTGAAAGAGGGCAGGTTTAGATTAGATATTAGGAAGAAATTCTTTAGTGTGAAGGTGGTGGGACACTTAAATGGGTTGTCCAGACAAACTGTGGATGCTCTGTCCCTGGAAACATTCAAGGTCAGGTTGGGAGGGGCCCTGCGCAACCTGATTGGGTGAAGATGTCCTTGCTCATGGCAGGGGGTTTGCGCTAGATGACCTTTAAAGGTCCCTCCCAACCCAAACTATTCTATGATTTCTGACTCATTCGTTATGCTGTTTATAGAAACTCCGCAGATAATTTTCAAGGTTTTGTAAAAGCCTTGGTAACAAGGAGTTACAACTTCTCCTTTCTTGCATCTTTTGAGAACAAGGAAAAGAGTTTTCAGTGGTAACTTGTAAGATACCAGAATTTGTATCCCTTTTGAAGTCTCAGAAGTATTTTGTCACCTGTATTTAAAAAGCAGATGTCTCTGCACTTCTTTCTCTTATTTCCCAAACTTCAGGATTTCCTCAATTCCATGCCATAAAAACTTTTTTTTCTAAGAGAAAGGAAAGCTGGATAGCATACAAAAAACAGGCTGTGGCACCTTCGTGCAGTTCCCTGCACCTGCCTGGGAAGTAGCTCCCACATTTCAGGAATCATTCCTTTAATAACATCGCTTCATCAAACAGACTATATTTCAGTCTTCCAGATTTCCCAAGTCAACTGCAAACCTTGGGTGAACGTGAGGTACTCTCCAGTGGAAGGCTAAGCAGGAATGGGAATTGCTTCAATCTAACCAAGGAGCACAGAAGAATTCCCAAGCATCCCAACTGCTTACACACACATAAATCATAACTAACATCCACAAAGAAAGAAATATGATTCAATGATGGCATAAGCTCATAAATCTTTCCATGGACGAGTACTGTAAACATGGTGATATTAAAAAAAAAAAAAGAGAATTCTTGGATTCTTTTTGTACTATAAACAAGCAAAAGAGCAATCTGGAAGTTTGAAAACATCAGGTTCAGAAAAGCTGTTCAGTAAGCATAAAGATGAAGAGCTTTCTCTTGCCACCCTCATACTCTGTCACAGGAGCCTGACAGTAGCGTAGGTATTTCCCCGCCTGTTTTTCATTTACAGGGCTGTTTCTTTCTCTTTAAAACAAGAATTGAAAACCTAGAGTAAATAGACTTTATGAATGAAGATAAATTTCTGAGTACGACTGGGTACTTAATAGTCAGTACTGATTTTTCTGTAACTACTTGGTATTGAAAGCTGATCTTTCATGAGAAAATACTCTTGATGTTGACCAAATAATAATTTTTTAAAAAGAAAAAAAACCTGCAGCAGGCAACAAATGAGTATGGAAAAGACAAAAGTAGAAGCCAGTTCCACAGCTTTCCTTAATTACTTCTCCTCCTTGCTTTTGGTCCTCTGCTAATTAACCAAAACTCATGGCAAAACTCTTCTTAAATAAGCTAAAATTTCCCCCATCATAAATGAAAGTTTGTAAAAGGTACAAAAGCTAATGCCAAATATTAAGTGTGCACCACTGGCTGTGGCTGTTGTTGTTGTTCCCTAGTAACTGTGTGGGCAGGGAGGCAGAACTGGGAGGGGGGAATCCAGGAAAGGGGAATTTGTGGGAAATGGAACCAAGTAACAGTCAAATAAAGCGGATAGAACACCCTGTGAAGCACAGGACACTGAAATACATAATTCAGTACAGCCCAGTACGGAGATTAGAGAAGATTACACGCAGAATTCATATGAATCACATAATATGATGAACTACAAGACTAGAAATGTAAGATTTTCCAGGGAAATTGTAACAAATCAGGCAACAGTTACATCATCAGTAGAACTGCAACCTGCATTTTTAATTTATGCTACATATAGAATATTTGCCATGGTAAAAATCATACCACAAGTTAAAAAGCTATTTTAGAAGGAAATTAATTTACTCAACTGGAAGAATTTACATGGAAAGAAAATCTAAAAAGTTTTTCAAAATGAAAATGGGAAATCAGAACAAATTCCTGGTCTCTGTGTCTGTGATGGATATCACAGTTATATCCATGTACATAAGTTTTAAGACTTCTAGAAACTTTCATAATCAGAAAACAAAGGTTATTTACTCATGAATCAATGGGATAACTGAGTATGGTGATTTTCTTCCTGAAATTCAGTTGTAATACTAGATTGTGTCAAAAACATCTGCTTTATAACTAATACATAAAATTCTTTTTTGGTTGGTAGGGTGAACAAAGCCTAGAAAAGCATTCATTTCTAGGTCTACTTTCCCTATAATCTACAAAATCTTTCCTTAACCGTAAGTCATTCACCTTCACTGATGCACAGGACTTGCACTGAACGTGATCTTTTGTATAGAATTTGAAACAGTCCTACAGACTTTACGAGAACATAAACACATCCATAAAAAAGGTATTAATTCTTTATAATATTATGCTGGCTTCTTACATGGGCATCATCATAAAGACTATATTTAAACCTGGACTTTCAAATACAGCCTAAATTTCTCTCCTTCTTTTTAAAGAGGAAATGATACTTCACAAAGACTTGCTTTTCATGTCCTTTGAAAATCTCTGTATCCCTGTTTAACTTTTCTTTATTTGTTTTATTTATTTATTTTTAAACAGGAAGGCTTTGCTTTCTAACTGGCTTTTGTCCTTCTGATGCCGTTACCCCCTGTTATTAGCTGAGCTCTTTAAAAAATATATCCAGTCAAATTTAGGCCTACAGGTGTGTCCTGCAAACAGCTGGTATAGTTTAAGAACCATGCTGGGTTCATGCTGGGACTTATTTTGCAAAATTTTCCTCTTCCTCTCCTTCTTCCTATGCTGCCCTACTCAAAAGCTTCAGAGGCATCTCTAAAAAATACTCCTGTAAAGTGCTGGCCTTCCTTAGTGTTCCAGCTAATTTTAAGCATGAATAGTCCAATGGACTTCAGATGAAATTGGGTTGTGGGTTTGTTGTGGGTTTTTTCTCAACAGTTACAGGAAGAAAATATCTGAGTTTTCTTTTTTCTTTGGAACATATATTTCCCATAAACATAAAGCCTAGAAAGCAAATACCTACCAGAAAACAGCTGTAGAAACCTCTTAAATGCTGAAAGATACATTTTTAAAATGTATCTTCTGCTTTACGTGATTTTCAGATATTACATTAGTCTGCTTATTAGGAACAGTACAGTCATTACTTGGCACATGTTAAAACAATTTAATTTTTTATGATTATTTTAAGTGCATAGAACAGATTTACAACATACTTTTGACAAAAGAATAATGACAGTGGTTATCACTTAACTACAGGAGAGATTTTCAAAAGCACCTTGTGACTTGAGTTTCACGGTGACTTTGTGCACTAAGTTACTGCACCTTTGGTGCTCTCCAAGTTTTTAAGCTGGATCATAACCTTGTATTCAGAAATTATGGAAAAGTATGAGATATTCCCCTATGTTCCTATTGGAGATCCTGCTTCTGAAGAAACAGCAGTGCATCACTTGTACACAGGGGTGACCTGAGATCCACCCCACTTCAGCTAAATGACATTTTTAGTTCTTTAGTAGCAGCTAATATTGATCATTCAGGAAGAAGGAAGACTGCTAAAGAGAGATGAGAGACAAGCTTGCCAAGCGATTTTGTAGATGGCCAGGACCGGGCCCTCTGCAGATGCGAAAGTGAGAGTACAGCTGAGAAGCCAGATTAGGAGCCGAGATACTGAGCACAAACAAGTTTTAAGTATGAACTGAATAGTCCCATTCTATTCAGTCAAATGCTTTTTCAGCTTCTATCAAATCATCTGCCGCAGGGGAGTTTCGCGTATTTGCCAGGTGGATAATGTTGCACACAGTGTTCAGGCATTTTCAAAATCTGTTTCTGACAAATACCACTTGGGAGGTAGATAAACAACGTGTGGATTTCTTGTTACTAAGCAGTTTAGTTAATACCATGGCAAATATTTTATGATCTAAATTTATGAGAGCAGTGATTCAGTAATTACCACAGAGCAAAGGATCACAATCAAGTTTTAGAATGAAAATAAATTAGATTTTAATGGAACTGGCCACATTTAGGCAATTATTCACACAACAGCAGGAGACACATCACTGGAATGGGCCATGTCTCCTGCCAAGTTTCAAGAGCTGACCAGCAAGTGCTAAGAAACTTCTCAACAAAATGACTATAAATATTATTTTGAAGTAGTTGAGACATTGTGCCTTTCTTAATTGTAGTCTAATAATGATAATAAACGGTGAAATGTGCTAGAAGAAAGTTTCTGAAAGCACTCTCTTCAAGAAAACTCTGGACATGGGAGATTTCAGCCTCAATGGTGACAGTCCGAATACATTATACATAACTAAAGCAATTTTCTGAAAAGCTCAGGCAAGCTTAGCCATAAATTAGCTCAAGAATTTTAGTAAAAATGAAAATATTCAAAGTAGAAAGTTGCTAAAGAATTCAGGCAGTGCTTCTAAATTTTACAAGGAAATCAGAACCGTGGGTTTGAAGTAGCAGCAAACTTTGCCTTACAGATATATTGGACTGTCAATTGAAAATCATCATCATCATCACCATCTTTTTGATCTTAAATTTTGTGGCCTTCAAATTTGAAGGAGGAAGGACACTCTCCCTTTTTTGGAGGGTCTAGATTAAAGGTGGGATAGCTTTCTGGTCTATCATAAGCAGTAGTAGCGAGGTCATGTATGAAAATGGATGTAGGCAGTTAAGACCCTCTCATCCTTTACATTTTCAGTTGTGAAGCCTGTTCTCTGGAGATTATCCCTTATTAATTTTAAGTAAGGTATTACCTATATATACATTCAATTGGTTTACATCAAGATGAAGGCTGTTGACACGTGTTTTTACTGGATTAATGAAAATGATTTTTAGAAAGTGTGCAGTCAGAATTTTTTACTCAGAGCAGGTAACAAGGTTAATTAGCTACTGTCAAATGCTTATGGCATCACAAGACCACAGCAAGTGGAGTGGCACACGGGAATTGTGTCACTGAGGGACAGAGGAGGAAAGAGTCGGTATCTCACAAGCTGGGAAGGAGGTCTCCTACTATGCAGAGGGGAGAAAGGAGAAGAAATGAGACACCTTCCAATACACCAACAAATTTCCACCTCGGTTTCTTATCAGGACTTCATTATCATTGAGTAAGGGACAGAAACAAGGCTGAGGTAGTATTTTAATCTCTAATCCTACTGACTCGGCATGAAAGCAGCACACAGCTCAGGATTAATGGAGACATATGAGAATGTTTGCACTGCCAGAAAGAGACAGCGATAACAGAGGGCTAAGGGTCAAGTCCATTAGCAGAAAATAACATTTTAATTCAGACTGCATTTCAGGAGTTTAGCCTATTTCCAGTGCATCCACAGTTGACTAACCTGCCGCGAAACAACCACCCTATTGAAGGAGGGAGAGAATAGTGGGTGTAGCTCGCCATTACTGAAATGAATTGTGTTAGTCTCTCTTAAGTTTCTAAAAGAGACAATGGATCAGGAGAATAAAAGGGTTTATTTAGAAAAGGAGCTTTCTATTCACAACTCACCTGGAACTTTTTTTTTGCCACAAAATACTGCATCCTCCGAATCACCTTGATGGCAGCGCGGTGGTGTTCCCGCAGCCTGTGGGAAAAACGAGGAGGGTGAGCGGGGAAAGAGCATCTCCACCCAGACGGTAAATACAGCAGCCTGCAGAAAATCCTTCTCCAACACGTCAGTGTGCAGCGTAGGTAGTTGTGATCCAGCACAATACATCACTCTGCTGACCTTCCTCACCTTTCAAGAAGGCTCTGAAAATCCAGGGTTTTATCTGACCCGTGCTAGGTTTGCACATATTTCACAGCTAAAAGAGGCGTCCGCATAACCTCCTTCTGTGTCTAAGCAAACCTCCATGCATGCCTCCCAGTTTCATTTCCACAAAAAAACCCCCAAACTCTCAAGTTCCTGCATATCTGGCCATGAACAGCTTTTATACAGTCACTCCAGAAATCCAATTTTTAGGGTGTTTTTGGTTTTGGTTTTTTTTTCTTTTTGGTGGTGTTCACCCCACAATTTCTGTACAACATGTTTCTTCACTTACATGAATTCTGTTTTTTCCAAAGAATTATTAAAATAAACCACTTGAAAGATTTTTGATTTGTTGACTGCTAAACAATCCAAATGATCTTGTGGTTGCTGGATATAACATCTACATACGTATTTATCCCCAAACTGAACTGTAACTTAATATAATGACAAAATAATCTGACGGGTCTTTAAAAAATATATCCCCCTCTTTGTGCAGATGCATATGGTCTGAAAACAGAATCAAAAGAAAATAATTTGCTCATTGTACTTTTAAATGACAGATTTTCATAGTATCTGACATTATTTTTCAAACAGTGCCTTAAGACCAACATTTATTTCAAATTTTTCAAAGCTCACAAAAATGGTGCATTTTCCTTCTCAACATTAAAATATCAAACACATTAAGCCAATCATTCAGATTGCTCATTCTATTACCCTTACCAAGATACACTTGAATGACATCACTGCACCATCTTTATTTCCTTTTTAACTGCATGAACATCAAGTGTTTCTAACTCTCATCCCAAACAGACTTCTAGTGATGGCTTTGGGGAGCAGCTGTAAAAGCAGAGTCAGGTGTTCCAGATGTTTTATCTTTATAAACTTATTACTAATACTGATAGACCAGAATATTGAGATGTCACCTTGCAATGCTTTATGTCCATACTGAACCTGTCAGCATCCATACTCAGTAAGGGATGGAGAAGTCATATTTAAGTTCTATAAAAGTTTGTACAAGTTTGTGTCTTTAGTATGATATAGCCTGGTATCAACCAAGCCTCTTCAGCTAAATACAACCTGGAATTTTAGTGAGTATTCAGGTGTTCCCTCAGGATAGATCTCCCCCAGCCAATAAAAGTTCTGCATGTGCAAATGGTGGATGTCTGTCCGCTGAATAGGTGTAGCTGGGGTGTTCCCCTTCTGAAAACTCACCTTTTTTAGCAGAAAAACAGCTTTCTGCAAAGCTAAAAACAGAACCAAAAAGAGCCACCATTTCCTACTTCTAGCTATTGCCTCTTGGGTGGGTTCTTTCTGTCATGGAAATTGTTCAGATTTAGCAATGACAGAAAAGATTACTTTCTCCAGAAACAGCATAAAATGCATTGCTTTTCAAGCTGATAACAGAGACAGCTTTTCACCACAGGTCTACAGATTGCTATGCCTCTAAGTTATCTATATTAATTGTCTGTACCTCAAGAATTATGCACCAAACCTACAGCTGGATCTGCATAGGGAGGGCCTTTCCCTCTTAACACCTTCCTGAGGTGTCTTAGAGACACTGTCTCCAAGCCCCTGCTCCCACAGATCTGACTGCAACATCCTGGTTCGAGTTACAAAAATGGAAATTCGCTACCCTGACTGGAACGGCCGTGAGTTTGGATCAGTTCCCAGTGGACAGAGTTAGCCTAATGCTAGTTCAGGGTACCCCTGTTCTGTGAGCCTGTGCTGCATCTTTCTGCTGCTAGGGACTTGGAAGACTTCCTCAAAACCCAAAGGAAATAAGCTTTTACGTTCTGCTTCACAGAGATGGGAGCCAAAAGGGTAAACACTGTTTAATTTTCTAGTAAATATCAAAGGTATGATATCATGCAGCTATACATCCTATACATAAAAGCACACAAAAACATCTTTTGACAAATAGAAATATATCTGAATTGCCGTAAAACTGCTTGTAGTATTTTGGTTTATGCCTCATTTCCTCTGGGGTGTTCTTCACAGTCCATTATTTCTGAGTAAAACATTTTTCTTTGGGACAGCCAGTCACCAGCAGAGCACACCAAATCCCTCATTCTCTATCTAGAGGACAAGTCCCATCTATAAGCAAGGCAGGTGGATAATAAAAATGGTATTTGCCATTCAGTGAAATAACAAAGCTACACCACCAAAATGATTTTCCAATGCAGCTATTCACCATCAATCATTTTTCAGTGCTAACATGAACTACCATGCCAGGAGGGGAAGTTAATATTCTCATTTTAATCCTTCCCACTTCCAGCTCCAGTAGGAAGCCTTACAGTGAGCTTGTTTCTGCTTATGCTGTAAAATGTAATTCTGCACAACAGGCTGTCCTGATTCTCCAAGATTAAATGCTTCTGCGATGAGAGAAGGGAATAAAGGATTTAATTAGTAGCCAAGGTTATGATTCATGGTTGTTTGATCTCTTTGGCAAACTGGTAACAAATGCTTTAGTAAATTGAGAGCTTAACCATTAACTGGTGATATTTGTTTGTTCAGCCACTTGTGACATCTCTGAATTTTGGTTACAGAGGGGCTGTCTGCAACCTCTGGGCACACGGAGCACGCTCAGACATCAGATAGGTACTCAATATGTCACCACCCTCACTTCTGTGAATATTTTACTTTTTTTAGGAGTGCGGCTGGAAATGACCTCACCTGTGTGTGCTGCCAGGGTGCAGCACCTCACCTTCCTGGTGTGTCCATCCCCACAGCCGGCGGGAGACACCCTTTGGAGAAGCACTGCTGTGCACAGTGAGTCTCTGACAGCAGCTTGGAAGGGGCTTTTTAGGGACTACTGGGATACTCCAGAGAGCCTGCCTGCTTCACTGCAGCTGTGTGAGCTAAGCTCTCCTGCCATTGCAATCCCTCATTTTCAGGTGACTTTGGGGGAAAGATTGTTGGATAAGGGCATTGGCAACAGCAGGCACGGATTTTGCCCTTTTGGCAAAAAAGCTATTTTCCTCTCCTGAGCATTCATCAGGCTTTGAGCCTCATCGTCACCAAACCCATTAATATCATAACTGACATCTGAGGGAACTTGCCAAACACCATTTCACTGATTCTAATAACCAGCAGTATGTTACCTTAAAAAGTAATAGACATGCAATGCCTTTAAAATCAAGCTAAAGATTGTTATTTCTGATATTGGACAACTTCTCAGCCTTCAGAAGAAAAACTGCCAAAAGCTTTCACTGGCTACCAGTAATTTTCTTTCTCAATATGAACAGGACATCAAGATTACCTTGAATACAGCACATGCTATGTGACATTTCTCATGGACCTAAACTCACAGAATTAGGTCCTGAAGCCAAGGAATCGACAACATTGTTATAATCCTTAGGAATCCAGAAGGATGAAGGAGGATGTAACAATTCAACAACAGAAGACCATCCTAGTTGTAATAGGGCCAATAGATTAATACAAACCTACATTATGTGCAGGTATAAACTAGGTCTGCTTTGTACATGCACTGAAAAACAACCTGTTGTGGATGCAGGTGCTATTCAAAGCATACGAAATGAGGATAAAAAAACCCTGGCAACAAAATACAATGGATTGAGCACCCACATTAAAAAAGAAAGCCTGGCAGAATTAAATGACTAGAAATCCTTAGTCTTTCCTGCCTCCTTTAGTTGTTAAGATACTTAACCTACAACCAGTCACTTGGAAGAAACCTGATCTCTTCATCAGTCCATCAGAAACCTGAACTGGAATTCCACTTAAATTGGAAAACAAGCATTATGAAGTACTTTATGTAATTCAACTGACATTGCCATTTGGTTGGAAAGTTGCTATACATTAATAAATGCTCTGAACTGTTGCAATTCAGACTTTTGTACATTTGACTACATATTATTCATTTTTCACAACACAATCAGCCCAAACCTTAGTAGGTTTCCAAAGCTGTGGCTCATTCCCCAGTCCCACACTCACTGACAGCCACAGTGAATGTCACTGTTCAGCCAGCACCCACCTGCCTTCTTCCTTCCAGGGGACCTGCAGGGCCACCCCAGAAGAATGCTCTGGGACAAAGGCTAAAACTTTTGGTTGCAAAAACTGTGTGACTTTATGAAAAAGGAAGTAAGTAGGTGCGTGGTTTGGTTGCTCTACGATTCAAGAAAAATAAAAACTTTTTTTCAAATTAAGTTTTACAAGATTAATCCCCATTCTGAAATAGAGTTATTTCAATAAAGAATAAGAAAGGAAAAGCAATTAGTAATTAGAAATATGTACTGTCCTTACACAGCTGGAAAATTTTATATCAAACCCTTAGTAATTCCATTAGAAGTTTGTTCCCCTTTTCATCTCCGGAAGGTGTTCTACACATGGGTTTAGTGTTAACAGAAATATTAAAGCAACAGGGCAGAGGAAAGGTGGTGCTAATTTCCCATTTATAACACTTGCCTTTTTGTTCATGTGCAGAACATTTCATTATCAGGACCGTAATGTTTGGCACAGACCTCCCAACATACGTGGACGCTGATATTATCGGAGCTAAAAGGTCAATGCTGTCTATTCAGAATGAGTTTAACAAGAACCAAAACTCAGCTGGAGACAGCCACAGATTTTTAATATCTTTTACAAAATGCCCATTTCTCAGTAAACCTAACACTGATTTGAAGTCAAGCTCAGTTTTTGAAACCTATTTAAATTCTCTGCAGTCATCTTAAATTTCTGACTTGGGACAGGGTAAAGCATTAAGAAAGAAGTCTGAAGTTGGTTGGCCTGAAGCTTTTGGCAGTAATCATTATTTAGATTTGAGCTTTATCTTTAATGCATCAGTTTTTAATCATATGTTGTGCTTGTGAACTGAAGTATCTTTTCCCATTCAGGCACTGAAAAGCATTCCTTGTCACAGAATCTGGTGGATGAGATTCAGAGTAACTACATTAAGCCATTTCATTAGAGCATTTAAGTCTAATGAAATCTTCCATCCTTGGTCCTCCAGGCACTTTAGGTATGGAATTTGCTGTGGCTCAACGTTATTCTGTCGTTCCTTTCCCATTCCCAGTTGATGGGAATCTCTCTGTATTGAGCAACGTTTTAGATGCTGTAAATTGGAAGAGATTAGGTTGCACTGCTGCATATTCTGAAATAGGAAATGCTGGATCACCATACCCAGGGATAAAGTCAGAATCACTGATTATTTCCAATATTGTCAACTACCCAGTTTCTCCTTTCATTTGTTGCTAGTTTAGCAACTGTTGTTTGCCATCATTACGATCAGTTTATTGGGGGCTCTCTACACGCAGCCTGGCCCATAAATGACTTGCAAAAACAATCTTAAGGATAAACCAGGAAAAGCTGCCCAGAAGCGTTAGAAAAGTATGACAATATCTGAAGAGCAAACCAGTTACAAAACTGAAGTTTAATTAAATGGTCTTAGTTTACACAGAATCATAGAATGGTTTGGGTTGTAAGGGACCTTAAAGATCATCTCATTCCACCATCCTGCCATGGGCAGGGACACTTCTCACTAGACCAGGTTGCTCAGAGCTCCATCCAACCTGTCCTTAACCACTTCCAGGGATGGGGCATCCACAGCTTCTCTGGGCAACCTGTTCCAGTGCCTCACCACCCTCACAGTAAAGAATTTTTTCATGATACCTCATCTAACCCCACTCTCTTAGTTTGAAGCCATTTCCCCTTGCTCTGTCATTACTTGCCTGTCTCTTTCCTGTAGGCTCCCTTCAGGTACTGGAATTTACGTAAATGCTCCCGCAACATTTCCAGTGTAAGCAAAGTTAGAAACCAGTGACAAGACTAATGAAATTTGAATAAATTCATCTATCTCCCATGGTTCTCACTACCAGGGTCTTCACAGAACTCTATTAAATGCAATAAAACCACAGAAATAATAGATACACATAGAACAAGAAGAATCACAAATAGCAGGTAAGCTAGATTTTTAAAATTTCTTTGGTCTTAGCATTCAAAGGCATTTTAGTAATTACTGGCAAACAACCTGTTTATGAAAGATCTACATCTGCTGAACTCCTGTTCGTGCTTGTAAACTAGTTATGAATGGGTAAGATTTCATCAAATGAATTTGTTCATCTAAGCACTGAATAATTCAACAACAATAGCTAATTATTTCTATGAAGACATCTGATGAATAATTTCTACAGAATAGTATGTTTCAAGGGTTTTATTTTAAAAACAAAAGTTTCTTTAACTTAAATGCATGTCTTATAATGTAATTTATGTTCCCCACCTAGAGGAACGCAGGGGCCGGCTTCCATAGGAGTATCAGTGATTCTAAATTTAAAAACTGCTCTGCAAGAGTAACGTCAAGTTCAGGTTTTTGGTGAACCCTTCAGCCAGTAAACAATTTGATTATTTACTAATTGTGAACATTAGGCCATGGGGAATTAGCTTAAGTTGAATTAACCTTTGTAGTCTTCTTCCCCCGCTATGTAATTTCCCAACTATATGTGGTTGGTCTTAGCTTGATTTGGCTCGCGCATTTTTAACAGGCGTACAAAAATGGACAAGTTAAAAATATAACATGTCCTTTGGGGGGATTCTGATGTTTTAAACAAAAACAAGCAAAAAAATGGCTTCCAACTAAACCTAAGAGGATCCAAAATAGCTAAACAGTATAGGATTTTGGAGTGCCACACTTTAATTTGTTCAACTTTCCTTGGGGGAAATGGTCCAACATGCACTATGTCTAGAACCAAGACAAATTGCTGTAGCTAGAATGAAGACCAGGCATAGGTTTTCACAACTATTGGCATGCTGGGGCAAAGAGATATAGCATCAGAGATTTCCTTTGCGGTCTGCCCACAGTGACGGTAGCTGGAACACAACCCTTACAAGGATAGTTTGAACTGAAATCAGGCAAGAGCATGAGATCTCTTGTACATCCTAAATTGCCTTTCCTGTATATTTTCACAATTGCATTTTAACTTATGCCTGTTACCAGGACATGAAGAGCTGCACAAAGAACATGGGAAAAAAATTAGGAAGACAAAATTATCTTTGGAAGGGACTGAAAAACCACATAAAGAAAGCAGGAAAAATATACAAGCCAGTTCCCATTTTGTCAGAATCGATTATTGTTTCCCAGCTTTGGTGATGTCATTATCAAATACCAATTAATATTGATGCCCATATCAAATCACAGAGAAACTTTATTCAGCTCTTCCCTCTCTGCATCTTATTGAGTTAGAAGGCTTTTTCACACGGTTTCAAGGCCAAGCAATCTGAAAGTAGTGAGATGCAAATGAGATCTCAGATAAGTAAATAACGTACAGCACTCTTACAAAGTCTGACACATTAAACTCTTTTTCTAAAGAAGCTGAATTCAGAACACAACAGAGCTTCTTGTTCAGTGCACACAGGAAGCCATGGATATTATTATTTTGCCTCCTCTGGTTAAAAGCCATCTTTTCAGATTAAAAATAATATATTTTTTGCAGAGCTTGTCATTTATAGCTCTGAATTATACCAGGAAATGCAGGGCTACACTCAGAGGCACTAGGAAGAAATAACCCTATTTCCTCTGGCTACTTGCCTCTCTGTTGTTTGCCTATTAAACTTACAATAACCTTTGAATATTTAACTGGATGATGTTACACTACTTCATTATGCTCGAGAAGTTGCTCACACTACACAGTAGCTCTTTGCTGTACTCACTGTAGGGAGCTACAAGACCTCTGCAAACTCAAGGCTGAGTTTGACTTTTTTTTTATTTGGCTTAAATTGCATTGCTCAGATGCAACCTGTACACAAAAATATCTAATGCTGAGTATGAGATGTAAAAGCATCAAAATGATGTAACCCACTGAGATTTCTCAACTATTTGTTTCTATCCTCAATTATTTGTTTCTGCTCTGCATAACACATGCTGATTTAATATATGCTGTATCACACATCTTAATTAGGACTCATCATGTAGCACTACTGCTGCCATCCCATTTAACCTTTTGTTTTGAGACAAAAGAAATAAGCTTTCGTTGGGTCAACTACTGATGCAGTTCATAGGGGATCCACGGAAGGTCAAAGCAATACTGCGTTATCTAAACCTCACACAACGACTTTAGCCAGAACCCCCTTCATTTTTCCCCCACATCACAGTGATAAGCGTATTTTCAATAATGGTGAATAGACGTAAAAACATCGTCCCTTATTTTTAAAACCAATCATAGGCAAGAGGTTAGAGTCACTTATACATCTTCACAAGTTCAACTGCCCTACCAAGGCAAAGTTGAGAGAGTATCTCAGCTGTTCAACACACATGAAAGTCATTGCACAGTTGTGACTGGAAAAATGAAGCAGGCCTCCTGTTGCAGAGATAGGAATTACAGCAGGAAAAAATATCTGAAAGGAAAAGGACATTGATGTGAATAGCAATATTTAAATAATTACCAAAATCAGTAATGATACTATTTCAGAAGTCCTAACATTTCCCATGTGGTTCTTTATTACAGAGGTGATTGGCAAATTCTCCTGCTGCTCAGTAATGAAAAGGAGAAGGTGGAAGTTGCTGCTGTGAAGCTCCTTCTAAGCACTGTATTCTGAAATCAAACTGTACCCAAACCCTCCACCATTGCCACAGAAATCCACTGAAAAACATGAAGCCAAACTCTGCCCTCTTTTTCCCCATGGGACAACAGAAGGGACTGGGAGCTTGTGGACTGTTAGGTCACCTTGGCTCCTGGCCTGCCATCTCTGCAGGGGCTCTGGATGTTACTTATGCACAGCGATATAAGTGTCTTCTCACAGCTGCACTTTTCGTTGGGTGTAGCCTCCAAAAATAAACTGATAGAAGACTGCAAACACGAGAGTGTTGCTGTGGTTCGTGCAAGCTGCAATGAAAAGCACGGCAAATGGTGTAAGATGGCACTAGGACAAGGGGACTTCACTTCCCTTGTCAAAGCCATCACTTCAGGGAAAAAAGGCAGTTACAAATGTAGTTCAAAACTGCAATTTTTGCAACTGGAAGCATTCTCCAGGATTTGTTATTTTACAATGGTGGAGAAACACATGGGATTTTCAACTTGTGGAGAACAGCCTTTCCCTATAAATCACAGAGTGTAATCTGAAACCTAGAAACAGCACAGGGGCTCACATTTATGGATTTAAAACAGATGAAGAGCAAGCATGCTCTTAACCCTTTCCCCATAATTTCTTCCCAGTACAAAATAAAAATGAATATACAGATACTGAACAGAAATTAACTTGGCAAAAATCAAGATTAATACAGTTCTGTAAACACTGAATAGTTTAGACTTCCCTAAGGACACAAACACAGAATTGTGCTAAAGCAAAGCACTGTAAAACTGTTAGAGCATAATCCAGTCTTTGGACTATTCTTTCATCAACTTTTATTTAAGCAGTTTATCTTACTGAGATTAGGATCTCTCCTATAGAGCAAGACCTGGCAAACACAGGCCTCTGGTTTTGAATATCAGGCTATATTTCATTGGGAAAGAAGTAACTAGCAGCCTGTCGTCTCACCATAATGTTATAAACTCCTTAATCAGGCAATAGGAGAACTAATACTAACACATTAGCAATAATTTCTCTTCAAAAATATGTAAGAGCATTAAGATGACATATTGTTTATTTATTGTTTCTTAAGATCCCCAATCATTTCTATATCAGTTTAGCCTCTCTTACAGCTCACTGGACAAAAAAACCCAAACCCAGCAAAGCCTGTTCCAGCTTGAATCCTAAGACACACCCTTCTTCTTGATTTTTTTTTTTTTAACTTAAATAAAAACCCCACAGTGTAAAAGAATGGACTGGAATATCAGCATTGCCAAGATGCATTAGTCTATACCTTGTCAGAGTCAGAGTTGCAGTACTTCCAGAAATTCACTCACATGCATAACACAATGGTGTGATTAAAACCAGAAATGGGCCTGGATTGAAATAAAGTATGATAGCATGTCATGTTAAATCTCTACCCAGTGTAATATTTTAGAGAAAACTCTAAACCAACCATCCCAGGACGGTTTACAGGAGAAAAGGAAAAGTAATTTTAAGCTTACTGCAAGATCACTCATCTGCACACACAGTATTTGCCTGCGGTAATTCAAGCTCTGTCCCTTTATTGGCTGCAGTTCAGTGAAGTGGTACTTTTGTCCATGTCTCCTGATGAAAAGCTAGGGTGTCTCTGGACTTCACCGAAAAGGTTGCAATTGATAGAAAAAAATATCTCCAAAGTGGCAACGATGGGCACCTGAATCTTTTTCAATTGAAGAAATAACTACCTGAGAGCATTACAAAAATGCATCATGAAAAATAATTCAATCTTAGCTACTGGGCATGTTGTGGAGCATCCAAAAAATGCAGACATGGCTAGAATTTTGTGCTACAATAATCAGAGGGGTAACCTGAAAAAATCTGAGCTCTTTTGAAAAATCTTGCTAAAGCTCTTTTATGTAACTGTAGTTGCATAGAAAGATTTGGGGATAGCAGAGAGTGTAAGACAAAGTATGCTACTAGCCCAATTCTGTCTTATGACATACATTTGGTATGTCAAATCATTTGCTAGCAAATCTCCATAACAATAGGAATCACATTTTGTTTTAAACCATTTCAAACCAAAGACCGATTTTTCACAAATGCATACTTGTTGAAAAATTTAAGATTAGACCACCCACAGCTCCACCTTCATCCTTTTATCACGAAAGCTTTTTCAAGCTACAGTCCAACTTCAAGTAGATCCCCCTTGCTTCACTTGATTTGTGCAGATGCTCAGATACAGGCCTCATCTTTGTCTCTTCTGAACCCGTAATGATGTTGGTATACAAACACTGGGATTTCCAAATATGTGATCAGCCCATCTAACTGTGTTGGGATGGATACACAGTTCTGAAAAATCTCATGAAATTATCTAAATGACTGTGGTAACCTGACCTAGTCCATACGTAAGCAGATATACAGATTCTGTGAGTAAGAAGGAAGAGGTACTTTGCATCTTGAAAGCCACCAAAATTAGGGACTGCATCACATTTACTGAACTATGTATTCTAAATGGATGGATAAACCCTTCTTTAAAGCACATCCAGGGCAAAAATTCCCACCTAAATGTACCAAGTTGCTCTGAAGCCATCATATTGCCACAGTGGGTGCAGGACCACATGCATGAAGTCCAGGGGAGAACACAGGCCTGAACCTACACACTGGCTTAGCACACCAAGGGATCAGTAGAAAATTGGAAATTTGTACATACAAGAAGACATTTAAGGCAGCAAATGTAGATTATATATTGTGGAGGATTCCAGATGCATGCTTATTAATTAAGTTCATGTCTTTTGAGTGGAAAAATCTGACCTGAAAGATCCGACTTCTCCTGTTCAATCTAATAGTTAAAGAATACATTATGTTATTACTATTGCAAAAAGGCAGGGAATTTTATGAGCTGATAGGCTGGAGACAGAAACTGGCTGGGACTAACTACTCTGGTATGTGAACTCTGTTTCTTTCTGTGGCTTCAAAGCACAAGCACAACTCAACAATGTATTTTTTTTTACTAGAATTATTCTCTGGTAAGTTAGATATGGAAAGCAGAATGTGTTTTAATTACTTTTCCCCCTCTTAATTAAGAAACTGTTAACAAGCCCAGCTGTACATTTCAATTGAATTTCTGTTACATAGAAAAAAATATTTTTCTTAATATTCCTATTTCATTGTGTAAATATGTGACGATGTGTACAGAACGATTAACAGTTGAATACTTTGTTAGAAATATCAGATTACTTTGTAACTTTACAGTCTCGCAACACACATTTTTGCAAAGCAGTAACTCCTCTGTAAGGGTTGAGCATCAGCTCAATTACACTCAGTGTAGAGAACAGAAATGCCTTGATCCTGGCCAGTTTCAGGTGGGCTTTATTTATTCTAGAAATACTAGAATTTCCCTTTTTTTCTGTGTGTGTAAAATAGACGCACACATAGCTCTCGCTCTCAACTGTCTTTCCTACAAAAGAGGTAGAATCAGGAGGAGTTAGCCAAACTCTCAGCTAGTTCAGACCAGAACTCCACTGATTTAATTGGGCAATCCTGAAAGTCTTAGAAGAGCACTGCATCAGGCTCTCCGCTCCTCTCTTCTCTCCATATCCGTGCGAGGCAGCTCTCTTCCCTACCCACCTTCCTTCACATTAGCTCTTGGCCCTTCTCTTCTCTGACTTTCCTACACTTTCCAATTACTTTTTTTCCACTTTATGTTTTCTGGATCTGTCCTGGGGTTCCTCCACTCTGTTGTACCAGTCATAAGTTATTTATCCCCATTTCACAGCCCTTCATAGCTTACTGTGACTTCACCCATCAAATCTCAGAGCTGTCACTCTGCGTGCTACCACTCAATAATCATGCAAACACCTTTCCACATTTCCTTTCTTGTTGCCTTTTGCCAACCAATTCTGCAGCAGAACCTTTTTGTATTTCTCCTTACTCTTTGGCTGCACAACACCTTTTTCTTGACAACTGAACACAACTCAGAGAATATAACTCTCATATCTTGAGGAGCACAAATACTGAAGAGGAACATATAAAATTAGGCTTTCAATGTAGCTATTGGTTTTGCAACCACTTTTTTTGTGTTAAACTAATGATACAGATGCCTTAAAACCAAGCAAAAACTTGGTTCTTTCAAACTTTTGCAAGACCAGGGTTGTTTTGGAAGAAAAAGGACTTATCAAACCTAATTAGCCCTTCCTAGTACGCACTTTGCACACACACTGCAGTACAAGGCCACAAATTATTCCCTTTTCTGGCTGATTATTTCACAAAAATATCTATTTATATAAGCTAATATACATAGTAATATATGTCTATGAAAGCAAATTGCAAACAAGAACTGGAGAAAAAAGGAATAAAATTTGAGTCTGAAAATACCAAAATCGAGAAGGTATTTTAAGGTGATGAGAAGATGAGGAGCCTTTCAATAGACATCGCAGTGATGCCTCACTGAAAATCTTCTGAGAAAGTGGAGGAATGGGAAATGGGAAAAGTGCACTGAAAATCAGTAATACTTTTCTACCAGCTACTTCTACACCTTGCCTTTATATCCATGAGTTCTTCACAGTCCAAGAGCAGAGAGGAGAGCAGGCTAAGCATACGCAGGAACACTGAAACAAAACTAGGCTCATAAACACTCTGAAGCTCTAGACCACATCTAGAGCTTCACGGACTGTTTATCAGTACTGAAGGTACTAATGCCACCCTCTTATCAAGAGCAAAGAGTTGACTTGACAGTTCACATTGTTCAGGTCCTTAATTTCAGTCTTCATTATTAAGCCCTGCTCACTTTGGGGACTGAAATACAATTAGGAGCTTTGAAACAATACTGATAAGGGTGGGCATAGCCTTACCATGCCCCTGGAAGAGCTTTTTGTTTGGGTTCAGTGCTGCTTTCCTCCCTGGCTGCAAGAAAGCCAGCCAAGGGTATTCCATCTGTGGACGGTGCGGTTTCAGCTACACCAGGCTCTGAGGCCGTGTTTACTCTTCCCCCTCACATGCCCTTTTTACTTGTATTATTTTCCTCTCCTTCCAGTTTATGAAAGCATGCTCTCACCAGGTCAATCTACTGAGACCTTAATGAGAGCCTGAACAACACCACAGGTATTTGTGCAAACAGGTAATTATCTAGGCTTTTCTCCATTCAAAAATGCAGGTGATATCCCCCCCTCCTCCCCCCCTTTCTTTTCCCCTACATATTTTTATTACTCAATTTTTGCAAGGCTTTTAGAATACAGAAGAAAGAACATCCATTAGAAGAAAATTAAAGTTGCCTTTCCACCCAGCACATCTGAGTTAGTACTGATTTTCCTGGAATTTGCTGACGAACAATTCACGTATCCTGAATTCCACTTTAAAATCCTATTAAATAGCCTATGGTAAACAACTGCCAGGTTATAAGAGTAAATGTCACATTAAAATATGTCACAAGTAGTGACAACCTGATATTTATTGGCTGCAAGTCTGCAAGCCCCTTTTTGGCTTTGAGTTGTCTGATCCTGTGAAAAGTTGTGGGTTAATGGGATAATCAAATAATTAATACAGTTGTATATTTTCTCTTTTTTTGCAGGTTCTTGGAGTAGCTCGGCTTATAAAGATATAGCCTTCTTTGGAGGATTTTGTGTGTAAGATATTGGGATCAGGAAAAAACTTGGAAGTTTGGTAGTATTTATAGCCAGACTTTGAATTGTAACGTCAGCAATCGGTTTACAGATGTTTTGCTTTGTGGAAGAACTGGACAGATTTACAACTTTTCCACAGGCAAGTATAAAATGCATTGACTACTCAGTGCTTGTCATTATTTTCTTATCATCGATAGGATATTTTCTTACCATTGATGGTGGACTTGGCAGTGTTGGGGTAATGGCTGAACTCGATGAATTTAATGGTCTTTCCAGCCTAAATGATTCAATGATCATGTTTTAAATGAAATAACAGTCTGGTCAGAATGCAAGGAAAACCAAGCTGATAAACTGCTTAAAATTCAACCAAACCCAGACAAATTGCAAACAAGTTTGAGTGACTACAGCCAGAGAGACTCCATCCTGGAGAGCCGTAATGGAAAGCTCTTAAAAATCTGTGTTTGTTTGTTGGTTTGTGCAAAAACGCTGAGCCAGGCACAGCCAGCTCCTTGTGGGCAGAAAATGCCTGATGACTGTGCACGACACGGAGACTCTGCTGTGCATTTCAGGGGTCAGCGACTCAGTGAGGACTTTTTTCAAGCCAAGGCTGATGTCTGCTAGGAAGCAGCTCTGGAGCTGTGACTGCAGCTCATCCCATGGGCAATTTACCCCTGTAGCAATGCCAGTGAGAGACCTATGAAAAGTTATGACCTATGAAAAGTTATGGCCTATGAAAAGTTACATCTCTTAAGAACAGCAGAGCTTAACGTGCAAGGCAAATGTGCTTTTTGCACATAACTGAGGATTTCAGCCTCTAGCACTTCTTAGTAGCGCTGGGTTTTTTTAAACGCACTAAATAAATTCCTAAAGATGCAAACAGACAACTAAAAACACTTAGACAAACCCTACCAATTCCTCATCTATCACAGAGTTGCCTTATAAAAAGGTAAAGTCTTAAAGATAAAAGTCTGGTCTTTGATTGAAACAGAAATCATTTCACTTAAACTCAGACCAAACCAGAAACAAATGGTTTGGTTTTTGGAAAACTCTTGGAATTTTACATTGAAAAAGACTTATATATCTTTTCATCACACTAATTATTTCTGTTTGCAAGGCAAGACATAAAGCACCAATGATAAAATGCCACAATAAGGAACGCTTTTGTAGAGATACCAGTCTGAACTGGAAGCAGGAAAAAACAAACAAACAAACAAAAAATCAGCTCAAAATCTTTTCCCTCAAGACTTTAATGACGCAGTTTGAAAACCCAGGAGATTTGGATGAGTCTGAGAGGCCCCACATGAGGCAATTTTTGCTTAATTCTCTGAATGTTTATCCACTGCTATTTTATTGAGAAGACTAAGATGACATTGCTCTCTAGAAGAGATTATCAAATTGGTCTTACTTGTGCTGTTACCAGATGGCCTCTGCCTATGTTTAAATGCAAGTCTAAGTACACCTAAGAATACTTTTTATTTTATAAATTTAAATATGATCCTCTTTTGATCAGTATTTACATGTGTTGTCTGTGTGTATATATACACAAACCAGACAAAATAGAGCAACAACAAATAAAAATTATTTTTAGTTGTATAATTAGGTGACTAAGTTGAATTTTTGATTTTTTTTCCACACAGTTCCTTTTTTCCCCAGAGGTATGGAAGGTCCTGAAATGTTTTACCATAACCAGCAGCCTGTACTGATATCTGTGACTGCTGCTTTCCAGGGACACATTGATACCAAGCTATCGGGACAATTATTTGTTTGCAGTCAGGTTTAAAATAAAGGCCAAATAAAACTCTAAATGATTTTTCACATCAGAATGTCTTCCTGAATCTGGGCTGAAGGGAAAGCAGTTACAATGTATATTAGTGAACAACAACTGCAGAATTTCTGAACAATACTTTCAGCTTAAGATTCACATCCAATAAAATTAAAGTGCTAATGGACTAGAGACAGTATTTGATAGTACAAAGAGCTTTCCCAAACCTTGTTTTTATTCTAATACTCAAAATTATTAAAGCAAAGCACTATAAAATTCATCTTAAATGCAGTAATAAGTATTTCTTATATAGTTATGGATGCATCACAAATTATGCTATGTCCAAACCATATCTGGACAGTCCTTTACCATACTGACTTCTTACTAAGTAAGTATGTCTAACAAGGCTAAAACCCCCATCTGGTTTCCAAAAGACAGTTTTTTATTATTTTGAATTTCATATATATGAACTTCTAGATAAAAAATGGAATCTCACTTCCTTTCACATTAATCAGCACACCACAAAATGTTTTATCAGTAGCAATAGCACAATCCTCACAGAATTATTTTAACAGAAAAAATAACTTTAATTTCTGCCTCTGTGTGTATGTGAATAAATATATATTTGCTTGCTTTTTTTTGGAGTGCTTCTACTGAACCACAGAGTTAATTCTCTTTATCAGGTAAGGAGAATATTACAGTAGTTGTATGGAAGGAAAAAAGAAAAGGAATACAAAAAGAAGGAAATACTGTATCCCCTAAATGAGATGAGACTCTTCCAAGTTTGTTGGTTTTTGCAAGAATTTTATATACAATATATAAGCCTCAAGATGCTTTTCCACTTTAAAACATGCATATCTGCATCTAACTTGAAGGCCCAAAGGCCGGAAGCCCAAGCACCCTCTTCAGGCCAGTGGCAATTCAGAGCATTTTCATGAGATAGCTGAAATAACTGCTATGAATCCACTGGAATAAAAAAATCTGCCCTATTATGTGTTACTCATGTGTGTTACTTGGTTACTAAGACAGCCTTAAATAAAAACATGTGGATTATATAATAACATATAATTGTTTAGTTTTTGTAATGTACCCTCACCTAAGTAGATAATTGGCAATGAGGACTGAACATGAGAACTTTTGACCTGAAATTACTCATTTTTTTTCTGAATTCAACAGGAACATCCTCTCTGTTCTCTCAACACTTTAAACAATTTACAATGGTCATGTTTTTTTTGTATTTAAAAGATATGCTTAGAGAAGATTGAATAGTTCTTGGAAGCTGAGGGAAGATACCCAGCATAGCGGTATCTGTCTTTAAACATGAAAAATTACAACATAGGTGCTGGCATTGACAGCTCTCAAGTCAATATTCAGGAAGTATCACATGTAAAATTACCTGTCAGTGAAAAAGAACCAAGAGAACGTCAAGGAAATATCATTTATGCTTTGTTTTTCTCACACACGTCTGTTTCTCTCACACATTTACTAAAGTTAAATGTTCAAATATGCATTCACACCAGTTCTTGAAGAGAACATAAAAGGAAGAGACAACATAATACAAGGGGATGTGTCCTAAAACTGTTGCTCATCTTTATCCATTTGTGGAGAACTATCCTTTCACAAGGGTTAGCACAGATCTGTGACAGGGTAAAATCCTGGCCTGCTGAAGTCAATAAAAGTTTTGCTACTGATATCTTTGGGCTGGAATTTATTCTATTATCTTTAGACACCTGGACAGCTGCTTGAACATCTGCTGAAGTTGTATCTAAAAAGTCAAAGTGCAGTTTCTTACAAATACTCTGATCCACTGGTAAGGACAACTTCATCCCATTAAAAAGTACTTACAAATTTAGGGTTCATCAGAAGTTGCCGTGCCTGACTTGTTTGGTGGATTTATTATGGAGCTCTCTCACTTGAGAAAACATAATCAAATAGTTTCTTCCTTCCCAGAACCACATTTTTCCAGACCCCCATCAAAACATGGTGTAGTAAACAATTTTTCCAAGGGTACACAGGAAGCCTGTGGCAAAGCCAAAAATTCAGAGTCCGGTGAAATTATTTGAACATATTTCTCTCGTTTTTTTTTTTTAGAAGTGCCAATCAAGAAATGAGGGAGGTAGGAGGTATATACTGGTGAACTAACATTTTTCTAGCCCAACATTTCCTAGAAGCACAATGAATTAAAGTGCAAGGCAAACACTGCACATGCACAAAGATAAGCCAGGTTATTTCCCAATGTATGATCACATATGCATACATCAAAACATTTGGGTATCTCTGCTTATAAGGGCACAAGGAACAAGCAAGGGTCTGCCTATGAACGGCAACATTTATGTAACCATTTATAGCACAGTGACACAAGAAGAATGCAAAATCTGTATTACAACAGAAGAGAGTTTAGATAGATTTTGCTACAGCTGCTAAGTATTAACAACTCTTTTCACATTTCATCTGTCTCTTGCTTTTTGCATTTAATGTAGTCCTCCTAACTAAACTTTCCAATTATACACCCCTGAAATGTACTATACTTTTCCCCAGACTGTGTAATGCACTTGCTTGAGTAAGCACGAGATACCACAACAGCAACAAAATATACAATGGTGTTTAAAACTCTGACATTAAGGTTAACCAAGTACATTCAGGGCCTCAAGAAAGATCTTGCCTGAGAAAGCGNGAAGGCTGAGGAACACAAATTAAAACCTTTTGTAGATGGTTGTACTGTCAGTATGTTGGAATCAGACATGCAAAGAACGGTGCATCCAGGTGACTCTCCTGCTCTCAGCATTAAAATATGGCTCCCAGTATGAAGAGTAAGATGTTAGTATTTATTTCATATAATATTGTACATGTATGTTGAATTTTTAACTTCAACTTATTTGGACTCCTTTGTTACCTAAATATGAACAGTTGTTCAAATTTCCCACGCATGAAAACTTGATGTTTATATGAGAATGAGTCCCTCCAGGCGTCAGAAATAGAAAATATTCTAATTTAACTAAAAAGATATTGCAGTGACAATTTCATGCTGCTATGAGTACATGGACACTTCCAGTGAGTGCACTGGGCAATATCTCACGGGAGGTAAAATACCCTTGAAAGATTCTGCAGGGATGAGGACAGAGGTTTTTTCCTTCTCATAAACCAGAAACAGATCACCACCAAAAGACTGTTTTAGGAAAAAAGACATTAAACAGAGGACTAACACATTAATTTTGCAGAATTTGATGTTAACCAAAAGACTGTGGACTGGGCTGAGGTACAAACTTTCAGCCTGATAATATTTATAGAATGAATTTAATACTTACAAATACAGTGATAAAATACAAAACACACAAAGGCCATTCAAGGAGACCCTCCAGACAAAGAAGCAGCCCAAGATTACATATTTTTACTTAAGTTGCTTTTCAAATTTACTATTTCCCCAATATACTTCCTACCCCAAGTACTGAGGTTTTGTAATGTCCAAAGCACTTCAAGACAAGATTTGCAGCTTCTTGGGAAATGCTGGTGTGAGTGACAATGGCACGGTGCAAGCATTAATACAGAGAAGTAAAATAGCCCTGATCATTCTAAACTCAGACCAAACCTTTCTTGCAAGCTCACTTCCAAAGTGTAACGCAGCAATTTCCTATTACAATGCCATGCTGTTAAAGTTGTTTACCAAATTTAGAGAAACCTGATGTACTTAAAAAATACAAATAAATTCCCACTATTCTTGCAATGAGTAATTAGCCATATTTGCAGCTTTGCTTTCAGCATATGGCTGCCACTGGAAGGTAGAATTCAAGCAAAAGAAAGCAAGACCTCACTTTTGTCCTGTTTAATTTGCCAAGCAATTCTGTTTCTTGTGAATTTAGCAACATATTACAGCCTTCAGTGAACAGTAATCATTGGAAGTATTAGGAAACAGAAGCTAAGGATTAACCTTGCATTAAAACTACTGTTGACCTTATAAGAGTGATTATTTATTAGTCTGTGAAAATCATGACATAACCTCACAGCTCATATAACTATTCAGGTGTATTATAAAAATAAATAAATACCATCCTTCTCTCACCACCAACAGCACTATGCTTGAAATCACTTGCACTTGAAGTTTTAATACTGATGTTTAACAGATCAACACAAATACAGCATTCAGATTATTGCTAAGATTAAAAGGTTTATCAGTAAATTTAATAATTGCTGCATGAATAAAAAAATACCCACCAAAAAAAAAAGAAAGACTCAAGCTTGCTTTGTATTTAAGCTGAGTAAAGAATTTTGTTTAGAATACATAGAGTTAAAAAGCAACTACTTGGTCATACTCAGTTGTTTGTGCAGCACCAAATTTAAATCCAAGAGAGATTATGAGAAAATTTGCTGCAGGCTGTCAGACCTCATTAAGTTAATGGAACTGGTAAATTGGCACATTTCCAGCACATTGTAGAAAGAAAAGCGCTTTCAGCTCAAGAGTGAAGGAGATCTAGTTTCGGTTTGGCAGCTAAAGGAGATTATTAGCTATAAATAATGGCTGCACTGAGATGACTTATATGGGATTGCTTGACCAAAATGAAGTCGAAGAGACAAAAAAAATTAACATTTTGAAATGAATGATACAGTCTCTTTGTTGGATGGAATCTAGAACAGCTTTGTAGACATTTTCCTTTTAAAGCCTTACTATTTACAAAATCATCTAAAAGTCTTCGTAACAAGCTTAGCTGCCACTGAACTCATTAATGGAGAGAAAATTCTTCTCTTTGTTGGGCCTTTGAATCTCTTTAAAAGATGTTATGAACCAGTGCTTCAGTGTGAGCTGGTGATGTGCTGTGATGTACTAATATATTAGTTACATTATTATATAACTAATGTTATTTTATCATATTATTTTGGTCTGAATTACCGTGTCATGTTTTCAGAGAGAGGACAGCAGAAGGATATCAGTACCCACACAAGGCATGGAGCAGAAATCAGTAGACCTGGGAGATGTTGGTTTCCTGAGCCACCAGAAAAGACAAAATGTGTAAGAATGTGAAAGAGAGGGAAAGGAATTTCTCTTGGGAAAATGAGATAGGCATTTTCTTGCATTATCATTTCTTACATATTTCTTACCTCAGATTTCTAGATGGCAAACCATTGGTAAATTTACCATTGGCTTACTTAGATACTGAGATCTGTGAAGCTTGAGATTTCAAATATCCCTATGGCCAGGACCTGGTTTCTGTTCATTTACTTATCTGATTTGAAGTCGACTGGGTATTTTTCCATTCTTCTGTGGCAAAATTTTTGGAAACAGGTGCTGATTCACAGCACTTACAAAAAAATGTGCAAAGCCCGATTCCTTCTGCATAAAATGAGAACAGGAATTCTACTGTTTACTCAATTCATTCTTTCTTTGTCCTCTTACTGTCTCTCTGGAACACATTTTGAAGGAAAACGAGGCCAGTTTCTATGTGTGTGTTGGCCTTGGCTTCCTTGCCAAGCAGTCGGTGCAGGGGTGCACGTATCCCCGTGAGTGAGTCTGGTAAGAGCACTTGTCACCTTGCAGACTGGGTTAACGTCACATGGATCATTTGTCAGCCCTGCACTGGAGTGACATTTACTTCTGAGCAACTCGGCTCCAAATTGAACCCAACCACCTTCGCTCACGACACGGCCGATTTCCCCAGGCACCCAGGCACAGTGGGCACAGAGGCACTTCGATATCTGCACGCGTCTGCTTTTACTTTAGATTTACTGGTGAGTGACTCCTGAATTCTGCCAAAGAAAGTAAACATCGGGTTCCCTCCCTATGAATGAAAGCTTTATTATGCTCTAAAAATTTCTGCACAGAAGAGGCTGCCTCCAACAACCAGCTGAGCTAAACGTGAAAAAACAACAA
>VWZW01003482.1:155866-253009 GCA_013397115.1 Edolisoma coerulescens
GTAACACACAGGGCTTTCATCAGGGATCTTGGGGAGGAATACATCAGAATGTAGGAACACCAGCCATGTTCTGATGCTGCAGTGCCAGTTTGAAGAGTTAGGCATAATAAAACAACCTCAATTCACTGCATCCCTCACACAGTGGGCAAAAATTCAGCATCCAGCACTTACATTCTCCCCCACCCCCAAAATATCCAACCTGAAATCACTTCTTATTTTTAATACTGCTCAAGAGTAGCTTACCTCTTCTAGACCATAAAATTCAGCATGTGAGTGTTTCTGCAGGAATACTCACTAGGAAAATTTAGTACTAAGCTACTCTGTAACAGAATACCAGCATTCCTGCATGAAGTCCTCTCTACCCTTTATGAAAGGATAACTGAAAATCAGAGCTAAATAGTTTATCCAAGTGTTCTGTTTGAATAGAAAACTAAATTGACTGCTCCTTTTCTAAGTACCTTTCTTTTCTAAACACAGAGGCCAAAGAGAAGGCATATGGAAATAACAGCTACCATCGCAAAGAGCAAAACTTAGCTATCGAAAAAAATCTACTTTAGAAGAATTTCAGCCCTTTTTTCCCCACACACTTCACAAAGAAGTGAAGAATGACTGACCACAGTTTCAATTTAACGTTAAATGTCAATTTAATACTCAAACAACTAAGTAATAAAACTGCATGCAAATACAAACACACAGTTTCTCCTACTATTTCTTTTAATAATGCAGAAGAAATATTTTTTCACTCGCAGCTTTCAAAGTGTGTAAATAGACTTAATTCTCTCCCATTACAAGATTATACACTTTATGTACTACAGATTTATAACCAAATATCTCATTAATATGGCCAAGAAGTGCAGACAGGATCCTGGTCAGCAAACACGCCCCAAGAAACCCGAAGCACTAAGTACCTTCTGGTATTATTCTCTAGACACCTAAGGTAAATGAAGTAAAACACAAGTGAGAGGGTTCTCCAAACCTAGGAGCATTTCAGATTGTTCAGTCTAGTCGATCACATCTTTTATCTGAACTGTTTTGAACCCTTACAGATTAAACATTAAATACAGGCAAATTGCCTAACCAGCTGAAAGTTATAAACCTTGACAGGAGCGAGGACCACTCATATTTGTCATGATAAAGTTACATCACTGTTTTACATGGATACTATAAGCCAGAAAATGTAAACTGCTGCCTGAAGGCAGGAGTCTCCTAATGAAGGTAAAAACAGCACAAGAAAGGAGGGAGCACAGAAAGACAATTCTTCACTATGAGGGTGGTGAGACACTGGCACAGGTTGCCCAGAGAATCTGTGGATACCCCACTCTTGGAATTGTTCAGGGCCAGGTTGGATGGGGCTCTGAGCAACCTGGTCGAGTAGAAGGTGTCCCTGTCCACGGCAAGGGGGTTGGATTAGATGACCTTTAAAGGCCCCTTCCAACCCAAACTATTTTATGACTCAATGACAACTGACTGCTACTTGAGCCAAGGGAAAACAATGATTCTATGATACTAAGATACTTGAGCACATGAACAGACTTACTAGAAAGAGACTTGGTTATATAGTTAATTTCTTGGAGGAAACAAGTTTAAAATAGCCTGAATAAAGTGCCCTAATTTGAGTGCAAGATATTCCAGAAATAACAATATTCAAAGAAGTCGTATTGCTGCTTTGATACGTGCTGGGTTTTTGTAGGGCTGGAAGTGACAGTATACTGAATTTTATCGATCACACTATAAACTTACATACAGCAGCACTACACACTGCGATGTATCCTGTGCCTTCCTACTTGGACATATTAGCAGGGCGTGTTTTGACCACTTGTCTACTGTAATTACATTGATTTCCATAGAGGTTTCACCCACTTCCAGCTGTTAACCATGAACTTTTTTGTTCTTAATGTATGCCAAACCAAACAGACACCAAAATTACTTGTTTGCTATCAGTCTTTTGGGCGCCTATCAAGACTGACACCCCAGAGATACAGTCATTAAAGTCCTCAGACTTGTTCATTATGACAATGACAAAGAAACAAATAAGACTCTATGGTAAAGTTAGTTTCAAAAAGGTCTCATTCAGTCACAAATTGCTAATCAATTTTTTTTTATCTGACCTTGAGTATAAATGATACATTGCTTCAAACATACCTGGCTATATATCTGTAATACTCTCTACATCCTAGAACTGCATATGCAGGCTTTAGTTTTTAATCAGTGCCAGATATACAACATTTTTAAAGAGAAGTGCCTATAAGAAGATGTATTTGGTATGCTTTTCTAGTTTCAGTTTAATTTCAAGTATCTCTAAGCACATACTCCTAACAATTCATTCCTGAATGGAAGTTTCTTATTTTTAGTTTCTATAAAAGCTCCCCTCCACCTCTCCCAACTTCTGCAAAGCAGTATATGCACCCCTTTGAAAACATCTGTATTTTATTGTTTTATATGTATTCTTTCTTGTAAATAGTTACAATCTTTCACTCTTAGGTTATTATATGTGTATATTATTTATAAAAGATTTTTTCACTCTGTACTATTTATGAGTAACTATGTCCTTCACAGAACTCATTTCTGCACAGAACTTAATTTTTGCCATTGAAATTAATTTTTTGAGCTATTCAGGATTAAAGAGAGGTCAATAAACCAATTACTTTGGGCAACGGTGCAAAATCAGTACTAGTAAAGTAATTAATGCCCTTTTCATTGTTTCCACATCATGGAGTGTTAATAAATTGGGCTTTTGTCACTATCCAGTAATTTCTTTACAAAAAATTTCTTCGTTCCAATCCATCTTTTTTTATGGCTCCCTGTTAATACTTTAAAATACCAGACTAATTAGGTTTGCATTTCAACTGTTAAGTCACAAGCTCCATTTTCATCTCTGTTCAGACTCTCTATTTTCTGATATTCCTAATGAGGCAATACTTTTATTTAAAGGGTGTGATCCTTTAAAGAATTTCTAGTGGCTTATTAGTTATGTGAAGAGGATCTTTCAGGAGTTCCCACGTATATCGCTTAAGCACAGCACAGCGGCACACACATTAGCCATGAACGCAGGCACACCATTAAATCCAGGACCTCCTATAACCTCCAGTTCATCTTTTTACAGGATCAGCCTGTTTGCGACTGCAAATTAATTGTCCCCTTCCCTCGTATGATATTTTGAGTAATTTCATGCATTTGAATGAAATGTGCTCGCTTGGCCACGACACGAGATAAACATCTTCCCTACCTCCAGGAAAGGTGAAGACGAAAAGCAGGACTGGGCAACGCCATCACTCAGGATGACTGCTGGACAGAAAAGAGGGCTTTCCCTTTATTTCAGCTGAGTTCTGTCTCTTCCAAGGGTACCATCAGGAAATACAATACCCAGTAAGGAAGCCACGTCACAGACAGCAATTCACCCAAGCATTTCATAGTCACCCACATGGAAAAGGCGCCTTCTCTGTAAAACACAACTTAATCTCTTTCCTGTCAGGAAAATGAGAAAAGACAGTAATTTCTCTTCTGCAATGTGAACTGATGTGAATTTTTACTCCAAAATGGACAGAAGTGAATAACTTGAGCATCTTCCTTTAAAAAGGAAATTGCAACAGTAGGAGGAGCCCTTTTGCTGAAAACAACTGCATAAACTAAAAATCTTTTAAGGACATTTGCTTCCTGCGGGGGGTAAAAAAAAGAAAATTCTAAATTCTCCCACCTTGCTGCTACTACTGAGATTTACAGAGAGAAAACCAAGGTCACACTAAGCTGGTTTTGGCTGGTGTAGAGTTAATTTTCTTAACAGTAGCAAATATGGGCTGTGTTTCGGATTTGTGCTGGAAACAGTGTTAGTAATACAGGGACGTTTTCATTATTGCTGAGCAGGGCTTGCACAGAGCCAAGGCCTTCTCTGCCTCTCAACCCCCCCATCAGAGAGGAGGCTGGGAGAGCACAAGAAGTTGGGAGGGGACACAGTCAGGACAGCTGACCCCAGCTGAGCAGAGGGACATTCCTCACCATATGGCATCAGGCTCAGCTATGAAGCTGGGCAAGAAGAAGGAAGGGGGGGATATTTGGAGTGATGGCGTTTACCTTCCCCAGTCATTGTTACATGTGATGGATCCCGGCTCTCCTGGGCATAGCTCACCTGCCTGCCCTTGGCAAGGGGAGAATCCATTCCTTGCCTTGCTTTGCTTGCATGCATGGCTTTTGCTTTACGTATTAAACTGTCTTTACTTCAACCAACAAGTTTTCCTGCTTTTACCCTTCTGATTCTCTCCCCCATCCCACCATGAAGGGAGTGAAGGAGTGGCTGTATGAGGTTGGCTACACCCTGGAGGAATGAGAAACCTCGCTTCAAGCAGGTTAGCTAACCCAACTGGATAGTAACTGAGCTTTCTCCAGTACCTGAAGAAAACTCAAGGATTTCTGCAACCCAGGCCTGTAGAAGGAAAAATACTCTCCATGGCAGCATCATGAGTGGAATCAATGGTCAGTATCACTGTACCTCAAATGCTTCTCGTGCCTCGGAAATGTGTTTGGAGTTAGTCCTCCATCCTCAGATGCTGAGGTCCTACACACTGACGTAAGTGCTGTGGTGAGTTAATATACAGGTAACACTGAGATCTGAGCATGTACTTCAAACCATTCTGAAGCCAACAAGAATTATGCCTGTACCTTAAGTGTAACTTGTGCTTTTCTGGTCTTTCTCCTATTTCTGAGTTGCTTGCGGTAAAGAAAAGGAAGGAATGAGAGCCAAGCATGCCAAACACAGCCTACATCACCACCTCTGCTTCACTCAGAGGTGAATGAAGTCATTAACTTGAAAATCTGGACTTGGAAGAAGTTTGAAACCACTTACAACCTCCAGAATTCCACCTGGGAGATAATTTGCCAAGGTGCTAAGTGGAGACAGAGCCAAAGTTCCTGGTTCAGCCAACCCAGCTGTATGGCAGGAGCCTCCTGCCAAGAACGTGAAGGTACAGAATTGCAAAGTCAGATATAAGACTGAGCAATTCTCACAACTGTACACCCAATTTAAATCCCTGCCCTGATGTTTGTAAAAGGCCTTGAAGATGAAAAGTACTATGCACAATAAGCCCTGAGTAAAATTATTAAAACCAACACTTCATGAAAAGAGATTAATTATGCTATTACTGTTTGCACATGTGAATTTTCCATAAAAATAGAAATCTGGGCCCCAGTTCAACCAAGCATTTTAACATATGTCTGACTTATAAGTACACGAGTAGTCCCATTTCAGTTAATGAGACCATTCCTGCTTAAAAGTTAGGCATGTGCTCCACCGCCTGTGGCCATGGGATTAGAGACACAGGCACAAAGAGACAGGTACCACCTCTTCAGGCATCTTGATCTCAGATAGTGATGTGTCTTCTTATCTCAGAAGCATGTAACTACCTAGATAAAAGTCTCTGCCCATAAATGTCAGCTATAACGCCTAAAAGTCTGCCACATGGATGTGTCAGCATGTCCCGATATTGTCCCACAGGTAGGCATCTACAGATCTCTCCAAAGGTGCCTAGTGTTAAGGACATGACCACTTGATGAAACCTTGTCCAGACCTTGGCTTTGAAATGCTACTGTTGACTCCTACCACTTGCTGAGTACCTAAAGCCAGATTTCCCTCCTCCTTTTCCCAGATTTGCATAGTACAAACAAAACTGCATGGAGAAGACTCTGGTTCTACAACTGCCCTTAAAGCTTTTACCACTCGATTGAGTTTAAAAGGCACAGAGGGACAGGGTTAAATATCGGTAAAATTCAGAGGAAAAATGAAAACAACAGTGAAAAATTGTTCTCAAGTTTTTCAAATAAAAGATGTCAGCATATCCAATTCTGAGTGAATACTGCTCTTTGAGGAAACTCACAGAAACACAAAATTCTCTCCACAATATATTTCAGAAATTTCCATGGCAAATACTGTTCTTGCAGTTTGTTTTTTGTACATACTTTTTACTGGCTGGAAAGCACAGATACTACTATCTCCATTCACCTTGCTTCTTTAGATTGAGGATGAAATATAACAGCGACCAGAACTTTATGCCCTACCTTATAGTTTTTGTTTCTGAATATTTATTAATTTTATGCTCTTCATTCTTTAAAGGATCCCTTCGGCTCCTCTTGAACTGTTGTCTTTAGAAATTAATTCCAGGTGGGAAACAAAGCATTAAGCAAAAAGAACTCAAGATTTTTTTTCTTTTTTAAACTCTGAACAATGCACAATAACTGCCCTTTCCTGTAGTCACAATTATTGCAGAGAGACCAGAAGGAGGTTCTTCTAATTGATTTCTATGCAATTTCCATCTTGAGAAAGAGACCTTACAACTGAATTTTCCTTCCTGGAATGGTTTATGGATTATGTACTGGCACACGGACTCATTAAAAGAGAATCAAAGGAAATTTCTCAGAAAAAGAAACCCCTCTCTTCCCTGTTTTAGTGATGCATGTATTATTTTGTGATACACATAATTGTCAGACACCTATTAGTCCATCTAGTGAAGTAGATACTTTACTCCCAGAGATTAAATACTTTCTATATTTTCAGATCAAGATAGCAGCAATTTTTTCAGTGTAAATAAAATCTATACAGATGTTGATGTTTGAAAGTCAGAACTCTCTTTACTGCTTGAAGAATATCTGTTTTGCTTTGCAAGCACTCATCAAGTGACGCAACTGAGAGCACCTAAAAACCTTCAAGAAATAACAATAGAGGAAAGAAGGCAATTCTGGCAGACAGAGAATATCCTTTTAGGTAAAGAAACTTTGCACCTGGTGCCCTCTTTAAAAAAAAAAAAAAGTAATTTATTTGGAAACGAACACCACTTTGAAAGAAAAAACTGGACAAAGTGAATACCAGAGAGAAACCAAATCACTTATCTCTTTGGAATAAGAACAACAAGTCTCTTTAATTACAGATATTTTATGCTGAACTTATTCAAATGCTATATAATGTAAAAAAGGGTGAAGTACAGAAACTAGCAGGAAACTTGTGAATGCTGCATTTAACAGCCATGTGAAATACCTTTATTACTTGATGTCCTCTTGCATAAAAACCACTGGTAAGTTTTTCTTCCTATACTTAATAATATCCACTTGCTAATTTACTCTGTTTCGACATTCTCTTACACACACACACAAACACACGCATACACACACATGTGTAGATACACTCCTTATAGCCAGCGCTGTGAGAACTCTCCATCTGGTCTGCAAACTGTAGAATTTCCTTTCCCATCTATCTCAGAAATATAGTCCCATGACCCACGGGTCACCATCTGCTCAGTTACACTGGCACAATGCCTAGTATGCTTGAGGTAATGCCACCATCCTTTCCTCCAATTGTAAACTCCCAACAAGGCAGACATCTACTAGAGTGTTTGCACACAATGAGGCAGCTCCCAGTGAGATTATAGTTAAGACACCACAGAAATTCCCTTCATCTACAGTAGCCTAGGATGTGGGAATGACCAAAGACACATGCAGTCTCTCTTGATCAAAGGTCATTCTAAGGAACAAAGCAGTCAGTGCTGATGTGTCCAAGATAGCATAATATAACACACACACATAATTGTGTCCAGCATGTGTGGTTCCCCCCCAGTTCCTCTCTTAATGATCTTTGCTTCACTCAGTATTCATTTGCGTACAATCTCCTATTCTCAGGATGCCCTAGAGCAGAACAAATTATACTAAACATAAGTGAAATCAAACAAAGTTTTCATTGAGTACCATTCATAACATTTACAAACAAGTCTCTTGTGTTAAGTTTCTCAGAAATAATTGGCAGGTTCAGTTTTACACCACTAGATTTTCTTCTTCTTCTATTTTTTTTTAAATTTTTTTTTAAGGTGTACCTATAATAAAGTAATAAAAAAAACCTCATGTGACTTATTAAGAATAAAGGTAGCGGAAAATTGAGAAATTTTTTGTACAATAAAAACCAGCAGATAGGAACAAATATAAAATTTAACCAAATTAGAAAACATGTGTGGAACGATATTTTTCACTTTTTTTCAAGTGTTATTAGATATTAAAAAAACCCTTAGGAATGGATGTTCCCTGGATTATGCAGCAGACATTACAGGTAAAAGTCTTCTTTTACAGTGTTCCAGTAGTTTAAGTCCAGGGTAACAGAAAAGTACATTTGAAATTTACCTCTCTACCGTACTTTCCTTTTCAATCCCACTACAAGGAAACACTCCATCAATTTTTGTTACACACTTCTCTGTGCCTCACTAGCTAGCAAGTGTTCTGAAACAACAAGCCAAAAGCCCACTGGCAGAACAAAACCAAAACAGGCCTTTTTCCACAAACTGGTGCCGTTTGTAGCATGTGCTTCTCCCTAAGCCATCATTTCAGCTTCATTACTCAACTGCCTAACACTTTATTCAGGTAACATTACACTGGAAGAGTAATTTCAGCAACATTATGCTTATTAATCTTCAAGAATGCCAAAGCTAAAAATAAAATCCAAACAGTGTGAGAATCCAGGCAGGGTTACGACAGCATTTCCCAAGGGATCAAAATGCCATTACGTTCACTCCTTAGAGGGAATTTTCTCCTCCACCCTTCAGTCTTGCAAGAGGAGAGGTCAGACCTCTGGCAGGCTGTGAGTCTGTGTGCTCATGGGCCAACATAGGTGTTTTCCTCAGTACAGCTACTCACACTGATGGGGATGAGGCAAAGCTCCATGGGTTTTTGCCTGAATTCAGCCCACACCACTCAAGCAGGTTTGGGTGAAAAGAAATGCACATTGAGGAGATGGGTAGGAACGCTCTTTTTAACTAAAGGAAAATGATCTTGTCATCAGAACAATACAGAAACTCAGGTCCTTCCGGAAGCATTCCTTGACAGTGCTAAAAAGCACCATCAGTGATTTAACCCATGCTCATCTACATTTCACTGAGGAAAACACCTTTTTCTTTCTAACTGGGACTTAGAGCAAGACACTTGAAGCTGTGCTGTCAGATGAGGCTCTCGTGATTCATGGCACGTTCATCTCCAGGAGGCAGATTCCAGCTTGTGGCACAGTGCACAAAGCTGCCTACAATAACCTGTTTCTAAACAAGCTGAGTACCTAATTAGATGAACTATTTTTGATAACCCAACTAAATATGCACTTTGGTGTCTTAACACCTTTGAAACGATCTAAATTGAGAAAAAGCAGAAGCACAGATTATTAGGGAGAGCTGGAGCTGGTAATGGTAAGGATGCGTGTGTCATTTCTACATACACATATATGAGAATCATCAAACATCAAGGAATGGGGAAGAATTTTCTTAGCTGGAAAACAGCTGTAAGGAAATCACTTGACTCCTTGAACCTTTTTCTTCTTCTATATTTGGAGGTGACTGTTGATTTTGCTATTTAAGATCCATATTATTTCTCAGCCTCTGCTACTGTTCCCGCATGTGACCAGACTACATTTTCTTTTCTTTGTGTTTATTTGCAAAATCTCCTTACTAAATTTTAAATTAAGGGACAGTTATGGCAATGACTGGCTGCAATCTTCCTGATTGTTTCCTGCACTGATACTTAATATTCAACATCCAGCTGTCAGAAAACATAATAGGAAAACAGTCTGAGTAGATAAAACCAAGGACTTCACATGGGACATAAAATATCTTGGATACACTCCTGTGTGTCTCAGATAAAAGCATACTGTAACCGTATTAACATTAAGCAGGTATTTGCAGCAATTACTACAGGAAATTAACTTGGAAAAACTGAAATTGCATGGTTAGGTTATGAGAAACCCTCTGAGAAGAACTGGGAAGGAACCAGACGTTTACTTCAGAGCGTGACATGGATCTGCATTCTCGCGTACGTGCTGGTTCCACACCACGCTCCCTGCCCCAGGGGACATCATGACTTGACCTTGCAGCACATTTCTCTAAAACAAGTTTGTTACAGAATTAACTGGTTAAAAGAAAGGTGATCATACAGAGCAGAAAGAGGGTTGAAAGATGAATTTTATTTTTTCCTGGCTCAGTGTGTTTATTTTTTTGCCTTGGTTAGACCATTCCAGTAATGTTGTTGGAATATAAATGTAATCCACAAGCATGAGACTAGACTGAGCGCTGATTAGTTTAAGTGTCTTAAATCCACAGCTTCGTGTATGACCTAAGCTTGGGTCAGAAATGCCAAATTAAATAGTGGCACAACTCTTAAGAAATAACTTGTGACTTGGACAATCCATAAGGAATCAATAACAAATTAAAACCAGTCAGTAGCAGTGAACTGAATAAATGAGTCATTCTTCCCAAAACAAACCTAATAGTAAAGTTCATTTGTCTATCAGGAAATTAGTGCTGTATTTTTGAAAGGTGCTAAATTACTTTCTAGAGATACCATAAAGTTGATACTGAAAACCAGAACAGTTAAAAGGCAGCTTTCCAAAATGCTTACTTAATAGGTAAAAGCACCATGTTTGTGCTTTGTATTTCATTCCTCACAAACAGTTAGAAAATTCTTTTGTTTCACTTTTGAAATGTTTACACAGCACAGCTTTCCCAAAAAGCCTTCTGGAAAAGTTTCCAAAGGATTTGGGAAAGATTATAATATAATGTTATTCAGGATTAGTTCAGAAGCAGTAACTAAGCCCAGAACAGCACTGGAAAATGGGCAAAAAGTAAGATACTTGTTATGCAGCATTAGTTAAAAATGTAGTTTGATAAGAATCGGAGCTAACGATTTTGAAATTTTCTGGGAATTCTGGGAATTCTGACTAAGTATGAAATTGTTGTTCAGACTTAGAGGACTTCAGTATAGGCTTATTCCACATCAAAATAACATTTAACTTATTTTAAATGCATACATATTCAAAAGGCTGGTAGAATGAAAAACATATCTAAGACTGAATTATTTAAAGGATTATTAAAGGATTTTAATAGCAAGTCTGTGCTAACAAACTGTGCCTTAATTGAGATTAGCTGTATTCTTCCTTTGCAAAAAATTCTGATTGATGCATCTAAAAACATCCTTAACAATTAAAAATCTCTTGGTTTTGCTGACAGTAAGGTTACCAGGAATCATTCAACAAGCTTTGAACCAGTTCCTAACTTCTGATTATATTTCAAGCATGGTAATGGATTGAGCAAAACCTTTTCTTACTCTGTCAAAAGACCAGCTCATGTAAAACTGACCAAGAACTTCTATTCTATTAGATGTTTAAGTCTTTCCTCATATTCTTCCATGATATTACACCTAGGGAATAACCTATTTGCTCTAGCATAACTTAAAAGAACTGTTAGAGCTGGGCAGGTGGGTGCAACCAAAGATCCAGCCCCAGTGCTCAATCCCCAGCACAAAAATGCCGAGCTATTCAGCAATTAGCATCATGAAATATACTGCAAAGTGTCCCATTACGCAACCACTGGCTTTTCCCTCCAATACCCCAGTCTATTTCTTCTTACTATAGCCTGAGAAAATTCTAAATATGTTTACACAAAAGAATTTGCTCAGTAGAAAACACTGGCTTTCCAATGCTATATTTTTTTCTCCCAATACTCCATTGAAAACTTTCTGTAAATAGTTTTTTCCTCCAATTAACATGTGCTATAAGACCAGCAGAAAGATCATAAATTATTGTTGCTGTAGGCTTTTCAGTGTAATTTATTACTGAAAAGTCATGAGCACTGCTTTGGAAAGGCCAGCCTGTGAATCTGTAAACCTAGGAAATTAGGAACTAAGCTGGTCTCTTTACCCTGAGGTCAATTAGAAATGACACCAGCAGACTTCTCGGTGACCTGGGGAGATTTATAGCTCACCATGCTAGGCCTGTGGTTCAGCCAGAAGATTAAGATCAGAACAGCACCTGGAAGACTGTCATCAGTTAAGACAGGCTGGACCAATGGCTCCAGGCTAAAATGTGCACAGGAAAAGAGGTCATGTCAAGTAGCCTTTGTTTTTACCAGGGCTAAGGCACATGTGGAAGGTACTCGTTTGAGAGAGAGCTGGGCTAACAAAGGTCTAATATAGGGGCACTGGACTGTCTTGTAACAGGAACAAAGGCAGCAAGTTGTCAAGGCACTCTGACTTCTCTCATTACTAAAAGTCACCTCCGAAGATATTTGCTACTTGACGAGGCTTCATGTGATTTGCAGATCTTGTTCTTCACTGCTTTTCCTTTGTTATTTTTATAAGTGCAACTGTTAGCTGCAGAATGCCTCACATCATAAACCCTCACGATTTAGGAAAAAAATTTGATCACTCTGCTGTGCGAATCTTATAAGAAAACAAAAAAGGCTGTGTCTTTTAGCCACTCATAAATATTTTATAATTCGGTAAGAACAATAGCCTACAAGGTCAAAGTTCAGGCCTGTAGTAGTCAACGAGATCCTTGCAAGACAATAAAAGGGAAAGCTACCCTTTGTTTTATAACAACTTTGGAAACAACTTCACCGAGGCACTGGAAGCTTACAGACTTTCCATTGTATTCAAGTCATTTGTGCAAGTTGCCCTATTACAGCTTTTGATAAATGATGTTTGCAGTGGAAAAGCTGTTTAGGGTTTCTGAGCATCGCGAGCATTTAGATCCATGTCAGGTACTCAACAGGGATGTATGGAAGAGCACACAGCTTAGAAAGCAATTGTCGTTTTCTAAAGTAACCACTGTTCGGGCTCAAAGAAGAATTTCCTAATTTCTCCTACTGTAGGTAGGTCCAGATTGGAGGACAATTAGATAAGAGGAGAACAGAACATAATCTTCGGGTTCTCAGTGCCATACGGTCTTTAAAACAGGAATAAAAGACATCTATCTCATAGATTTGCAAGGCTTAATTAATGCTCAGAATGCTATTTATAAGCTGGATAACGGAAACTCCTGGACGAGTCACTACTGACATTTGTTACTTCTAAGAACTCAGTACAACAGAGAAGTTGTCTCAGTTTTTCTTCTTTCACAGTATAAAATTAAGCTCTCAAAAAAGTGTCATAGCTGAGGATTTACTAACTTAGCCATGGTGTTTCTCATTTTGTCATCCTCTTTTAGTTTATAAAGACACAGGCAATATCTCTAGACATGAATCTGCACACTAAGACGTATTACTTATCTACCAGATTAAAACACATCTTTCAACACATCATGTGCCCAGAAAATATGAACCCCCAACTTCTGTTTCCAGCTTCAGCTTTGTAGATGTCAATTCATGGCCTGCCATTTTTTGTGCACAAAGTTTCTCATTTCTGCTTCAAAACTTGAGGTTCTTTGGGGTCTCTTTGATATCCTTAGAATCAAAGAATAGTTTGCTCAATTAGAAAAACCTGAAAAGCTTTCCTACCCTTCCCTCGCCTTCTCTCTTGGAAGGAGAGCCAGTGCATGCCATGAAATCCTTAACATCAACCTGCTAAGCACTGGCGTTTTGAAATGGGTGTCTGACAAGTCTCTCTAAGGTTCTACACATGCAAATGAATGTGCCATTTATAGAAATAATACCAAATAACCACCTGTTTGACAGAACTGACTGAGAAAAAAAAACGCATTGGCAAAGTCAAGAAAAATGCAGGTGTGACTGTGAGCTGGCTCCAGTGTTTATACGCAGTAGCTTTTCCAGCTGTTTAATTACACAAACATCTGATAACAATCCTGGAATATCAGACACAAGCACAGAGTGTAGGGCTTTTCTTGTTGTTTATTTTCATCAATTGAGACCATCACAATTCTCTACTTCCCATCTTTACAATGATCTGTTCAATATGGACTTAAACTGCACACAGAATATTACTTTTTCCACAAAACTTGATGTTCCTCACAGCGTATTAAATCTCTCCACAGTAACCACAGTCAGTATGAAATTTAAATGTTTATAAATGTTTCAAGCTGTCACATCTTTGTCCTCAATGAGATTGGAGAAGGAATAAAATCATATAGCTCTTCTCCTCAGGCAACTTTTCTCAAGTGATGCAGTCCAGAGACCGGCTTGTTGGCATTTGTTATTATAATCAACTTTCCATAGCTTTTACCAAGGCATAATCCTTAGTATATGTTTAACCAATGCAGATAGATTTTCAAGTCATACAACATAAAACAAGTGCACAGGGTGTTATGCATCATCAAGAACACAGTGGATAATGTTCAGTTATCCACTTCTTTTCTACTCCAATTCCATCCCCTTGGATGCTCTCAGCTCTTATTTGAATGACCCCAGTGTTTCAGTCTTAATAACCTTCACAGCAGTCCATTCCAAACATTTATTACTCCTGGGTTAAAAAGTATTGCTCAGCTACATCTGTTCTTAATTTGATTTTGCAAAAGTTTTTTTTTCTTCTCCTTGGTTTTTTTTTTTTTCCAAATGCACTATTTCCAATGGAAAAAAATATACCTAAAAGCTCTACTTTGGGAAAAAATTACACAGTATATAGGAGGGTGTGGCAGGCATGCCTTTTGTCAGAAAGATGAATTAATGGGCACTGGCTGATATTTAGAGCTTGTGGGCTTTCTTGCCACAGAAAAATCTGTCATTTCTGGGGACATCGTTCACTCAAAATTTGAAATATATATATATACACACACACAAAGGAAAAAGTTCCTGCTGGGAATCCCACTGTTGCTCTTATTTAAGCATGTGATGAACAAGATATCTTGGACACACTCAGCTCTTTTTCCTTACACACATACCACAGACAGCATGTGGCAGACAGGCCCAGTACTGCTCAGATACCAGGATAGGTAGGGACCCTGCAGCTCCAACCACTGTGGGCTTTGGGCAGCTACACAGGACATTAGCAATGCTGGAAAAGCTGAGGAAAATTAATTTCTGTGAAGCTGCATTAATAAAACTACCCTGTGCTGTGATATCCCAAATGTGGTTTACATCTGGCCAGCTTTGCTCATGCTGTCTCTTTTGATGCACAAGCTGTGCTCATCACTGTCTTGGGGATCGGACAAGTCTGATCAGCTCAAGAGGGCTGTGAATCCTAGAACAGCCTGGGTTGGAAGGAACCTTAAAAAACATCTCGTTCCAACTCCCTGCCATGGGCCGGGATGCCTTCCACTAAACCAGGTTATTCAGAGCCCCACCCAACTTAGCCTTGAACACTTGTAGGGATGGGGCATCCACAGCTTCCCTGGCAACCTGTTCCAGTGCCTCACCACCCTCACAGTAAAGAATTTTTTCCTAATATCTACTCTAAACCTAAGCCTTCTCTTTCAGCTGGAAGCCATTCTCCCTTGTCCTGTCACTATATGCTCTTGTAAATAGTCTCTCTCCATCTTTCCTGCAGGGTCCCTTCAGGTCCTGGAAGGCCACAATTAGGTCACCCCAAAGCCTTCTCTTTTCCAGACAGAACAATGACAACTCTCAGCCTTTCCTCACAGGAGAGGTGCTCCACCCCTCTAATCAACTTGGTGGCCTCCTCTGGACTCACTCCAACAGGTCCATGCCCTTCCTGTGTGGGGACCCCAGAGCTGGATGCAGTGCTCCAGGGCGGGTCTCAGCAGAGCAGAGGGGCAGAATTCCCTCCCTGCCCACACTGCTTTGGATGCAGCCCAGGATGGCACTGGATTTCTGGGAGGCAAATCCACATTGCTGGGTGATATCCAGTGCTCCTTTGCTCATGGGTCGTCTGGAATTAGGTGGGGTTTTCCTTGTGTGGGCAGGGCTGTATCAAAGACAACCACTGGGCATTTTCACACACTGAGAGATGTAAGTTAAGAAAATTGTTCCTAGCATGTTCCCCCTGATGATATGGGTTGAGGGGGGAAAAAACCAAACAAAATCAAATACAAAGCTCCTGCTAAGCTGCCAGGCAAAACCAGGAAGAGTCACACAGGCACATTTTCTATTCCATTTCACATATCGTGATTAGTAACAGCTTCTGCTTTCCTCTGAGTCACTCTTTGAGAGACCACTTTTTAATGCTTCACAGAGCAAAGAAGACTCTGCCCCACCGAGAGGGAACTTTATGAAAGTTCACATCAATCGACAGCAGGAGCAGCAAAGCAAACCATGCTCCATCCTGCTTCAGTGCCCTTCTGGCACTGCTCTGACTGCAGCTCAGACAGTAAACAGTAGTGTGTTTGTGTGCAAATAGCATTCTCCTGAATGATGTCTGCACCTGTGTAAACTGACATCACTATCTTTTTTTCAAATTTAACTTATTTAAGGAGTTCACAAGAGACACCTGTTCCATGCACAGGCACAAATGACATTCAATGAGCTGAAAAAAAGTGTGTGTGTGTGGGGAGGTGCTGGGGGGTGAAGGGCAAAAGCGACTTGCAGGGCTGTATCCACAAGCGTGTTTATATCTCTTGGTCCTACAACAGACAGCTGCTGCTGCTTTCATTTCTGGCCTTCCTGGTCCAAGCTGGTGTTAGCAAAATAAAATACACCTACACTGAGTTTTCAATACTGGCTTATTAAAGAGACAACCTAACTAAATACTGGGGAGGAATAAAAGAGAAGGGCTGGAGCAGGCAGAAAACAGCCTTGCCCCTACCTCATTTCTGTGAACAGTACCCAGACACTATAAAATCAAGGTGGCAAAAGACTCAGCCTAAAAGCTTATACAGGAGCTCCTATGGCATTTTCCTGCTTTGCTCTCATCCTTTTAGGGCTGGCACAAGGCCTGTCTTTGGGATGTTTTGGTTTTTTCGTTTGGGTGGGTTTTTTGCATTTTAGTTTTGTTTTTTTCTTTGAGAAAGGGCACAGTAGGCTTTGAAGGTTTGGTCTCCAAAGCAATCACACTGCTCGGTGAGGACTCTGTCCTGCTTGGGACATCTGCCCCAGATATAGTAAAACGCAAAAAGACTATTTCTGCTTTAGAGGGAATGGCGAGACAGAAGGTGCTCACATCCCACCTGACTGAAAGCATTTTAAAGAAACCTATATTGATATTCACTTGTCACCTGGCACATTGTCTCTTACTGAAGTAACAGTTTTAAAAGTATTAGAAACGCATTTCTGAAACTCACTGTCAGGGTTTAATGTAAAGAAAGCTATTTTGAGGAAAGTTGGATGGCAAGGACAAACACTTCCCACCTCCTCTTATCTCAGTGGGATAAGAGCCAGGGACCACTGCTGCAGGTTTCTCCCCATGGAGAAACTTAAGCATCAGACAGATAGCCAGAAGTACAATGGCAGGAAAATTAGGTAAAAACTGAAACTTAGCAAGCTGGAACAAGACAACAGAATGTGGAAATCAATGACTTTGAAGCCCATAACGATTTTGAAAATTAATATAAGACCCACAAAGTAGCAGAGCTTGATTTTCTGTGTACAGCCATCGTAACACACCTGTAACAACAGTCATATTTTGGGGAAAAAAATGGATTCATGTCTTTAGACAAAAGAAGCCTCCATGCCTAAAGAACAGCCTTGTTCATTTCAGTGAAATAAAGATGGAAACCAGATTTTCACCATATCAAGACTATACATCCCTAAAACACCAAAAACTTTTGTCTCTTTCCTCTCTCAACAAATTGCACATCTTATAGCAACATTTAAAAATTTTTCAAAAATTAACTTAGAGCATATCATCACCTTAAATAGGGCAAAAGCAACAAAAGCTACCCAGAGGCTTATTTTAAAGGCTACCAAATGTACCCATTTAAATCAGAAAACCACACAAGACCTTACATCTCATTCACTCTCTACTATATCCCTTCTTTGCTGATAAAAAGTATTTTCCTGAGCAAAACCTCACTAATGTTTAAACACTGAGTTTTACTTCAATGGAATTTCAATCTTTTAATTTTACAAGCAATTTTCACCAGGGTACTGGATTAACGACTCATATTTTCTTGATGTTCAGTATCATTCCAGTGTCACACCCGAAACCTTTCCAGAGACTCATAAACCTTGGTGCTGTTCCCAATCCCAATCCACCAGTCTCCACGTCAATAATGATGGGAGGCAGACACACAGAGCTACTTTTTAATCCCTGGGAAGACTACATGATAAAAACAGTGACACAGAAAACACTGAGTTTTAATAGAGAAGACCCTCAAATAACTTCATAGTATTATAGAGGTGCTAAAAGAAAAAGCATAACAAATTAAGTGTGAAGCATGCTTTTTTCACAGAACCACAGAATAGCTGAGGCTGGAAGGGATCTTTGGACAATTTTCTAGTCCAACCTTGCTGCTCAAAGCAGGGTCAGCTGGAGGACACTGCTCAGGGTTTTGAATAGATCTGAAGAGGGAGACTCCACAACCAGCCTGGGTAACCACTCTGTGTTTGAGCAAGTAAAAGTGTTTTTTCTTTTGTTTCAATAAAATTTCCTGTCTTGACAATTATTTTTGGCCATAAAAATAGAACAAAATATAGTAGAGCAGGGCAATTGAAAAAAATAACCCCTTGTACTTTGTCTATAGGTCTGTGCCCTGACAGCATTTAACTGCAGTACCAACATGCAGCTCCACTGAGAGCCTGGAACCAACAATTCACTCAACTTCTGTGCTAACGAGCAGTTTATAGCATAGAAAAAGCCCAGGCAGACTAACTGCTTTTTATTCTAGGCCTCCATTCTCAATGACACAGCTCTTTCTGCATGCTATATTCAGCAGGCTGTAGATGCTCCTGGAAATTGAAGAAAAAGTTCCTTTCCTTTGTGCCAAAGTCAAGACTTTGATGCTTTTGCAGTGATTTGATTTTGTTTAGAATTTTTTTTTTTTTTTAACATGCAGAATGGCCAAAGTCAAGTCCAGTTCTACAGAAACTGCCCATCTCCCTCCTGAGGAAATTCAATTCTCTGAGATGACAGTTTGGAAACACCATGATTCTTAGTGCTCTCATCTCTGTATTTCACACACAAACCCTTTTGTGCCCTGTCAATTTTAACACAGTTTATTGGGAAGTTCAATCCAACACAGATGTTTGCTGACAGAAATTTTACAGGTGATGACAAGACTCCATTAACTCAATGTGCACGATGCTGGTTTTTGTGAGTCTCTGAGAAATCTTATTGTACACTCCTGACCCTGTATCCTCATCTACTGCTGTGCAAGGCCTTTCTGCTGCAGCAAAACACAAAAACAATGTTTGTTTTAGTTACAGAGATTTACTTACCCATATATTTCTTCTTGGAGTGTGAAACAGACATGTTATGTGATGGTTTGTGAAATAAACTGCTAGTCTGACAGCCAGATTAAACATAAGAGCACTTGCATGCTTATAGACACAGAACTAGACAGCTGGAGAGGATTTACAAAACCACTTAAGCAAGCCAGGGTCCTAAGTTTTCTCTGGTATTTCCCAGATACAATCAGCTTTAGAGTGACTCTGCATGACAGTTTGGTCTTACCTTGTATTTTGTGACTGTAACACTCAGGCTCAAGAAGGCAGCAACTTGTTAGTAGGGGAATTCAGATCCGGGGCTGGGTCAGCCCCCCAGTACCTGCTCTGCCAAAGATTTGGGCTGTAAGGAGCATGCAGCACTTTTCAAAACAAAAGCCTCCTTTCTTAACTATCTCAGTTCTGCTTGACAAATTAAAAATGTTTATTGCTAAACTGTCTGAACTATTACGGGCTATTTTTGTCCAGTGTGAAGAACATACTCCTAATTCCAAAACCAACACAGTTACTTCTCTTCCATGGCACATCCCCTCTATCACAGTATGTTCCTATTCCTCCCTCCTCCTTCCTCTCCCTCTGAAATTTCCTTATCACTGCAATGAGATACGGCAACTTTCATATTACGATCGGGTAATGACACTTTGATTGCTCATGGCACAAGGCCAGAAAGCTCCTAAAGCAAGTCATTATCAGACTGCAATACACACCAAGTCAAGTTTCACTGATGAAATGGATGATGGAAAGGAGCACAGTGAAATGAAAGCAGCACTAATTTAAAGCTGTCATGTGAGGCAGCCAGGAATCCTGCAGTGCACAAGAGAACATGATTCTCACTGTGTCCTGGAACCCTAAACACAGGGATGGCATGGCAGAAGAGATATTGAGAAATCACCCTTACCCTCTTAAAATAAAAGGTCTATCAACCACACATGCACCTCAGTCTCATGGAAGTGGAGTTCAAGAAATGCATCTTCTTGAAGAGTATTAATTCCCCCCAAAAAACAACAAAAAAGTGCAGGAAATTCAGGTTCTGATGAACATCAATCGCTAGAGCACACCTGACTAATGGTTTAAGGTTTAACTTTCATTGAAAATTTCCTTGATTTAACATTATTTCATTTATTTTAAATTTCATTATAGTATTTCAGGGGTGCAGCATTATAAATATAATTTCTTGACCATTATCCTTTCACATGAAGACAGAAGTTCTTCAATATACACAAACAGATTCTCTCACAACTCTGTCTTTCATAATTTCAAAAATTACATGGCAGTTATGAAAAAAATTGCTTCATATGCCTGGAGAAGGTCAAAAAAATAATTTGCTCTCACACCAAGCTCTTTTTTCTCCAGTCACTGCAAATTCAGTGAATCAAAGTTGATGGAAAACTCTCAGAAGAAGAAATCCTAGTTCCTATTATTTACCTGTGATGACACCTGCAGGATTTTTTAAACCTTGATAGTACTGTGACAAGAAAGCTGGCAACTCACACTCGTTTTCTGACCTTCCTCCAACCTTGCTGTAGTGAAAAGTTTTTTATGAATAAATCCCCACTAAAATATCTCTAGTGACCCCTGATTTCAGAATTAGATCTTTAGGGGGGGAAGAAAAAAAAAAGGTGAAAATTACCAATAAAATAAGAAGAACTGGAAGTTCTGTTTCTAAACATGTGCAGATCACTTTTTGGATCCAACTGCTGAGAATGCAGACATGCAACATGTGAGAAAATACTTGGCAAGGGAGACTCCATGTATCAATTAACAATTTTGCACCTCTTACGCGGTAAACGTAGCGGTCATTTCCCAATTCCTAACACACTATGACTGCCCCATTTAAATTAAATATATCCCCAAATCCTGCCTCAGGAAGTAAGTTGCGAGTTCAGTTAGTTTCTGAACAGCTAAAATATATCATTAGTATGAAAATGATCCCTTTTTATGAGGTGCTGTTATTTCATAGGATATACTTAATGTTTGGGAATGTGTACATCATATACTGAAATTATGTACAACCTATAATGAAACACATATAAAACTGCAGTAGCACCAGGAGCACCACTGCAGTAAAGATTCTGACAGACTCTCCTTTATAAACTTATATTTTAATTATACAGAATTCCAAGATGAAATCTGAAAAAAACCACCAAACCAAACCCCAAACATTTGGAGGACACAGGCTACAATTTGTATTTTCTTCATCCAGAAGAAAATAAATGGAAACAGAATTTCTGTCCTTATTCTGAGATGCTATTTCTTGGCAGATTAGATTTCCAGTTGTTGGATTTGAAGGGAAGAAAAAAAAAAAGAGATTAAATTATTTGGTCCCTTCCTCCCCCTACCCAACACCATCAGTGAAACTCAGGAAATTTACCATCTTCCATAAACAAAAGCCTAGTTGTTGCTGTGCTTCCTTGAGAGAAGACCTTGCAGGTAAGTGTGACTATAATTCCCTATAACTCAAAAAGAAAAAGTGTAATGTTTCTGCGCTTCACTAGATCAGGTGAGATAAGCAATCCAATCAACCAAGAGAATGTTTATGAATATACTTAAATTGATGGGGGCAGGGTATGTGTACGAGTGTAAAAATAAAAATCACAGCACATATACATCTTAAAATTGAAGATTCTGAATAACTATGTGATTAATTAATTTCTAAATGCATATTTTTGTGAGCAAAAGCAGGATGCTAAGTACATAATCTAAGGTGGGGAAGGACAAAGAATGTTTAGAAGGTGTCTGCATGCCTACAGGTGTAGGTGTTTCTCCTTTCATGGCACCATCACACACCCCGTTATTTTCAAAGCCACCTTAACCAAATCATACAGAGGTTGCATCCTCTAGTGCTAACACAAAAGTTAACTCAGAAAATAAGCCACTACTTTGGAAAAATGATAGACAATCTGTTGGGAAAAGGTTAGTGAAGAATCACTCAAAGCAGATTTTTGTGCATTGACTTCAATAAATGCATTTTCTCCAGAAACACGTAACCTAAAAAAACCACTCTTGCTTGCCTGATGTCAAAACCAAAACTTATTTATGCCTTAGACATTGGAGAAATTGTTCATACCTACGTAAAGATTGCCCCCTTGGTGTTTCCAAGGTCAGTAATTTGCATGGAATTTGCATCAGAACTCAACAATGCCTGTGGCAAAAAGAGACTGCTTTTCCCCTATTTTATGATGAAGTTACAGTATTCAAAATATTTTTTTCCAAGTTGAGCCAAAGAGATTTTACACCACCCTGTTGCAGATAACGCTTGGGTTGATTTCATAGGAAACTGCTTCTGTACCACTGTGGCAGGCATCTGTCTCACAAACTCCAAGGCTTCACACCAGCATTTGGTAAGAAGTTAGGCAGCAGAATCACATTCCATCTATTCATATATTTTTCAAGAACCAGGTTTTCTGCCTTTTACTCAACCAGAAATCAACCGTCAGGGACAAAGGCCCTCAATTAGAAACCTCTTAAAGTCCTACCATGTATACAAAAGCAAGTGTGTGCTTAAACCTTTTGCTGAACCAGCTGAGTGGAGACAAGCAGAAGACACTGCATTTACACAGCAAGAACTTTCCTAAGAGCAAGACCTACATTGCTCATTTACTCAAGAAGTTTACTAAAATACATTTACCCATATGAGCTATGAAATGAAATACTTAATGCACTTTCTAATTAAAAACAGGAGTGATCTACAAGTCTTAAAATTTGGGGAGAGGGGGAGTCTAGCCTCATGTGTTATAAACAATTAGATTATTTTCAGAAAAAAGAGTACCTTTCAAAATTAGACCTATGTTATCATCCTTCCTCAATAGCTATCCTAATTTTAATCACTAGTTTTTACAAAATGTTCTGTAACAGAAATTCATATTTCCAAATATAAATCCCTACTTGTCTTGCCCATTTATAAGCTGATTTTCAGAGACTTGAAATGAAAAATGGTAAGTAATTACACACCACCTAGAAATGTATTTAAAATGTTGCATTAAACCATGTTCCACTCTGATGTAAAGTTGCTTACAAGACTCAGAAGATTTCCAGAATCTGGAAGCTAGTGGTTTTTTCCAACTGTTTCTCTTTTGATTATAATACTTACACAGCACTCACCAGTAAGCAAAAATAAACAAACTGTGTGTTTACTGCTCTCCACAGCTTTTGAAGCAGGGAAAAGCCTGTTTCTCATGCTGTAAAAGGATAAAGAGGGCCTACATCAAACCAGCTCTAACTGACAAGGACATCCGGGAAAAAGTTAGTCCTGAGCAATGTTCCCCTTGATGGCATTACCTCCAGGCAGGCCAGCTGGGCTCCCTGCATCGCTTGTAGGTGGGGAAGGCTCAGCCACACTCCCCAGCTGAGGTAATGAACCAGCCCAAATGTCTGCTGGGGAGAATGGGCATGTTTTCCTATGCTCCACATAGAGAAGCCATCATGCTCCTGCTCAGTATTAACAATAAAAGCAGAAACTAATCACTGGTGCATTGATTTAACAAGGGAAATCCTTTAGATTTTCCAATGTCCCAAAATAATATTGAATGACAAACTCTGCCAGGTTTCAAACAGTGTAAGAAACTGGAGAGGCCAGCAGGTAATTCTTTTCCTAGAGCTCTTAATATTACAGATGTTCTTGCAAGTTCCATCACTGGTGACTTTCAGCCCCTTAAATGCATGCTCAGGCTGTATTTCACAAGGAGGAGACCAGACCCTGTGCCAGAATATGAAGCAAAGAATTCTAAAAAGGAACTGTGGATAATCTGAAAACATAGCCAAAAAGTTTCAGGAGAAAAAAAAAAAAAAGCCAAACAAAGAACAAATCAAAACATGTTTTAGATACTAATATGTCAACAACACCTCACTGGTATCTTATAAAAACATGATACTGCCCTAAAAAACCCTAAAACCAGGCCTAGTATTTCACACTAAAAATTAATGCAACAATTTGTATGGTATTACACTTTTACGACAAACTTGCTTTTCATTTTCTGGCTACTGGACAAAGCTATTTCTACATCCAAAGGTAAAATCAAATAATTATCAAATTTTTTTTTTCCTGCTCTTTTTCATTGTGGTCTACAAAGCACCCTGGAAGAGCCCCAAAAGCAATGTTTGCCCTGATTGCTGTACTTCGTTATGTTCTGCACTCTGCAATTATTTAGATGGTTTAAAAAAAGGAGAGGGAGAACAACTTTGAAAGGCATTGTGCAACCGCAGCTGACTTCACGTTAACCCCTGTTCCTGGGTTCCACCCTCGGGTCAAATGCCTATGAGTCAGTGTCTAGCACAGATGAATGATGTCATACTCACACCACCTCTTTAGCAAGAAAATGTGGTGGAGCCTTTCATTGCTGATCTTAAGAGACCCTGGGTTACTAAATGAAGTTCCCATGATAAAAAAAGAATAGGCCTGAACTTAAAAAGACAGGAAATGAGCACATCACTCCAGCAACTTTGAAACGGATTCTAAGAAAAAGACTGTGATGGGTCATATGCAGTAAAAATGACCAACAGGATGCTTGTGTTAAATGTCAAAAAAAGATTTGCAATACCCAAAAAGCCAGCAAACAAGAGACATAATTATATCATCTACCCATTCTAATACAGGCAAACAAACTGAAACAAAATTGAACAGGGCAATGGATGTGATCTCTTTCAGGTGCCAAGCAATGACAGATCAGATATGCGAGGAATAATTTGATTTCAGTGAAACCTGAACAGAGTACACCAGTGTGGATTTGAGGAGACAGTTCCATATTGTTTCAATACACTGGAATGTGCAATAATCAGTTTGAACGCAGTGCAGTTCTTTGGTTAAGGAAAAATTATCTTTGAGATGAGAATCTTGTGGTGCAGAATTACTGCACCTGAAACCATCAACTAATTAATCACCATTTTAAACACAGGAAAATACAGAAGTGAGAAAGAAGTGGAGTGAGTAAGCACACAATAAAATGCAGTCCTAGATGGAAAATGCATAAAATGACTCAGAAAATAATTAAGGTGGTATTAGATCGAGCTCAATGAGACATTAAACGTGTTCCACAGTGCCTCTCTGGTTGTGAAAACTCCTGTGTATGAGGGCTGGTATAACTCGTCTTAGCAGGAATTGAGAACTGAGAGAAGGACATCATAATTTCCTCAACTCCAAAAGTGGTTTCCCAGAGGAAGAAGAAAAAAACAAAAGCCCTGAGTGGGAACCTTCATATCCTGACCTTATAAAGCCTGCTTGAGATTGCAAGAAGTATGGATTTAACAGAGCTCTTATTAAACAGATCCAAGGTGATCCAGATACACACGGAAAGAAACAGCAGCGACTGATCACCTTCTCTAATATTGTGAGAGTAGGACAGGATTTTTATTGTTCTCTAAACATAAAAATCTATGTTATTTACAAAATTTACTTTAAAATAATGTGACAGCTTCACAGACTCACAGAATATTCTATGTTGGAAGGAATCCATAGGATCATCAAAGCCCAACTCGTGGCCCTGCACAGGACACCCCAAGAGTCACACCATTGCCTGAGGGTGTTGTCCAAGTGCTTCTTGAACTCAGTCAGGCTTGGTGCTGCGACCACTTCCCTGGGGAGCCTGTTCCAGTGCCCAACCATCCTCTGGGTGAGGAGCCTTTTTCTAATATCCAACCTAAACCTCCCCTGACATGGCTCCAGGCCATTCCCTCAGGAAGTTTGTACAGGTACTGGCTGGTGCCTTCCTGAGGCTCCTAGCAAGGGTTAATGTAACTTTGGTTAGGGATACTCTCAGGATGCTTCCTCTCTCAGCTTGAAGAAATATCTTGTCTTCTCTTTTACTCTATGCTCTGCATTTTGAAATCAAACAAACATTAAACCAGCCAAACGTTCAAACAAAACATCTTTCAGAGGAATTCTAGTAGGAGTGAAATGCATAAAACTAGGAATACAGTGTATCAAATTCCATTTCTGTTGGAGAATGTTGGCAACTAACAAATTCAAATATATACATATATAAAGGTCTGCCCTTATTTACATTTTCCTTTCTTTTTTGTTCCGCTGCCATTTTCTGGCCTATAGAAAACAATCCTCTTTTTTCAAGTTGGATTCCACTGTAACAATGCCCTTTATTGGTAGTCCTCCCTCTCACCCTACACCCACAAATCGTGATACAAAAATTCTCAAAAATCAATCTACACTTGAGCTAACACAGGCCTGTTGTCTGCTTTTTTCACTCTTGTCTGTATTCATACTATTTTTTTCCCTCAAAACCCCAACCAATTGCTTCAAAGAAGAAAATACATATAATTTGCCTGGATTTCCCTTCCCTATTCCCATTGTTATCACAATTCCTATCCCTTGTTTTCCTATCCACCTTCACTAGGTCTGTGGTTAATTTGGTCTTTACCTCTGCAGCTCCTTCAATTGGCTACAGCCTGTCATTCTGATCACAGGTCTGAGTTTCAGTCTTGCACGCGAACTGAAAGCCCTCCTTCATCCTTCCAACAGGTTAGTATTTATGCTACACCCTCATTTTCAAGTTCCTTGAGCTCACTGCCTTCAACAAGCCTTGGTGATAACCAAAACCAAAGGTCTTGGTCTTTTCTAACAAACAGAGAAAGGCTATTTAGAAGCAAGGTTTTCAGTAAAAACGAGCAGGATGCAGATCAACCTCCAAAGTACAGCAAGTGGTCCCAGATAAGCCCTCTATAAACTGGTATGTGTGTTGTATGTAAATAAAAACTAAGTAACTGTTGTGGTTGCTGGACCACATTATTGTCATTTTAAGGTGACTAATGAAAAACATTAAGGTTTTGTAATGCAAGTTATTACTCTAGTCTAAATCACTCAGACCATTTAATTTTTATGCGCATTTTTTACACAGCATAAAGAATCCTCTTTCCTCCCTTCAATGCTGCACCTCTGTGCAAAGACAAGATCAAGAGTGGATTAATGGCACGGGCTATTTAAAGACATGCTTCCCTACTCATGTCTAATTTTAATATAATGCCGAGGAAACTGAGTGTGCAAAAACTCATTACTAATAAAATGACACTGTCATCAAGAACTTTTTTTTGTTTCTGTATAAACTTAAACAAGTTTGTTAACACAGCATACAGAGCAGAGTAGTAGCTCTGTATTTGACTTAAAAATATTATTAATACTAATTTATCATGCACAAGAAAATGAGCACAATATCAGTTCAATTAGAAAAGATCTCTATTTCCAGAACTAAATACAAAGATTTGAGGTAGCAGAGTTTCTGGTGTAGAAAACAAAGAAAACTTTGTCTTTTCCCCCAGCTTTATGCATAGCTTATGCCTCCACTTCTTGAAAATCTAAATTATAACCATTGACACACTAGTAAGGAAAGGAAGGGTTTCAGGCTTGTTTCTTTATTCCTAAATCAAAGACATGTGAATAAGATAAACCTCTGTAGAAATGCTCTGTTCAGTTCATACATTCAGTGCCTGAGTATTCCATAATCTGAAAGTGCTTCAGTGCACAGCTCAACTGAAACAACTCAAAATAACAACGATAATGGAAAATTACTACACCAAAATTCTGTTAGGCCTCTGGGACCAAATATCCACCTTTGAGAAGAGCAGATGCTGTAGTTATTTTTAAGCTCTATTAAATTTGATGCTCTTGGATAATTTTGGTATAGGTAAGAAACCTGGGGCACCTGGTGCTCCTTACCCTTGGCAACACCATGAAACACTTTGAGAGGGCTTGTTTAGCCTTACTCAAAGAAGAAGAGAGTTTAGCATGGTTGTGTCAATCTTAGTGCACCTCTCAGATGAACTACAAAACCCAGCTAGCAGCTCTAGTGCTCAGCTGCTTTTCTGTAAGCTGCAGATGAGGGTCAGACTGAACAATTCCAATCATTTTTTCCTGCACCTCGGTAGCACTGAACTCTCCAAGCCCCGAAATCGTTAATGGACACTTTGGACCTCATAGGAAGCCAGAAACTGCAATGCTGGTTTAGATGCAGACAGGGATGTATAAATAAGGCTATTGTTTCTACGGAATAAAACTTCAATATTGTTATATGGTAGTTAAAGTAGAGTATAATAGGCTATTGTTTCCACGAATAAGTTCTCCTGGGCACCAGTCAACACCTTATCGTTAACATTAATCACTGGGATATCTTCTTCAAGATCAAACAAACACTTCTTGAGAACTCAAACTTTGACTTCAGAAAACTTTCTGTGCAATAACAGATTAGATTTAAATATCAGCAGCTACATCCTTATTCAATGAATCTTATTTTAGTGATTACATGTTACATAAGGGTATCTGAAAAGGTTTAGGATTGTGAGCAAACATACAAAAAAAAAAAAAGAAAAAATCCAGCTATCAAGTCTATGTCAGGCAAAGTATCTTTGGTTCTGCTCTTAACATCTGGCATATGGAACCATAATCCCACTTCCATATGGTGAGATTTTTAGAATTGCTCTGATTAACAGTATCAGCAACTAACAATATTATTTTATACATATACCAAGTGATTTAATTTTACTATATTTGTAAATATGTTTTAATTCTACTTTACTTTTAGAAAGAGGAATGGGATTATAGAACAACTTAGTCTGCAGGGTACCCAGAACCAGATACTCCAAAGGAAGAAATCTGACTTCCAGGCAGTTTTGACAAAACAATTCCCAAGAGCTCAAATACTCCAAGAACAAACAGTTGTCTGCAAACTGGTACTCCCTAAAGCACGAGTGTTTAGAATCTTGGGATATTTTAAAAATACTGATTCCGTAATTCCAAGCCCTTTTTATTGATATACATTTCCAATTCAGCTCAATACTCTTCTCAGATGGTACAGTGCTTTATTCTTCTAAAAGTACAAGTTACTCTCTTGTACACAATGCAAAGCTTGATAGTAATTGGGTCATGTTGCATATAATTTACAGTTTCTGTAATCTCCACACAAAAATTTCTACGCACATGTTGTGGTGCTCAGATTTATCCCTTAAAGTAATCGTTGGTGTAATACTGCTTTCATCTACAATTTTTTTTTCTGTAGGCCTGACTGGGATCACATGAAGGTTTGTGACAAGTACTTCCAAACAGCTATTTTTAGAATTTTAATTTTGTTCCTCTGTCTTTCATTATTCTGCACTGAGTTGTTTGGTTTTTTGGTTTTGTTTGGTTGTTGTTTTTTGGGGGGGGTGTGTTGGTTGGTTTTTTTTGGTGTTGTTCTGTTTTGTTTTTTTGTTTTTTTACATTCAATGCAATACAAAATTAGTAGGAAAGAATAAGTCTGTATTAATAACAGTTGCATCACCTTGCAGAGGTAGAATACCTGCTCCCAATCTAATCCAACTCTTAACCATCTCAGCCAAACAAAATGATGTGTTTTGCTACAGGTAGAGGGATATTTCCCATTACTGCTGGCTTCAGTACTGTCCTTGAGGCTACGGACAGCCGACATGTGTTAGAGAGAGCCCAGCTCTGCCCCCCACTGTGTTAAAAGCCTCTCACCTCATATAAAAGATAGCAGCTGCCCTGGCTGGTCACCAGGGCACTTTGAAGCACACAGGTCACAGCAGGACAGGGCACAAAAATCTGCCTTCCCAACAGCCCTGTTCAGCTCCTGGGAATAACCAGCGCTCACCCAAGGACAGCACCAGCAGAGATTTCTCCTATCAGCCATCTTTTGCACAAGGAACACTGCAGGCTTTAGCACTCCAATCTTGCATGCAGAGGGGAGAATATAATTAAATAGTCCCTAACATCATTCCAAGTACACACTTCAAGCTGATCCAAGGCAATCAGGATAGTTACAAGTTCGATTCTATCACAATAAAATCCAGATATCTTGATTTGGCTGAGTTTTCTTCTTGAACAGTTTTGATACATCAGTACCCTCAGGTAACAGCCCCCCGCCCCCCCTATTTTATGTTTGGGGGGGGGTTTGTGCTTGAGGGTACCTGGATGCCAACTGCACAAAAAATTACTTAGCCTCCTTTCAGAAGTATCTTTTCCTGAGATAACAGTAGCAAAATCCCTTCAACAAATATTTAGTTCCTCCGCTTGTAGCAACAGAACACAAAATAACTTGTAGTTCCCCATACTTTCCCATAGACATGAAATATTTTGAGAAATTCTTGAAACTACAAGTATAATGATGTTTAAGCCAGAGAAGAACAAACTTTCTATTAGAAAACAGCTTATACAGCATTTCATTTCTACAATACATACATAGGAATTAACATTTTTATGCACCTGAAAGAAACTTATTTAAGTGGCTCAGATTAGCCACAATACCTTATTTTGCAGTGGTTCAGCAGACACCACAGAGGGCTGGGCTGACTAGGACTGTAATCCTCCCTCTGAGTTTTCTTTCCAAAGGCTAGTTTTGAGATTTAAGTTTTTTTCAGTTTTATCAACATGACCAAATATACTGTGCACATGAAAAATGAGCAGCATTTTCAGATCTGCTGTACATGGTATAAAATGTAAAAAACCTCAACAAAACAAACAACAACAACAAAAAAAATCCAAAACAAACAAAAAAGGGGGTCAGTTGCAACATGAAAATGAGGTTGAGTTGCTTAAAAAAAAAATTACCTAAATGAGCATCAAGTAGAGCAGGGAAACAACAAAAGACAAAAAGCTGATAGCAACCAACAATAATTCTGTCTTGTTGATGGTGGTTTTTCTTGAGGAAAATTATATAAAGCAATGTCTTAGAACCAACATGAGATAAGCTCTTGTAGTCAAAGAATAGGCGACGCTATGGTTAGGAAAAATAAGATGTGAAAATGGAATATTCTGTAAAAAGAAAAGGAACCTGTTATGAACAAACCATCACACTTTAAGTTTAGGCAGTTTCTGCATTTTGTTTTGGCTAACAGGAGGAACAGCTCAACAGGACACAACTACTTATTTAGAAGTTGCCTTAAAGCTTTTAAAGCTCTTGAAATTTAAAAAAGAAAATTCTTCTTCATCCCACATTGACATGGGAGCCTCCAGTCCCAAGTCTATCAGTCTCTTGCTAATCTTTCATTTGTGCCTTAGAAAACTGGGTGAGGTGATAGCAGCTGTCCAACCAGAAGCTGGCCAGGATCCTTTAGAGAATACACTAAACAAGCTGAGGTAAAGTTTCTCCATCACAGAATGGGCTATAATACTGATACAATGATCCAAGTGTCTCCTGTCATTCTATAAGTCTTGGCTTTCTCCTCCTTCAGAAGGATGAGGAGGGAAGTGCCACGGGTCAGCAAAACACTGCTCAAAACAAGCAACAAACTATCCAATCTAAAAAGCTCCCTGGCGGGATAGGAGACCATGCAGAATTTTTTAAGTTTTCTGACAGAAAAACTTCTGACCTTATCATGATGTCACATGAAGTTTTGCTTTTGCTGAAAGTACATTTTCCACTGACGAAAATTTAGCTGGAAGTTTCCAACAGGATCATTTTTAGGATGTATGCCAGCACAATTTGATGTCCATGATGTCATTTGGGTTGATTAGTCCAAATGTGTCAAACAAAACTGAAAATGAATCCAGTCTCCAGAAAGAAGTGTCAATTGCCTCCTGTAGCTAAGTCAGACCAATGTTTATAACAAAACAAACCCACCATACGCCTCATGTAGTTAAGACAGCAAATAAGGGCACTTGGAGCTCTGAAATTTCTCACTGGGTCCTTCATATCCTTATGCATACATTACATTGCTGTGCCAAGAACTTAGCAAAGTGGTTTTTTCTTTTTTGAGATGTCATTCTCAATCTTCAGAAACTTTTTTTCTTATCTACTACCTGTTATCCACATAAAAATGAGCATAAAAAATCAGCAGTCCTGCTCACTCAGAATCTGGACCAAAGATACTTGGTTTATTACTGGTATGTTTGTATGGAAATATTTGCCTAAGCTAGTCACTTAATCCAGCAAGATTTTAAGTAAAAACCTCATTCAAAAGACATCATATCACCTAGCTCCCATGATGGCAATGAGGTCTTTATGTTTGTTTTCATTCCTCCTCAGCAGCCAAGAAGAAGTATTTTGGTCTGAAAGTTCACAGAAACTAACACACATTCCTGCTGGAGAACTTCGGAGCTGCACGGCAGCAAATCCACCCAGACGCACCTTGCACCCAAACATGCTTGAACATGATTTGAAGTAATCAACTATTTTTCTCTCAATCTCCTCAGGCTTATCTAAGTTGAGAAACTGATTATTAGGGACACATGTGTCTAAGGTCATGAAATAAATTCCCATTTCTGGAATTACCAATTTGTCGCAGAAGAAAGTTGAAAGAAGCAATGCCAATAGTTTCAGGATTAATGCAGATCAAGTTGTCCACAGTCAGGTAAAATGGCAACTATTTACTGCTTTCTCATTGTCTGAATTTACAGCAGAAGGTTGTTTCCAAGTTTCAGCCACGCAATGGAAGCTAAGGGTGACCCATGGTTGGAGTGATGCACCAAGAAGTACAGACTGCAACCTTTCGCAAAAAGGAGCATTTTTCATACTACTAAATCACCATTACAAGTATTTTATGAACCTGAACTGCATTTATACATGCTTGTGAAGATAGTCCAAACACTTGACAACACTTGATGGTTCACACAGTACCTGTTACTGAAGCAAGGAGGGTAACAGGACTAAAACCTTACAGAAGGGACATTCTGACTAAAGGAATGACTTAAGGTGATACTTTTATGTTGAAATACCAGACACGGCATTTAGCTCTGCCTCTGTTGAAAACCACCTCTGACATGTATAAAGCTTGTAAGCTGTCAACATTTCACTTAATGCTTCACCCAATAACGAGACCTGAAGCAACATAGTGCCTTTTCCTACACATCAGAGCCGAGGCTGAAGCAGCATGGGATTTAGAGGCAAGCACAGAGGCATGTAGTGCTATTTTAGGCACTTCTGTAATACCCAAGACACCTGCATGGGGTTATGCAGATACAACATCAGACCCACGCCCTTCTGGAGAGGCATTTGTAGATCAAACAGGGAAAGTTAAGTCACCAAAAATGGCACTAGGTGTTGACAATTGAATCTGTTCCAGTAGAGTCTGCTTCTACAAACCCACTGAGACTACTATTAAATTCCCTGCAGTGTAAATCCTGATCTGAGTTTTGCTTTTAAAATCTGAAGATATTTCCATGAGGATGACTGGCTGCTGCCCAGAGAAAGCTTGCTGCACCTATTCATGGGCTAAAATGAGATAACGGTTTTGAAAGTATTTTGCCAGTGCCTGCAAGGCTGAAGGACAGCTTGCTTTAACTCTATATGCCTTGCTATTTTCTGCAGGGATACTGTTAAGTATAGTTCTTCAAGAGATGACTTTATAAAAGTAGCTGGGCTTGCTGCTGGCCTAAATTGGAAGGCATTGGTGTTGTGTGACGCTGGACAGTCATTCAGTCCTCTCCTTATGTAGCAGCAGGGGACAAGGGGGATGGGTTGAAGCAGAGAATACATTGAAACGAGCCTGACCCCAGAGAGAAGCTGAAAGATGCTGGCAGCAGTGGACGTAGGGTGGCTTCCTTCATTTTGAAGAAACTAAAGTAGCAGTGTATGAAAAATATGGAACAAAGTTTATTCTTAAGGGAAAGCAGCACACATGCTTTATTCACAAAGCATCCATGCTTCCTGCACGATGCCAAGTCCCTCATTAGCATCAGTATACCCACATGAAAGGGTCAAAGCCTACGCATTTTAGTGTGACCGAATGCTTCTCAGTTTCTCCTCTTTGGGAAGAGATTACAGGACACTGGCTGCCAAGAAAGGTGGAGGGTCTCTTGAAACAATGGGAAAATGGACAGTCCAGGTAAAGAATGACCATATCAGAGAGTGGTGGGGTCTGTACTGAGGGAAAGTAGGGAGGTGTAAGTGAAAGGGTGTAGCAGCACTGTGAAACACAAAGGGAGCCTGCTGACAGCGTGTGTGTATTATAGGCCAGCTCTACCCTGACACAAGTACTTGGCGGGGTATCTGCTTACCTTTCATCTTGCAAAATCCTAACTGAGCTTTGTTTGAGGTGCCCTGGATTCCTGCTTGAGCACTGCTCTGCCTTTGGTCTAGTTAAGAAACCGAGGAGTTTTTCTGGAGATGATGGCTCATTTCACACAGCATATAAAATGCCCTCTGTTACAGGAGCTTTTTGGAGGTGTGACAAGCCTATCCAAGATCTTTGATCAGAAGAGAGAGTTTGTGCCTAAAACTGAAGGTTAAGAGGCTGTGTCAGCTTGCAAGCCTGCTGCAGGCTCCTACAGCTTCAAACCACTTTGGAGTGATTGCACGAGCTTGTCAAAACAACAGTTGTGAACCTTATCTGAACTTCCTGCTACTGTACCTGGCCATGGATATTTTTTCACTCATTAGTTTTGGTTTTGTCCTTTTTCTGTGAGTACTCTCGAACGCAGAAACCTTTACACCAATTTCACGCTTACAGTTGCTCTTGCGTCAAAACCATCTCATAGCAAACAATTCTCAGTGGAAATACTACTCCAGGAACAGAGCCACACAACAGATAGACATCTAAGTGACATCACTTGCATCTATTGGAATGCCAGTTTCTGGGAGGAAAAAAAAAGTTTTCATAATAACAACAAATTCTAACAAATGCTTTCACAGATGTTGGCTAATTCCCCATTTTGCCTGAAGAAACCAAAACTCGGAATACTGTTTTCCTGGTATTTGACAGCATCAACTTAAAAAGGAGCCAGAAAGGAGTGTACGCCGCCAGTCCATTCGCACACAACACTAATCACACTTGACATGTTTGTTTAGAGACCTACTTGTATACTTCAGAGCTTGGCTATGCATATTTTTAAAGGTCTGAAGAATAATTATTTGCCCATGGTACATGTGATGTGGCAGCGTGACCTGGTAAAACGTGGATATATTTTGTTCCTCTGTGCTTGTTCCAAGCCAGGCTACTCTCTGCCACAAATGCTTCGAATGGGGACATACCCTTTCATATCCTTTTAGTTACACAAGCAGGAGTTTCTATTTCCTTGTTTATCCTCAATGAAAGGGTGAGCAGTCAAGTCAAGCATTGGGCAATGCAGCAGATGTGCACAAAGCACCCATCTGACAATGGCCAGGGTTCCCACTGAGACTTTTGAGTAGAGAATAATTGTACTTTCTTTTGGCATGAACCGAGGGTACAAAATCACATTTACGTGTGCAAGCCTTTGCCCTCTCAACATGTGTTCTCAGCTGCATTTGAGTAGCTGGCGAAGATCAGTTTGATTTTCAGTCCTAAAAGCAAAGAATGACAGTAGGAATATGGCAGATAGTAAAATTTTAAAATAAAGCACTTTCTCTGCCTCCAACTACACGTAGGTTTTATTAATTAGGGTTTGCAGGATTTTCAGGAAATAAAATTAGAAATATCACTCAATGATAAACAGGCTCAGGTTTTTCAAAACAGAGAAAAAGCAAACCAAACCAACAACCAAAGAAAGTTGATACCACACAGAATCACTCTTTTACACTATAATTTTCAAAAATCTTGTAAATTGACATAAAAATCAGCATTTAGTTTCAGGCTATGGGATGCTTTCTTGTAACGACTCTTCCTCTGGTTTTTTTGATGTTATTTCCCTTCCTGCATCTCGATTATCTCTAAGCATAAAAAAAATCTCAATATAATCTCCATCTGTTTTCTATTCCCTTTTTCCTTTCTATTTTTCTCCTTCCTTGATCTTGCCTTTTTGTCTTACCTGCCTTTCCCAATCCATGAATTCTCTACTACCCCTTCCCATTTTGAGTACTTAGCTTTTTTTCCATTCATTAACAGCACAACACATTTTACCTGAATCTTACCTCTTGAAATGGAACCGAATACTTTGATTTTCTACATCCTGTATAACAATTAAGCTGCTATCCAAGAACTGAAAAAAACCCAAAAGAAAATCACCAACCACTCTGCAGATAACTGTACACACAGCACTCTGGAAATAAGAAATCCTAAATTCCTAACATATTTATGACTCAACAGAGAGTTCATCCTTCAAGCTAAATGTCTGTGCTAGTTCCACGTCTGAGTAGCTATAGATTCAAATGCAGTATTCAATGAGAAACAAAATGAAATTTGTGTGACTAAGTTCTCCAGTACCTAGAATAAGACTAGTTTATTTGCCTTAAAATTAATAGCCAGAAATAACAACCTGTTTTTCATACATTTACAAAAACACAGAACTTCTAACTTGCAACTGTATGTGTAATTTTTGTGCTGTTTTGATTTCTTATAATAATAATAATAATAATAATATATAATTTTTGAGAGGACAGTAGCAGATACCCATCAGACTCCCAACTTTTTTACTTGGCAAGACCTAATCACATATGATCTTATCAAAACAGAAAGCCGTATAGTACTTATAGGTTCACAACACATTAAACCCAAACCAGAGAAATAAACACGTTTCTTGAAAAGTAGATGAGAAGACAATTAAAGTGAAACTCCTTGACTTTCCAGCTTCCAGACACACCCTGCAAACTTCTTTAAAGGTCACAAATTAGATTTCTGAGGCCAATTTACCAGTTTTCTGCCCTTTCAGTAAGGAACCGTTTAAGAGCAGGATTTTGCCTCAGCTCAGTACTAAAGTGAAGGTACTTCACCCTTCATCCAGCATTTCTCCTGCATAGGACTCTTCCCCTGTTCCCAAAGTAACACGTTACCCCACACTACCCTCGCCCACTTCTTTCCCATGTTGTTAATGCTGGAAGTGTGCCTGCAAGCAATGCTCAGTGGGACATGCAGCAGCACCACCTCGTCATTTCAAACGATTTCTAACTGAGACTGCAACTATTTTAAGCTCAGTTGTAAAGGGTGTGACTTGTAGGGACATTTAATTCATTAGGCAAAGGTTCAGCATAAACCCCCAAACAAAGCAAGTATTGGGGTACCTTTGCTTTTTCTGTTTTCATTTTAAGAGCTCCCTCTGGCTCTGGACACAAGCACATCAATATTTTCCAGCAGAGCTGTACTGATGCCAAGGTGCACTGATTGTGCACGTCCTCTGCTGTCAAAAGACCCAGCACAGGCCAGTCTATGAGAATAGCAGTTTAAGGGTTAAACATCAGAGGGCACAGAACAGCACCAGCTCAATCCCTGAGCCTTTTAAGATTCCCATGAGGAGAGGGCAGCGCTGCCTGCCCAGCCCTGGCCACCATCACAGGCACATCACTGTTTGTCACCAGAAGGCAGGAGATCCCCTTTCTTTCCCCATCATTTTCTGAGCTCTGTCTAGGTACAAAGACAGTAAACAGAACCTTGCTGGGCTGGCAGGGCTGGGACTGGCCCTTTTCAGCTGCTCCCCCAGTGTCAGACCTCATGGATCGCAAAATTATCTGAGCTTCCCCCCCAAGCTGTCTCTTGCCAAATCTGTAATTTGCCAGGTGCAAATTCCTTGGCATTTACAAGTCCAAGTACTTTATTTTGGACTTATCTGGAAAAGCAGGAACAATAGGCAAATGTTACTAAATTGGTCACATAACTGGGGACTGGGGGGAAGGAGCAGGATCAGCCAAACCGCAACTGTACAGAATAATGCGCCTTCTTGAATAGCCCAGAAGATCTGACAGAGATCCATAGGGATAAATGTATCTTTACATTTGTACGTTGCTTTAAGACAGAAAAAGACGTGCACTCAGAGAGACAGACAGACAGAAGGACAGCAGTAACCATTAAAACTCTCAGCTACTGAAATGCTTCTGGCGATTTCTATCCTTTGACAAAAATCGCCAAGCAGGGTGTTATGAAGCTGGTGCATTTATAAACTCAGGCAATGAATAAGGAAACTCAAATGTGAGTTAGATACACCATGTATTCAAGGAAAAAACAACTCACAAAGACAGGGAAACCAAAGCTGATGGAAGCTGAACTGAAGTTGAATTAAGAGTGAACTCAAAGCCTCACAGCATGGGATGGTTTATTAGCAGCCTGAAGACAAAGGCCACAAAGCAGTTTTACTCCCTTAGAGAGAGGAGCCCTATTATGGAGCCTTTCAACTCTCCAAGAATTGCCTTTTAACTCTCCCTCCACAGCAGGACAAACAGGGGAAAGAAATTAGTCTTGGATGATGTTAGCTGTTTTGTAACTTGTAGTGCTAGTCCCACTGGAGCTCTTCTGACTCCTGTCAGATTTATCCTCTTGACATTCAAAATGGATTAACCTAAGGTATCTTTTCATAAGTAATAACAATAAAAAAAACCCCCTCAATACACATGGCATTTTCTCCCTCTGCCTCAAAAAAAAAATGAGGATTAGTTGGATGACCAAATGATATTTCCTGGACTTTGTAGTAATCTCTCCTTGACTGTTAGTGCTACTTTTAAAGGACATGCTATATGCTATCACAGAATCTGCATAATCAACTACAGCATGGTGTCACCTACCTACAGCAAAATTCCAAAACCCCCTTGTTTTTTTAGAGCACTCCAAGTCATTGAACCTGAAACACTATCAATAGTAAAATGCGTTGGTAGCATTCAGTGCATCAGTATATCCAATTCAGCTTCAATTAGCGTGTTCTTGCCAACAGAAAAATCTATTATTTTTAAAACCATTTAAGAAGAACTTGGGCAAATTATGCAACCTTACTTTGGCTGTCTGGTGCTGCTTACTGGAAAGAATTTTCTTTAGATGTGTCAAATTCTGTCTTCCTGAAAATATCTCATCCTTAGGTCTTTTAGTATGATGACTAACACACAACTAAATTATATCAACTGTTGTTTTGTATTATTTTCTTACTGTAGGATTGTTTGGAAAAGAGCAACAGGCTAAGTTGAGCATCAGTTCAGAGCAAAAATAATGAACATATATATATATATTTTGCTCCTGTAAGAAATGGATATACCTTATAAAGTGGTGTATTTCAGGTGTGAATTTGCTTTGTCTAAGCAGGTGGTGCTCCAAGCAGACTTTGGCCCACACCACATGGAAAATTACATTTACTGCTGTGGAAAACAAAGTTGCATGTTAGAGGGAAAAGAAAATCCACATGACTCAGGTGCAACACAACGGTCGTGTAAAGAACTTGAATCTGCTCTCACAAGACAAATTTCATGACCTTATGTCGCTGGCCATGGGCTGTAATGCCCCACAAGAGGTGCCACGTTGCTTTAGGAATACTTGCAATAAATCCCCGTAATACTAGAACACATTTTTCAACTCTAGGGCACCAACTAAACATCTCAAAACAACCAGGTTTTTTTTCACGTTGTCACAACAGATTCTCATGGGGCTGGCATGCAGCAAAAAATAATCTGACACCATGAAAAGCCTTCAGAGGCAGGGCTATCTGATCAACTTTCCAGCTTCCATCATGCTCCTGTTTTTATAGCATGCCAACACACGTACAAATAACTGTGAAAATAGTCAGTGTGGATTCTTTCCACATGATTAGCAGCTACTGGATTCAACTAACCCACTGCTCAATGCCCTAAACATCTAAGGTATCAAGATGAGCTCTAGCTCAAGACAAGCTTTTCTTATTCAAAAGAGGACTAGAAATGTTTAAGCACTGAGCAAATATACAGTGAATTTCTATTTTAATAACAAATTCCCAGTATTTCAAATGTCCAAATTCGAGGTGTCTGTTGCAAGACACATCCTGAATTGCCACACTTTCACTATAACAACATGGTCTAGTCCGAGTTTTTTCAGCAGTATTAGAAGAAGGCTTGACGAAGAACAGAAACTGAAACAGCACAGAAAAATGGGGATGAGGGGAAAAGAGGGAAAAGAAAACCCTCCCTTGCAAGTGTTGTTTCACATGTAAAAAGTATTGTGCTAGAGGAAGAGCTAATATGAACTTGTCATAACAACCATTCATATGAAAGAAAATGAATAAGCAAAAAATGAAAAAAAAATTTTAAAAAAGAGATGCTATTTTCTGAACCTTCAAGGCATAAGTTGCAACTGTACTGAACCTGTGAGGATTTAAATCAAGAACACTCACTAGAAAGGACTCTGAGATTATGGCACTATAAGATGAACAGGTCAAACAAATCCTATGCAGTAGTCCATGGGAGTACTTAGGGCTACACTGCTGGCCCCACACCTTTTGGGTTTTGCTAGTAGGGTATGAAATTTGTCTCCTCTCAGTGTCTGATTTCTTGTCCCTGTCAATGCATCTGTTCACACAGTTATTTTCCAGCAACTCCACAAAACATCAAGGATCAGTTTTGCTGGTTAGAAGCTCCATTTATGCTAACCTCAAGGTTTACACTAACACTCATAGTTTACAGAAGCGTTTCTGCATTACTTTGCTGATACTTTTTCACATGCATCCACACTGTTATTTCAAAGCACACAGAATCATCTTTTTAACAGTCTCTGTTGAACAGCTGAGCACGTACTTCATGTTTTGATCTGGACTCATTGTACAAAGTGTAGCAAAACACTGAGAATCGTGCTATTCATTTGGTCATGTACAAAAACACCCTGCAAACCATCTGTATCAGAAGTGAAGAGCTTTAAAAATTCATTTAATTTCTTAAAATGTGGGGTCTCCCATTTTTATGAGTTACTATAATTGCTTCTCTCTTCAAACTGGTGATTTTGTCTAGTAATGTAGCAGTGGAACTGATCAGTTAAATGAAGCATGAACTGCAGCCTGCAGAGAGCTGGATTAAAAACTGCTGAGTTTTCAACATGATCCTTAATCAGAAAGCGTTTCTTTTAGAGGAAAGAAAATGTAAAACATAGGGGGCAGGGAGAAAAGGGGTAGGGACAGGATAATGGTGTTCTTTTAAAGTAGCAATGCATTTTAATTTTTATATGATACATAAAACCACAGCACCACTATTCATAAACATGTACTGCCATTAATAATGATTATTATTAAGACTACAGTCATGGCTTAATTCTGGCTTTTTATATGTTCATACTACAACTTGTCACACAGGGTGCTCACAAGAGTTTTACAAGAAAAATAATCTTACAGCAGTAGCAGCCTTAGCCTGTTTTTACCCTTTCTAATTATAGTCATCATACACATTCACAGATATGACATCACAAGATGCTAAATTCACAATGTGTATTTTAGTTTTGGATGGCCCTGGAATGAACAACCTTAAAGGATCAGGAGGCATCTGTAAACTGTGCCTTTTGCACAGACAAATAAAGTCCATTTCTTGAATAGCTGGCAGAGTGCAAAGAATGGGACAAGGAATGAAACGAAGAATAAAAGAGAAAGGAAATGTCATGTTGCTTGCCCACAAATGCTGCCAAATGGACAAACTTGAAGGACAATCCATTTCCCCAGTTAATGCTGACGCCATTTTCACTACTCCTGAGCTCCTTTTTCCTTTTGTTAATCTTGTGCCTTGCAAGGTTCATTAACCCTGTTTACACAGAAAACTTGGGTCAGTCTGACATGCTAACAAAGTGCTTGTCTGTCTGCACATACACATATATACACTTCAGTTTCTTCCTAACAAACTTTCCAACTAAAAAACCCCAAACATCTGGAATGTATGGGGGTTTTTTTCCTCACTTCACATTAAAAAAAATCTCACAAACAGAGCACTTGGTTTTACAGAGAGCACTAAGCAGGAAGCATGAATCAACAAGAAACTTTTCACTAATACTTGGTCCCTTCTTTCTCTAAGGTTTTAGAGGAGCAGCATGTTACTCTAACAGAATGGCAGCTACATGTGGACCAGAACACTACCTCATCCAAAGGGACCCTGGAGCACAGTACTAAATCCAAAGACCACTGCAATCCCAAAGTCAACACTGAGCTGCAATTTGCTGGTTTACCTGCAGCAGAAAAGGGATGCTGCAGCAATTTTCAAGTTTAATGCTCCTAAACCAGTACTGGTATCTGGACTATCTGGACTGGTATCTGTTCAATTGCTTTGAACATCTCTTATTTAATACAAGTATGTGAAAGCCTGAGATTACCTCAAACAAAACACTGACTTGGGGCTTAAAAAAGATTTCTCCCTCATGGGCTGTACTGTACCACACGTAATCTTATTTATTATAAGGGCACTTGGTTGGGGCCTTCCACTGGGTCTGGAAGAGCTTCACGGGCATTTGGTGAGAGAACTGAGCACAAACAGAAAGAGATTCAGCCCTGGTCTAAACAGACTTTAAATTGCAGATCTTAACACTTGTGACTTGAGAGAGGGTGAAAACTCAGAGGTCTGCCTCTCAGGAAGCAACATGAAAAAAAAAAGGGATACACAGCAGCTCCACAATCAGAGAAGCAACTTTCCCTATAAAGCAGAAAGGTAGCAGTGCCTTTTCACTTGAAAAGCTGAACATTTTTTCATTCATTTCCCTAACAGAATTGTCCTTTTTTTACAGAGAGATTGGAAGCAACCTGATTGATAGCTCCATCCGTCTACAGCACTCTTACAAGCGTGTCTGGTAACACCCAAAACCTAGCCTGCAGTAGGACTGCTGTGATCAACACACATTTGATAGAGCTACAAATTAGAGATTCCTAATGCAAGCTTTTGTTAACCAAAATTCCAGTTTTATGAGATTTGCAGGCTTCTTCATGTGGGAAAATAACCTTACCATGATTTTGAACAGCCCCAAAGGCTGCTGAACAGGAGCTGGGTCTCAGGAGTTCTGCTGCCCAATGCTGGACACACACAGTGTCCCACAGAAAGTACCAGGTGCTTTTTTTGGAAGTCCCTTTCCCACTGCTGATTCAATAGCCCACAGTAATACACAGGAAAAATGTGCCTGAACATTAGCACAGCAACAACCTCAGTGTTTATTCAGCAAGTCTCCTACAATGAATTACCTCAGCCCAGGAAGGAGGCTGTTGGTAGTCTGCAGAAAGGTATTTGAAGCATCCACAGAAATCCCATTTATGACTTTGCAATAATGCTGTCTGTATGTCTTGATCTTGCCAAAGTTCACTTGTGTTTATGGGAGGAAAACTGCAGTCAAATTCTTGTGAGCCAGCTCAATTATGACAAAGAGAGAAAAGAATAGGACACTGATAGGCAAATCAGGTACAACACTGCCCCACATTAGCCTTGTTTTAATTAAGCTGGCTATGATCTCACGGCAGGATAATTTTTTAATGTTGGTGTTTAGGAGAAAGGCTTACATTGAAGGCCATTTTGGCTGCCTTTATTTAAGAATGTGATTCATGTGAGTGGGAGAGAACAATGCAGCAAAATCTACATTTTTGTATACACACAGAAAATAGGAGATTTGTATGCCAGAGAAAAAAGTAAAAAATGGAGCATACATCTTTTGCTGACTTACACTGTAAGGAAATTGGTTACAGGAAAAGACAGCTTGTCCCTGCAGAACCATCACCATTCATACAACAGCAGGCCCAACTGAGTATTCACGTGCCACATGCATTTAGTCCTTGTTTAAATATCTCTCCACCATCTGAACCCTGCACGTTTTTTTCACTGCTCTGAATTAACAATAGTACACCGAGCTGTGTGTTTACATTTGTGAACACAAAAATAACACTGACCCAGAATGTGGCTTTTTTTAAAAAAGCTAACATTGTCTGAAATTCTTAACAATCACTATAGAGCCTTTCATTCTTTATAGAAAATCTCTTCATAGAGAAATTCTGAATATTTTGTTACTGAGGCTCATTCGTTTCTAATAAGAACAGATATTCTAATGGTTTCCCAAAGAATATGTTTTAGATGCTGAATCTTTTTATGTAATCTGTTTTCAAGGCAATAACATACCTCTTCAAACAGATAAGCTGTCCAATGAGCAATAGATTTCCATGGGTAACTTACACAAGTGAATTGGATAAATACATTTAGACACAGATTATAGTTAAGTAGAATGTAAGCACTGAGTTGCACTGGCCTGAAACTCCTGGTTGTAATGAATTTCCATGTACCTATTTAACACAAGGGGAAAAAAAATCACCTCCTTATAAAAACCAAGTTTTCACTGTAAGGCATACAGCATAATAGCCAATATTATTCTATCACTTAGAATTTCTTGCCTTCATTTTTAAACACAATCAGATGAAAAACTGATAGGCAAAAAGACCTTAAAGGAATAATCAACTCTCTCAAGCTACTTTCCTAGTAAAGATACTCTTGAACTGTTCAGACTAGTCTCTTTGAGTTGTATTGAAAATTGCTATTTTGCCATATATTTGTCTTGTTTTGAATCATAATATCTGGAAAAAGCAATAGATAACCCCTCCCCCCCTTATCTATCATGCAACTTTCAAGACCAGCTGGGACTTCAATGGTGCTTTTTCTTCAGAACAATACTTTTGATAAAAATATATAATAGATTGTCCCTTAATAACACAGGAAACTAAGTAATGTTTTCAGAAATTACACAAGAACTTGCTAGATTAAAGGACTGTCTACACATGGAATTATTTAGTAATGACTGCTCAAGAACAGCTATTCCCAAATAATCCCATGTGTAGACACACTTATTCCAGAATAAAGTTGCCTTATTTTGGTCTAATTTAGCCCATCAAAGTGTGTTAAGCTAAACAGAAACAAGAGTGTCAGCACATGGAGTTATTCAAGACTCACTGCTCCTAAATAATTCCACGTGTGGACAAGTGCTTGCGAGAGCTGAGGTTCAGCTCTGTTATCCCCAGCCACGTTATCTCTGCTCTCACAGCAAACACATGGCACTGTGGTACATGTACTGCTGCTCAATCTGCTGCTTTCCTTGTTTCTGTTCAGCTAAAAAAAAATGTTTTTAAATTCAATGTTCATTGTTGAACCTGAGCTAAACAAATACAATGATACAGCCACTTAAATACAATTCTTCTAGAGATTAAGTAAACTCTGGCATATTTTGTTTTCTGAACAAACCAGTCCTCGTATTGGCAATTGTTCTTGTAAAGCGATTGTTCACAAAAATGCCACCTCTTTATGAAGTAGTAGGAACAGTTGAAAGTAATTGGGATTTGGTTTTCCTGAGATGGAACTAATATGGCCATCTGCTGAACTGACATTTGGATAAATATGTTTTGTTTCAGGTAATAAAACCAAGAATTTGTTCATTTTGTTAAAAAGACTAACTACTGGGTAAACAATCACAGCATGCACTAAAAAAATCACATTTTAAGCAAGGCACAAATCTGTCAAAGGGTGTAATTATTACTGAAAAATTTTCACAAATCCCTATAATTATTGGACTTTACAGCAACATGTTAAGCCTGGCTGGAATATGGCATTAGTTGCCTCTAGTTCCAAAGTTCAAATCCAAAGTGATAAGAAGCAAAAATGGATTTTGAGAGTCCTACAGCACCCAGTGGACCAAGTCACAAAATCACACCCCAGATGGGTGTTACTGGAAGCCTGTGGTGAGGAAAAACCCCTTGCTGGAATATCAGAGGTAGAGCTGATGCCCTTCAGTGCATCCCTGAAACTCCTGCAAACTGTACTGGACTCTGGCCATTGTTTGTAGTGACAGTTTCCTTGACCATGTGAAGAGGTAGACTGCAAAATAATATCTATTATATTCCCTATAACGTTCTTTGTAATAAACCCAGTGTGACAGAATTAGTGTTTCATCTAACTGGATCACTGCTTTGTATTAGCTAAAAAAAAATCCGTGTTCCTAAAACCCCTCACAACTTTGTTCTGATTTTGTGTAAAAGCATGAGTTTACCGCTGAGGATGAACATGTGCCTGTGATTTGCCCTAAACAAACCAGAGTAAGAGAAAAATCTCAGAAGGGGATAAAGACCTTACAGAAGGAAAAAACCTCAAACATGGTCATTTTTATAATAATTTTTATCTGAAATTGAAATAAACTACTAGTTTATTTCACTGAGAAAGTTTACTACAGGTACAGAGTGCAAAAACTGCTAAAAAATACATGCTTGGAGGGCTATTATATATAATCTCTTATTGCTGAGACATGCTCAAAAACTAAAAAACACACAGTATGGGTACTCCTTCGTTTAGCGTTATCATCTAGACTGTAACTAAATGTTCACTCCCAGCTTTTGTGCCACAGCCCTGGAAACCTGAGTTCACAGAGGGGACCACTCATTCTATAAGCAGTTTGTTTTCTCCTACTCATGAACGGTGACATCCTTTCTGTATTTGCTTCACACTCTCCAACCCTTATGATGAATAGAGATTGATTAATTACTTCAAGGCCCTTTCCATGAGTGAATATAAATACTTCAGAAATATCAATACATTTAGCTTCAAAACACTCCTGGCAGCCAGCTGGTATGACAACACTCCCACTTTGCAGATCAAAACTAGAAAGGCTGTGTGGTTGTGGCCAAAAGCAGTGACTAACTTTACATGTGTAAAAGCTGGATTTTTCAAAATGAATGCACCTTTCATTTTCCATGCTCTGATTGACCTGAGGGCAACTACAGATACTTCAGATAATTCTACTGGAATCAGCACCGGGACCTACTAAACATCTGTGCTGAGCCCCTTAGCATGTCTTTGCAGCATCTTTTTTAGTATCACCTAACAGAATATCTGCATTTTTGGTAGTGAAAATGGAGAATTAATTGCAGTTAGAATCACGTGGCACTTGATAGAGTCGAGTACAGCTCCCATCAATTTCAACCTTTCTCAAATTCAGATCTTTAGATCTCATATTCACCCTCCAGAAAATGGGAGTGTTTTATATTTGAAACAGTTCAGATCATAAAAGAATTCAGTAATAGAGACAGGATAAAAACCAGTGTGTGCTCCCCTGAGGAACTGGAATATCAGTGTTTAACTTTTTACCTTAGCATTACCCTAGCACCAAAAAAATGAGTGTAAAAATGCTATAAAAACCACATGCACAATATTTCATTACGAAATCTGATAAAAGGGGTGGCGTTTCCAAAAGGTTAATTAAGCTTACACAAGAAGATATCAGGAAAAACGTGATGGCACTATAAGCACTATTTTTGGGGGAATCATGTAAAGAAAGTGTCAGATAACAAGTACAGAGCTACTTTTTTTCCAGTTAGCATTGTGACTTAACACACACTTTCTAAAAGCTGAGCAAACATAAGAGAAAGGAGTAAGTGGGGGGATTTCCACAAAATGCAAGTCTGTATTTACTTATTCAGTCTAGGTATTCATTTAAAATAGACCTCTACAGTGCAATGTGCCATTAATACATTGCTAATTTAAACCCGCTGTTAGACCTGTGCTCAGTGTAAAACATTTTATACACCAGATCTTTTCTTCTGTCATTATTGCCACTGAATCCAAAAAGGATCCAGTTTAGTGGCTTACGAGGCTTTTTAAAATTAAATACTTTTGCAATCTTTCACAATTTAATGAAATCTAGTTATATCAGACTTGCTTAACTTGTTCTTTAGTAGAATTGCCATTTAGGTGTTAAAAAAGTGCATTTGGCTCTCTGCTTCTGAGATCTGGGTCTGGATTTTACATTTATGATTTGTTGAGGGTTTTGTTTTTCCAGTGCAGAGCACTTACTCTGAATAGATGCCTATAAAAACAAAGATGAATTTACATTATCCACCTCAGTTATAAATCAGAACTACCTCCTCATCTTAAGCTTTGAGTAAATTCCAAGAGATAATATTTGAATAAACTGCCAAGATTTTCTTATGGCAGCATTCAGAAAAAAAGTCAGTCATGGACAACTTTGACTTAAAAATTTCCATGGGCCACCGTGGCACAGAAGTGCCCAAGCCAAAGGACTCTTTGCTAAACCTGAGGGGAAAAAAAAAAAAAGAAAAATGAGTTTCGAGTCTTCTCACTTTGGTATCTAGAATGAAGTCAGGACTAAACCCAAAACCTCAAACCACACAAAAAAGAATTTTCAGTATTAGATATGCCCATTCTACTGGTGAAAGCTCATTTATCACAGAATCCTGGTTCATCATGAAATAAAACATGCTTATTTTACAAATGGAACACAATCAAAAGAGATAAATCCAATAATCTTAAAAAGAACAGGAGAAAAAAAATCTCATGATCAAATTTTTCAGGTAAGTGTCTCAAACCCAGGTGTTGGTAGTGACATCCCCATATTCATAGGTTGGTTTTTAAAAAGCCCAAGTAACTTGATTTAAGAGCCAACCATATATGAATCCTAAATGTGGCAGGAAAACATAACTTCTATCAGTCAGATTATTCAGTATCAACAGAGAAGTTTAACTACCTGACTCTCCAATTCAGGTTAGAAATCGCTGACTCTCACCTATTTCCTGGGAAGTTCTAGGTAGTACTTCCAAGTTTTACCCTCTGAACACCCAAGAAGGTCATCTTACTGCAACCAATGGCAACATCAGATGCTTCTTATACTGCTTGCTCTGTTCTTTTATGATTCCTCTCCAACTGGTCTAAGAACAGCTCACCATCCCACCTCTCACACTACTATATCCATGGAAAAAACCTTCTCATTCTCAGTTCATTGCATGGAAAATTTGGCCTGTTCTCAACACTCCACCTCACCAAAACATGTCCCTTCTCCCCCTTCCATTTCCAATACCCCCAAGGCTTATTCTGTCGCTTTCAGGGAGGAAAACTTCGTGCAACGTGTCCATCTATCAATGTACTGCTCTCAACTTCATAATGCAAAAAGTTTTTTATTTTGTTTTCAGACAATATTATTTTAAAAAGGCTTAAACCCTTCTACTCTCCTTAGAAAAGCACAAAAACATAGAAAGGAACACAACTTTGTTAAAACACTGGACTTTTAAAGCTGAAGTTACATGTGCAGGAAAGCTGGACTGTAAAAACTGGTTTTAAAAGTTAGCAGTGTCGTGTCACTCTTCCTCCTTTTTTAAAGTCCCTGCCTTTTTTCCTAGTGAGCAAGCACACCTTTCTTGTAAGAGTTCCACGTCTTGCTGGTACAATTAACTGAAATCAGCATGGCAACGACTAAAACTTAAGTCTAAAAATTAGGTGTTAAGTGATTAATTTTCAGATATCAACAGATGTCTAATGGATTATCCCGCAACCTTATCTACTCAGGTAGATTCAACACTGACTTTTAGGTTGAAACAAAGACAACAATCAAAAGAATCACCAGGTAAATACTTCTATCAAAGTTTCACAAGTGGGAACTCATCTGCTCTGTATTTAAATTAGGAGAAGAACAATTATCTCAGCAATGGACTTCTATCAGTTTGGAAGAAAACAAGGTATATTATTTATAAAGAACATTGAAAGAGAAAGAATTTCAGAGATAAATGTATACATTAAGCACTTACAAAAAATTTTAATCTAATACAATGTCCAAATTTCACCTTTATTTTCAACCATAGAAGGCTACATACACAATTCACTCTAGTTACCTTCAAATACATAATAAAATTAAATTTCCACCTCAGCTGCTACCCTTCAAGCTCCCCTTCAGAATCCAAAGAAATGCAGAATGAAAGCACATGACTCACCCCCACTGCTAGCAAAACTGCTTAGCATGTGTATATTAAATTAGAGTCCTCTGCATTACCTCTTCTGTCAGATATGTTTTGGGTTTGCTAGGGTGGGTTTTTTAGCATATAAAACATGCCAGAAATTCTAACTTAATCTACTAGAGTGTATCTATGACTTACCAACAGTTCAAACAAAAACTAACATGAGGGTGAATTTAAAGTGTAACTACTTTATTTCATTATTTTCCCTGTAAGTGTAACAACCACTGGATTTAGAAGCAGTTAGCTGAAGTATCACTCAAGTTCCACAGCCAAAACTAAAGGCATTATCTTTGGAGTCAATGAAGTCTGCAGCTGCTGGAATCTGGAATGGAATGCATCTTTTCATTAGGCTGGTGCCAAATTAGAAATGCCTGCTCATCCAAATGAACCATGAATGCAGTACTTTAGAAATATCTGCTCTTCGCATGTAACTCAGCATGCTAGAGAATGTGACAAGCCTAGTTAACACTCCATCTCTGGCACTTGCTGGGGAGTGAAAAATGTCACGGCCAGCATCCTTGACTGAGCCCTCACACTGCCCTGTCCCAGAGGTGCAAGAGCAAACAAACTCAGCCTCCACTTGCAGCTCCATGCTGCTGCTCAAAATAGAACACTTTGTTTTTTTAGATGAATTGCATGTAGAGAAGATCATAAAGCCACAGATAACTGAAACCAGAGCTGGAAACCGCAGTAGGAACCAACAGGCTATTACTCTGCTTAATTGAAGAGCATGGAAACATGACTTGCTTATACACCATGGCACAAAACAATCTTCCTCAGCCAATACACTGATGCTGCTGTATCACCCTAAGCCTCTCTCTGCTCCTCTTTTCTCTCTCTCTGAGCATGCCAGCCCTAGAATCACAGGCTGTAGAAGGATTATCTAATTAGGATGCCTCCAAACAGACTAGAACTTGCTGCCCCTTTTAGCATTTTATACAAGCAGAGAAGGATTCAGTAAGTCCAGGTACCTTTACACAGGAACAGAGAGAGACAGGCAGCAACTTGCTGAAAAAATAAGGAGAGGGTAATGAAGCAAATCATAGAACAGTTTGGGTTGGAAGGGACCTTAAAGATCATCCTGTTCCAACTCCCCTGCCATGGGCAGGGGCACCTTTCAATAGACCAGGCTGCTCAGAGCCCCATCCAGCCTGGCCTTGAACACTGCCAGGGATGGGGCACCCACAGCTTCTCTGGACAACCTGTTCCAGTGACTCACCACCCCCACAATAAAGAATTTCTTCCCAATATTTGATCTAAACCTGCCCTGTTTTTTGCCTGTCTCTCAGGCAATGTTCAATACATATTTCTCATGAACATTTTATAGCATTGAACTTTAAAAGCTTCTAAGCACAGTGATCTCAAAGACTGCTCTGGGGTGATGATTCCATAGGCTGAGTACCCTTATATAAAAGCCCTTCAGAAGTCCCAAATTACAAAAAAAAAACCCCTTTAATTTTTATCATGTACATCTCAGTGGATCAACACTTGGAGTATGTATGCTCTGGACTGTATCCATGTAGCTACAATAAATTAAAAATAAAAGGGTTATTTAACCCACACTTGCTTGCACGCAACTCTGCTGATATTTTACTGATTATATCTAGACTTAATAATAAGTATTAGTCACAGAGTATGGTTAAATTTCTCCGACACTAGCACATATAAAATACTCTCATTATCTGATGCAAGAAACTGAAAGGGCCAGAGAATACAAACTTCTATTACACGGAGTCACAGTGTTCATTATCACAAGCACTCCCACTGAATGTCACAATTCATAAAATTAATTTTAAAAGAAAGTGCTACATTAGTGAACATTACAGCCACTTTGACAGTGCTCATTTACAACAAAAAGTCATTAGAGAAAGTCTGGTCTTTGAACAACTAAGTCTTTAGCAATCTTTTGTTATTGCATATATATATATATATCTATATATCTATATATCTGACAATTTATAGTAGGCAAAAAAACCTTAAAATTTGTTCAGTTATTCTCAGAATGACTGGAAATCAATTGTACATGGTATACCACACTGCTTAGGGGGAAAACAGCGAAAATCAGGGCAAGGAACCTGCCAGCATTTTCAACAAACACCTAAAATAAAAGTCAAACAAATATTTACATAACTATGATTGACAGAACTAAGACAATCATGGCTTTCTCTCAAATCCAACCTTGAAAGCTGTTCATATGTTTCATGTCACAGCCAGCTTCAAACAGCAAACCCTATTGATGCTACTTTTCCCTAATATTTTAAATGTTTATTGCAATGAGGAATTAAAGGAGAATTCGTTATGGTCCTTTCTATGAATTTACACACACATACACACAGTGATAAATGAATTCATAGAATCTTTAAGGTTGGAAAAGACCTCCAAGATCACCAAGTCCAATCTTTGACTGATCACCATGTTGTCAACTAGACCAGAGCACTAAGTGTCATGTCCAGATGAAAGTTGCCCACCAGTATTTCTTAAATGCAGTAACGTGCAAAACTTCTGTTAAAATAGACAAAATCTTATGCTAACTGGAACCAACAAAAATCCTGGATATTGCCAAAGAAACAAGGCATGCAACCACTAAAGATGGAACTGGAAAGAAAAGACCGAACAAAAATTTGAACAAAAATCCCAACAAACAAACTAACAAACCAATCAAACCCAAAATACCGGTTTGTTGCCAGCACTGAAGTAAGAGTCAGTGCACCTTCCGTCTGTCATGTCAGAGATAAGGGCACTCTAAACAAGCCCTCTGTCACTGTCAAGAGATCCAGAGAAAGTTTAGGAAATAAATACTCTTTCCATTTAGGAAGGAAGTATTTTGTAGAAGAACATACACACCGAAATACTACTCTTGTTATTCCCATGGTGCTTCAATGAGTACTAAAGCATGGAAAGATGGCTCCAGCATGCAGAAGATATGTCCCTCCTACACCACAGTAAAGAGCAATCTGTCTTCTGGACTTTGGCCATGGAGTGAAACCCCAAAATTGCCCAGAAAGGCATGCACAGAAATTCTGTTCTCAATACAAAGCCAGGCACTTCAGAATGTGCCACAGGGTATCTACAGCATGAGTCTACAATAAGGAAAACCAATTAAGAATGTAATGAATTAGTTTTAAATTCCGCTCTTTATGACTCTTCAGCTTTTGCTAGTTAATTATCCTAATGATAGTTATTATATCTCATAACTATTATTACCAATAAAAGCCCACATATTGCTATTTAAATATTAAGTGAATAAGAAATTGACTACTTGAATTAGATATGTATGAGATTAGCAGGTGACAAATCTTAGCTTTTTTATTGCTGTAAAATCAACCAGAATTCAAGAGATATTAGTTCATTTATGTCCCATTAGCTTTATCCTTAGGCATAGAATTATTATAATAGACACCATTCCAATCAACTGTGCGCTATAAAGACATTACAGAAAAGAAGTTACAGTCTATACAAATATATAATAGCTCCACCAGGCATAAAGATTAGATCCACATGCAACTTTACTAAATGTTTCAAACGTTACATCACTAATTATATGATACTGTCACTTCTGGTAAACCACAGATGTAACATGAAAAATATTCAGCTTGGTCTCATGTAGATCTTATCACAATGTGCAGGTTCCAAAAAAAACTGAACCAACCCTTTTGATCTCTGTACTGTATTAGCTGTTAGCTTAAGAGCAAGCTTGCTGAGCTGAGGAATTTTTGCAAGACTTGCTTCAAATCTCCACATGACAGAGGCAAGAGGTTGCACTTAAAATATGGAATACTAACTTTCATTTAAATCACATATTGTAGCATTTATGTAAATCATCAAGGTTAGCTTATGTTTTTGGTATTTGATACAATGTCCCTTAGAGAATTCCTTGTCTCATTCCACAGGATTTTCCATAAACGAAAGCAAAATTCAGTGCTGTCATGTAACTAGCTTAAAATTAAAGTTTCTCCGAAAGTTTCAGAATTCAGCAGCCAAAAAAGCACTATATCAAAACACTGTATTGGAAAAGCCCTCAGGTACACATGATACTGAGTTTGTTGTACCTCCTTTAAATAAGAAAGGTCAAAACTTCATCTAGGTTAGTATTTCATTCTTCTGTGTGCCAGCACCATTGGCTTCCAAAGTTTCACTTAAAGTGTACATGAATGAGGTTTCAATGGACAGCAAGATTTCACTTGGACATGGCAGGTCCCGAAGCAGAAACTAATCCAGCACATGAAACCTGGCTGCCAGGTGTGGAGAGGGACGGAGACAGATGGAGAAATAAAACATGTGACCAAAAAGGGTGGAAGAAAGGGCCTGGAGGGGAAGTTGTATGAGGAGCAGCTGAGGTTACTTGGTCCATTCAGCCTGGAGGAGACTGAGGGGAGACCTCACTGCAGTTACACCTTCTTCATGAGGGGAAGAGGGGGGGCTGGCACTGATCTCTGTGGTGACCAGTGACAGGACCCCAGGGAATGGCCTGAAGCTGTGTCAGGGGAGATTTGGGTTGGATATCAGGAGGAAATCATCACAACAGCCCCCCCTTGAGACAGGACACCACACCCTACAGATCACTAATTTGGATCTAATATGGTGACAGAGCAGCTTCATTCTGGAGCTGGCTGAACCTGAGCTTTCCTGAACAAACGGTAATGGGGAAAAATGGGATTCTGGCTTTCCCACATTTAATACCTAGAGTGGAAATTCTCTCTCCCTCATAGCCAGCAGACGTTTCCCCATGAGTTCAGCAGTGCCAGAGTGGTGTAAGAAAGTTTTCATCTCCTTGGCCACTGGCTGTAAACACGTACAGGGGAAGAACAATAAAAAGAACCCATAAAGCAGGGTGCTACTATTTTCTTCTTTCCTGGAGAATAAAGTAAACAAAATTAAATGGTTACTCTGTTTGGGGTCTTCAATCCTTTTGTAAAACAAAGCAAAGAGGAATAGTGCCAAGCTGTTGGCCAGGCAGCTCAAAAATTCTCCTGAGAACAGTAATCTGTAGAAGAAACAACCACGGGCAGTTTTGCAAGGCCAAGCTGATTTTTGCCAGGGGTTTAATAACTGTGCTATGTCTTCTGCAGCAATGAGAGGAATAAACACAAGGAAAGAAAAATCTCAAAAAAAAAAAGAGAAATAAAAAGCTGCACAACAGCAGGCAAAGAAGCCAAGAAATCAGATTTAGAAAAGATTTATGAAGTTTCCTCTCTTCCTCTTTTCCTGCAATCTACATTAATCAGGGCTCCTGTCTCTTTTTGGGACCTTGGTGAAGATGAGGTGAAACCAAAAATGTTTAATGAAGTCTGAAATGAGGCATGAAATTGTACCATTGTTTGATTCTGTGTTGCCTTTGCTTTCATAAGCAAGGCAGTCCTTGAAGCCTGGGTGGTACACCAGCATTCACTGGGAGACTGCCGAAGGGAAATATATTTTGCTTTCAGATATTGTTCTTTTTCCTTTTTATCGCTTCAACTGACCAGCTTCGTTATATACATCATGTAAACTGGTTGCAGAGATGGAAAAGTAGATAGATAATTAGGATAAGGAGCTAAGGACAAAGAAATGTCACATTTTCATAACCTGATAGTAAAATTTGGGTAAGAATGTAAACAAAAAAAGGTTAGCCAGAAAAAACTCACTACAAAGTGATATAGAATAGAAGAATTTGAAATGCGCTAAAATATGTTGAAATTATCTTTTAAAAAGGGAGTTTTGATGTCTTTAGAATAATACTCTGATATAAAACCTCAAACTGGAGAACTCACACCTATCCATTTGCTTAAGCCTTTACTTGATTTTTACAGATACTGACATGGTAGACCTAGAGCCACTCTGCATTCATTTTTATGTCAACCTTAATGTCAGGATTAATAACCATATGATGGGACTAACAGCAGGAACCTGATATGGCTCTGGATTTTGGTATATTTTGCACTCAAAGAGAAAGCAACGATTGCCATTTTAAAAAGAACTGTGAGGTAAGGAAGGTGAGGACAGAACAAGATGGGATGGGAGCAGACTTGTAGCTTTCTGCTGTTGCGGCTGGAGTTAACTCTGCAATCTTGTGAGGGGACAGTAAACCTTACATAAGGAGGATGCATACCTTTAAAAGGAGTAAAAATTATTCATTTAAACCCTTTTGTTCCCATTTTTGCCACTTTGATCTAAGCAATCCTAATCCCACTACACACTGCCAACAGGAAAGCTCATCTTGATTTCTGCTCCCAGCTGAACCTTTCGGGGAAGCATAGGTGATACATAGGGTACAGCGTCCCTGAATCTACTAAAGGACACTCCAGAAAGAAGGACCACCTGCATTTCCAGGATTTTAGCAACCACATCACAGAATCCCCCATCAACTGCTCCAAGAGCTATGCAAGTACCAGGTTCCTGCTGCTCAAATTCCCGTTGGAAGGCAGGTCCAGAACTCACTTTCTTGTAGTTGGATTTTACCCCCCCTTCCTCCCTCAATTAATTTGTGGCTAGCTAACACGCATTTGTGCTTTTGCTAGCAGTTCCGTCTACAAGCCTTGTAGCTTTTCGTTGCTTTGCCTACCTATTATAAACAGAACACAGTTACTGGTTGATCTTTTTGACATATTCTTTAGGTTTAAGTTCTAACAGCTAAAAGCACCTCTTCTATTTCTGGCTGAAAATCAGGCAAGAGGTGTGTACAGTTCAGTTCACTGTATAAACCACAGGGGACTGATTACTGCCCTGTTAGAAAAACAGCCCAAAAAAATAAATGTGATAGAAGTTTGGATAAAAATAGCAGCAGCAGCAGCAAATTCAACTGTTTGAGAATGTTTCAAACCAGTTTTCTATCCCTGTTTAGCCACAGAGTACACACATCAGGGATAAGCATCAGGTATGTAAGAAATGTGTGTTATGTTCACACTGGCTTTTTTCTTTTTAATGTACATATTTACCTTTAAGTGAGTACATATGGGTGTACACACACACATATTTTTACATGAATTTTTCCTGTTAGAAATCCTGCATATTCATACATGCAAATACAGCAAATTTTCCCATGGATCATAGCGGTTAAATTTGTAGAACTCGAGTATTGCATGTTTGCATGCATAGGAAAGGAAAACAGAGAAACACAGCAGGAACTGGCATCCCCCACACAAACGATGCGTTGTGTGTATTAACAAATGAACAGCACACTCCCGAGGGAGTTAAAGTACATGGACCAGAAGGTCACTTCCTTGCCAATTTATTTCAAATATTTCACTAGATGTTCTTGCTGCAAAGAGCACACACGTGTATTTAATGTCCAATCAAATATATTCAGTTTTTAAAGTCTGCGTTCTATTTTTAGAAAAATAATACACACTAGAGAAATAAACAGAACATTAAAAATTAATTCTGCCATGTTCTGTGGCAGCGTATCATCCATGCACCTTTGATTGGCTGATGTAAGTGAAGTTAAATGTATCAAGAGGTTATATTATGGTTGTAATTAATTCCTAACAATGGATTTGAATAGTTACCCAAAGCAATGGCAGTCACAACTGAATGTAATAAAGCAATTCCAAAAGTAATTTGCATGCATAGTTTATAAAAGTCCTAGAACTCTTTTAAACATATTTCTTTGATTATAAACAGCTGACATACAACAGTACATTCAATTTTTCCAGCCATACATCCAAAAAAAATATTACATTCATAGCACAGGGTGAACTAAGTCATACTATAAACACAGGCTTTGTGTGCAATTTTAGCAAATCAAAGACCAGCTGATTTTAAGAAACCAAAATATATCACTGCATAAAAAAAAGCTCAATATGCAAAAAGTTAATCACAAAATTTCTCAAGCGAGTTCAATTACACCAGGTTTCTTTAAATTACATGCCTAGCAAGGTTTTGTGAGACAGTGACACATAAAATATACACAGAAGTACCAGTGCTAAGGCTCCACTTTGCCCACTGTCCTCTCCTCAGAAGAGGACTGCTCCCTAAAGGACCAGCCCATGGAAAAAGCACTCCTGAAACAGATCACTGCAACTCCAAATTTTTTGAAAATATTCTCTTAGGTATCAGAATACATGCATTTGCCACTGAAGCCAAAAGACAGTAAGCTTCTTTTTGTAATATGGTTTGAAATTCAATATAATGTTAAACTCCATCTAAAGTCAGCCTTTCTAATGTTCTCTTACCAAACTAATGACATGAAATAAATAAGCACATATGGCTGAGCAGGTAGAGAAAAGACTGCATTTTCTTGCAACTTTAGATCCTTAAAATAAAGCAGCATAGTATCAGTGACTTCTGCATCATGTCCAAACACATGCTGAGTACCATTTGTATTCAAGGATTTAAAAAAATTTTGGTGTCTATTCATGCTGAAGAAGACTTTCTTCCATGATTAGTTTTTGTGAAATTTTGTAGGCAGCACAAGGCACTACTTGAGCCTGAGCACAGACAGCAGAAAGTGACCCCAGATCTCTGCTGTCTTTGAAAGTGATACAGCTAACACACACTTCAACAGAATATCAGGTTCACACTTCAAGGGGCTCGTGGAAGTGCAAGGGGCAGATCCTCAGCTAGTGAACAGATTCAAGAGCTGAGTGAAAGATAATCTTTTTGTTCTGTGAAAACATATATGATTTCAGAAATTGTTCCCATCCCAGAAGATGGGGGATGGGGGCGGGCGGGAGGAAAAAGAATCAAAAGAGGATTTTCAAATAAAAATGTAACAATGCTCCAGTTTTGGTCAATCAAAGCACTTTAAAAGTTGGTTTGCGAATTCCAGGATAGGTTTGCTTGTACTTCATTACAAAGTGTTGCCTGAACATGAAAGATCTCTTTATTAAAAAAAAAAAAAAAATCTCAACAGGGACTTTTTAACTATCTCAGATCTTTTTTTCCTCATTTTTTTTAGTGCAGCCATAGATCAAAACAGACTGTGTTGTAAAAGCTTTTTTGAAGAAGAGACAGTTTCTTTTGTGACAGCTCTCCCCGCAGAAATTCACAACAAATTGCTGACTAGTCTAATGATTGAACTTTCCTGTGAAAATTTCCCTAAATCTATAGCTGAAGCTAAACTTCATCAAGAGGCATCCATAAGCAAGCCAAAAGCCACTGAGTAATTTAAATGATGCTCTGTGAGCAGTAGGGGATTATCATTATCACCAGGAGGAAAAGACACGTTCTTTCCTGGAAAGTCCTGACCAAGTTTCTTAATAGACCTTTGTACTGAGAAGTCTAGACCTCAGACTAAGTCAATGGGATTGTCTTTGTCGGGGCTTTTTCAACATGGAATGTTTGATTTAAAATTATTTAGGCAGTTTTTCAAATAATCCATCCCCAAACTGCAAAGCTTCTGACGAACATACACGCCGATGGTAAGGAACAACCTCTAGAGTTTCACACTACTGAGGAAGGAAGGTGAAGGTGCAGGATGAGGCCTGAGTTGAGAGCAGCCCTCATGGAACACAAGGATGAACAGGAAATAACGAGTCAGTGTTAGAGGATGAGAGCAACAGTTCTGTGCCTAAGCTAAAAACCCATCTGATGCTGTTATGAAGAATGTAGAAACGTTAGAGAAGCTTGAAAGCAACAGCTGAATATTCAGCAGGGCCTATGCTCACAATAAGCTAAATAATCTCACTAGAAAAAAAGTCCTTGCACAGATGAATAACTGTACAGCACTGCCTAGTGTGAGCTAAGAAGAATATTTTAACTGATATTATCTCAGGGATTAGGGGTTCAACACATAGCAGTTATACTGGTCCACCCAACAAAACCCTTGTAGGAGGGATGAACAATCCTTGACCACGCGTGAACTCACCAGACTTGTCCAATGTTATCTACTGAATGAGGCAGGGAATTACAGAAGAAGGGAAAGTCTAATTACATTCATCAGAATATATACCCTTGATGCAAGGGTATATATTCATCCAAGAAAACAATTTCGTCTTTTTCTCCACAGCACTGAGCACAACATTTCAACACCATTTTTGGGTTACAGCCCTAAATTGTGCATGCACAAACTGAGACACCTGGGATCTACTACAGACCTCCAGATGGAAGTCAGAAGGACTTGTAGGTGTTCAACTCTTGGAGTAAGGAAATGTAATTTAGGGGAAGTCTTAAATGGACTTTAAAGATCTTGAATTTTAAGTCTGCATTTGTTTGATACACTTTGTTGTTCCTGAAAGAACTTGTTCTGCTGGGGTAACAATATTAATGGAGATAAAACTGATAATGCATAGATAATGATGAGGCCTACAACACAGAATGAGGGTATGTGCTCTGGATTCAGTGTACTCTGCATGCTCATGATAACCAATATTAAGCAGCTGTCCCTCCTAATGAAGTCCTGGTTCTCAAAAGCACTGAAATCTGTGCATCAAACTTCTCACCATCAATGCTCAGCCTTAAAGGAGCTTTTGCACCCAACCCCACCCCTTCCATCTACCCCTACACAGCTACAGAAAATACAACAGCCTCTGGCTGTCACTAAGATCTCTGCCTTTTCAGCTCCAGCTCAAGAGCTCAACACCTCCCTCAACACTGTGCCTGACCAGGCAGCACCATTTCTACAGATTTGCATCTGTTTTGACAATACGACTGGTAAGAAAAATAATGGTCACTGGGTAACTGTTAGGCAGAATATATTTTCTGTTCTCTATCAAGTCACCTGAGAAAAAAACCAAAAAAGCTTTTGAGCTACAATGCCATCAGAGGAAGGTCTGTTACTCTATGGAACAGCCTGCTCTCAGAGTCTTTGCAAAAATCCACAAAGCATTTCTCAAATATCCTGTCTCTGGGTACTTTGCCTTGCCTAACGTTACACGTTTAGTTGCACATTTTCTTTAAAATTTGCAGGGAAAGAAAGAATCAGGGGAAGCACAACCCTTAATAACCCGTTTCTTTTATGAGTTTAATAAACCCCAACACAAGTTACCCCAGGACAGTGTATTTTTTAGCAAAGCATCTGGCACAGAGGCACATATTTAAGAGATGGTCTCTGTGCCTGAATGAAACTTGGAAGAGAACAAGTCACCATTCACTGCAGAGATGATCTACGGTTGTGTGCCTGGCTGGCATTCATGGGATTGTCCTATAAACATTTTTGACATGCTGTTGTTTGCTAAGCTAAACTCTCAGGGTGACAGGCAGGTATTTTTTCACCTAACCAAATTGTCCTAAGAAAAGCTACGTCATAATTAACGCTGTCTTTTGATGACTTCTTTTAGCTATTTGGCTGAAATGAATTTTCCTTCACTATAGAAGCAATACGATGTTTAAAGGGACATTTACTTGAGTCAAAAGTACCTGATACATTTTCTTCAAAACCAACACCCTTAAAAAAAATCAAAACATATAAAAAAAAAATTTATTCCACCAACCCCACCCCAAACAAATCTAAAACCCAAATGAACATGGGAAAAACTATAAAAGGGTCTCACTGGAATCAAGATGAAAATACTACTGAGTTTAGCAGTGGTTTAAAAGCTGCAGTTCAAATGTCTGCTCTAGGGATATATGCTACTGCTTTCAAACCAATTACTAAAACCTACTTGGAGAGGAATTATGTTAAATATTTCATTACTCTATAAAGCATCAATACGCAAAATTCTATATTCCAGAGTAGGAAAAACTGTAAGACCGTTTCTGAAAAATACATGATAGAACAAAGACAGCACCTTCTGTACTTGTGTGTTAGCTGGGTCATGGTGTTGGTGTTTCCCTGTGTTGGGAAAGCCTTTTGCGACAGTGTGAAGCCATATTTCAATACAGAAATATGTATGGCATATTAATAAAGCCTGTTTGATATACTCTCTGCATGAAAATTTGAGAAACTCAATCTCTGGGCTCAGCTTACAGATTTTGATTACTTTTCAGAAAGCTTTTTCAGTTTAAAATTTCATAAAACAAAGTGAATGCTGAAAGCAAAAAAATAAATCATACTAAACACTGTAGCCCTAGGGCACTCTTACCTATTCTTGCTATAGGGAAATACACAATTTGGTTTCTGCTGCAGATGATCTGTGATGTCCCTTCTAAGCTTTATTATGAAGCTGATAAATGACTCGCTAGAAACATGGTGAAAGCTTTTGGAATTCATTGTGCTATGGAAAACAAATTAGAAACTTAACTTGTTGCATGAGGGATTACCCTTCACAGCATGGCCTTTACAATGTGAAACTAATTATTGCAGGGAAGATTTATGGTGTTTACAGTCAAGAATTCAGGGTCACTTTGACCAAATTCATGTAACTTTAGACCTCAGGCTTGTCTAACTCTAAATAGAATGACGACTCCAACAAATTTAAAGATAGAAATAAGGCTTTTTTTTTTTCCCTATTGAATAGCTTTGCAAGAAGCTGGAAAATAGGGGCTAAACAATTCTAGCTTTAGGTATTTACTCTGATCATTTTTTCTTTCTGAATAGGGAGATAATGCAGCGTGTCAGAAAAATCTGTTTTAATTTTGGGTAATTTCACAGGAATACACTAGAGTGTCAAACCCTGGAACCCTCCAAGTGTTTTCATTTCACTCAATGATCAAAACATGTGCTACTGATCTCAAAATATGGCTGGCTGCACAATGAAGAGGACAAGCTGTCTATCTCAAGTGAACCATTAAAAGTAACTTAAATTCATAGAACAATTTAAAAAGTCAATACTAAAACACAATATCTAACATGGAAATTGGTTTATCCTAAATGAAAAACAACAGTGAAATAAACACTTAAGACACTAGCAAGTGATTTGCGTGTCAGGAAGTTTCCTTCCAGTAGATAAATATTTTTAAGCACAAGACTTACCACACTGTATTTTGTTCTTAAGATATACCCAATGTTTTCTATGCCATCTACTGCCTCTTGAAAATTATTTATTTATTTGCCAATGGCATAACCCCTAGCTCATGAGGACACCTTGAACATGCTTGAAACAAATGTCTTTTTACTTAAGAGCATCCTGTAACATCCTGCTGTAACTGACCTACCACATATTTTTCCCAGACACTTGCACATTCCAAAAAGTATTTAAGCTTGCACTTCATTTCAGTGATACAGTAGCTCCTTTACCATTATTTAAGAAGATTCTTAAGCTTTATTGAACTGGGGCTGCGAGTACATCCAGTGGGGTATTTTCAACCTCTGTGAACACACAAGGGAGTTAAGCAGCTGTGCGAGTAACACTGCTGGCAGTAGATAACTGTGACTGCAGTTATACTTCCAGCCACGTTACAAACTTGACAATTTCTGGTGAAAGCAGACAACCTCTGAAGTGAAATGCAAGGAAGCCTACCAAAATCAGGATCACCATGCTCAGACACAATGTTGTATCTTGCTGCTTGTTGATACGAAAATACATCACTCCAGAAAAGATTGGAATCAGTCAAACACTGTGGTTTCTCCCTACCCAGAAGACATGAAGGAAAGTGAATCTCTCAGACTGAAGAGCTGATGCATAGCTAATCCAATTTAATTAACTGTGTGTCTAATAACATTTCCCCTTTAAAACACAATTTGCAATGTTTTCCTTGGAAAACACTAGCTCATAGTTTTAGCAATGGCCTAAGCATGACCCAAGCTTTTCCTGTAGCATTACCAGGAGGTGATACCCACTAAGGAAGGAATTTTGAGGAAAGCTGGTCCAAACCAAGAACAAAAGACTGACTCCAAAAGCAACACACAGAGAAGAGTTACAATGAGGCCATACTTTTACATTCCTTAAAGCAATGTTAAAGACCCTCTGCCAACTCTGTAACTTAGCAAATGTTACAAGCTTATAGTAATAATTATACCATGATAGGTTTTATTGATCATAACTCAGAGCCATGCTGTCATAGGCTGTCTGGAACTTTATCTTTGGTGTATAATTATCAGATCCTAGTTATAATGTCTTATTTATCACCAGCAATGACACAGGAGTAAAGGAAACAACTTGACTTTCAGATTCCTGCATAGGTTTGCAATATTGACAGTATACATATTTGTTTAGAAATCAAAACATTCAACAGGTGGTGATGCCCTTTTTATAGTTTTTATTTACATCATCCACTTCCAACAAAAAAAATGACCCATATGTATTGTCTGTTACCATATTAATAGCTGATGAGAAACAGAGAAATCAAGGGGAAATACTTTTTTAAGAGGTCCTGTACAAATCAGTGCCATGGGGACAGCACAGCAGTGGCATTAACAGCAATCAACTATTTCATAAGAAGAGTGGGGCAGAGAGACAGAAAAAGTCCAGGGACTTGAGGCTGACCAGAGATGCCAAAACGATTTGCTGAGAAATGAGAGAATAACTAAATTTGTGGTGAGACAGATGAAAGGAAAGAGTGCAGTCTGGGGCTTGTAGATTCTTTAGGACAACGCACAGGAGGACAGGAGCTTTACAGTGGTAGGAGGTCTAGATTAAGGTAGGAAGTCTACTTCAAGAAATTTAGTAGAAACGTGGTGGCTTGGAGCCTCATACATGTAACTACTCCTCAAACAAAAGTGCTGCCCCTCCCAACACACATATTTGGTGTCCTGCTTTGAATGTTAGGGAATATGGTGGCCTGATCTAGATGTCTCCAAACTAACAACTGCACAAAAACTTCAGTGACTCTGTGAACTGAAAGTTGGAAGAATCCTAGTTTTCTCTATCATTTGTGCTGAACTTCATGTTGACGTGTATAAGATTTAGTCACTATTAGAAATATCTCTAATAATGTATTTTTGACTTGTCTACTTCAATGAATTGAAATAATTTAATTTTATATACAAATGCTACACAACCTTTTCTTAAGGAGAGTGCATCTATGCTGCAGGTAGATTCTAGTACATATTAAAAATAATCCCAAATTTGTCATAATTTTAGAACAGTTGTCAAAATTTGGTTGAATAAGTTAATTAATTATGCATTCAAGTGCAACATCTAATTTAACCAGACAGTACTCCACAATCCTGAAATGGAAACACTTCTACTTTAAATGCTTTCATAAGGAAATAGTGTTATCAAATTATTCTTGCTATTCTCAGAACACTCAGAGTTAAAATAAAACTCCATTTTAAATGCAACCAGAGTCATGAGTAGTGTATTCAAACCATTTTTTAATATATTAAAAAATTTAATTAAAATTACAAAGCATATAAGAAATTAAAAATCTGAAAACTGCTGCACACAAATGAAGTGTTGAAGGAACGCTATTTTTAGCTTACCAATTGAAACAACTATTTCATAAATGAAACCTCCTAGAATGAGGCTCTTCTGAGGGAGGTGTTCCAATGTATTTTGAACACCCTGCAAGTTCAAGAGATTCAAAACCCTCTCTCTCAGTATGTACAAATATTTCGTAGTTGTTCAGCCTCTAAAACAAGGACAGCAGAAGAACTAAAGCTGTAACACTTCCTGATGAAAAAAAGCCATAAATCAAAGTGTCAGTCTCATGCAGTTTTTCCCTTATTATTTGCAAAACTAATTAAGTAGCACAAACTTAGTATTTCAAAGAAATAATTTCTGTTTAAAATTATCAACCCTTCCCCTCTCTCCATGTGCACATACAATTAAAATTATACTTGCAAATATAATGTCAGTAAACCTGACAGGCCACATACTGGCTACTCCTACTTTGCATGGCATCACACATTTAGGTTGTGAATCACCAAAGTCTGGTTGATGAACAAGCATGGTGTTGTTCATCTGAGAACCAGACACTTTGTAGCAAATTTCCTATTTGAATGGAAGGAACAATGCTGGCACAAGTCCCAGAACTGCTCACACCACGAAAGGAACAATGTGACAACAGCATGGCAGGTTTATGATAAATATTTCAGAAATGTGTCTTTTAGCAAGAAGGGATTAACATAGACCTTGGGGATAAAAATATTCCCAGTAGCATCTAGTTGGCATCTCTTTTATGCAAAATGAAAAGCACAGCACAGAGGGGTCATTTCCGTTTATTTGAATGCAAATTCATGACCATTAGAATAAAAATAAATTTTAATTAATTTTATGGTCTTTCAGTGGGAAAATCTGAAGAAAATTGTGTCATTTAATTTGTTCTTCTGAAAAGCAGATCTGCATTTTTTATTTTCTGGGATTTTAAATGTACAACCAGTGCCAACGAGGAGGAAGGAAAATTGCCTTGATAGGATACGGGCAAATGGTTCACCATTGCTATTTCATTTCTATATATAATTTAGCACTCAAACGGGGAACAGGGTCTATGCAAAAGACACTAAAGCATGGAGGAACCTTGCAGCAAACCCAAAGTGCACTCCATTTAAGTCTGTTTTGCTAGTCACCATCATAAACTTGTGTCCCCAAGTAATAAATAACCTCCTCAATAAAACAACAGATAAAAAAATCTTTCCCACATTCAAGTACAGTAAAACAAGGTGCTGTCAAAACTGTCAATGCCTCTGTGCGTGTGGAGCAAACATTGCTTCATGTATGTCCCCTCTGTCCAGCTGGTAATGAACATGAGATTGTGCTCTTTGGCTGTACATCAAGATCAGCTGACTGAAAAGTAACACCAGCACAGACCACATCTAGTTACAGTCTGGAGGAGGTATACTTAACATGCAATACAGGGGTTTTTTTCCCTTCTAGAAAATGAAGGCACTGTACTGCTCCCTCAGGCTCACAATGGCTTTAAAACTCACTAAACATCTCTGTCAGCATTTCGGAGGTCTGACGTGAGAAGTACAGCCTAAGAGGCTGTCCTTGACAGTGAAGTTGCACTTCAAACAAAATTGCAAGTCTCCAGTGTGGCTTTTTGCTTTTCTATGTAATATTTAAAGTCAGCTTTCACTCAGTGTTAGGCAAGGTGGAAAAGAGAGAGAGTAAGCTAGTAAACGGCTTGCTCTGAAAAAAGCACTAATGTTTTGGTAACATTAACTGAAGTTCTTAGAACAATATTTATTAATAACGTTATGATTACCAAAATTTAGTCTGGTAATATATATTTTAGTACACATTGTTTTAAGGCAACATTCAGAGTAAGGAATTGTGTTACTTCCCTGCTTGGGGGAGAAGAAGGATTGGTCTTTAAAAGGAAAAAAAACCAACGTATTTTAATATAAGCTTTTGCTATCCAATGAGTTTCAAGCACAATTAGCTGTTAAGACACTGAACCTACACACTGGTCTCTGTTTTTCAGATAAAGAAAATACTGTAGAGTGGGTTTTGTGTTTTGGACTACTTTGTGCACCACAGCTCCAGGTGCTTCTTTTTTGGCTAGCTCTACATACAGTTTTAGGCTTTTGAACTGTTTCTACAAATGCAAAAATGTTGATTCATCATGGACAGGAAGACTGAAGTCAACTAAGAAATATGTATGTATAAGGTATACAAGTCTAAATGCACTTGACATTGCATTTTGAAACTAGAGATAAAAATACATGTTATTATACTCAGGGTAGCGAGAAACATATAAAAGAGCAACATGCATTCTGTTAAAAAAAAAATGACAAGAACAGTAACACAAAACAACTCAGTGTTAACCCACTGCTACACTATTCAAGAGCGGTCATCTGTGATCACATGGACATTGCTTGCAGTATTTAGTTTATACAGTTTGACTCAACTGTCACTATTACAGAAACCTATCGAGTTCAAATATATAGACATTCTATGCAGCATGGTGATATTGTGGACATGTCAAAACTAGCATCTGTTACTAAACCTGGGAAAAGCTCTTCATTTAATTTGTCATAAGGATAGCTCTTCTTGCTGAGCACTGGAACTATTTGCTCTTGCCTAATCTCCTCCTCCAAGAATGCTCCAATTCCTCCATGCGACAGTAACACGTGAAATAGCGACTCAAGCTTGCACTTTTTCTATTAGCTGCTTTTTCTTCTAGTTACTTGTTTTTCTACACATGATGGGGTTATTTATTTTTTAAACTCTATATTTAGACACACAATAGGAATTCCACAGCCCTATGAGAGTGCACAATACAGTAGGAGAAGGTGCTGTTTTGACAGGGAAGTGTGATCCAGACCTTAACCTAAATTTACTCAGCTATTGATTGCAAGAGAACTATACACCTGTTACATCAGGATAAGCTTGATCTATGTGCAAAACAGAACAAGTACACCAGGAAAGCCACTAGGCAGAAGCTTGCTTCACCCCCAGGTGAAATCCGGTACTTACTAACACAAGCAGAGCACCTGAAATGGAGAAGTTGACAGAGCACATCCCTGTAACTCAGGAGCCAATGTAACTCCTGACAAACCTTCCTCTCTCTTTCACCAACCAACACCGCTTGCCCACTGATCAGTGTTTAAGGAATTCCTGTTCCCTTCTGTAACCACTCAAACATGCCTAGTGGGTCAACGGAGACGTGCACAAAACTCAAACCAATGAACAATCAGGAGGTTATTTTTTTATGCCTCTTGGCTTTTGACACCCAAAACAACAAGGAAACAACATGACTTATAGCCCCAGCTTGACAGGAAAGCTGCTTGCAGTATTCATGAAAATACATATTAACTATGGGCATGACAACAGCACTGCACAAACAAAATGTCATCACCCATCTTGACTGTATTGTTGAAGCAAGAGTTATAATAATAATAATAATAATAATAATAATAATAATATATTAACTGCTTTCATCTACCTTGCTTCCCAAAATAACAGATTTCACAACTGATCATTTAAAGTATGTGTTGCAAGCACAGTGTTACTGGTTCTGCTGATCTGTGCCTACACACAATGGGTCAGATGCATTTTTTTGTACCTTTGGACTGAGCACGTATTAAAGAGAATGCTCAACAGAAGAAACCCTGTGCTTGTACTATGCATGAGTAAACAGGTTTGGAATGTGACTTTGAGAGTAACCACTCATATCAAAGTGATCACTTCATTATGCAAAATTAATCTAACCCCCTTCAGCAAAAAAAACGATAACACAAGCCCAAAATATTTAGGAGATGCTTGGCTCTGTATGTGCTTGTAATCTTTTCTTCTTTAACATGAATCACAGTGGGAAAGCAATCTCTTAATTTTTTCAGATTTCTCTAGTCTGAAGTGCTTGGCCACACCAAAACACATTATTGTACAACATCCCAGTCACATAACCACAGAAACGAACTGCCATGACCTAAAAACAGGACTGCACATTTATGGAAGACTGTCATTTATACAGCAATTAAGCAATTATACAGTAATTAAAGATGTAAAGCTTATTCAATACATGGAATATTAGTAATTTTTATCTGCCTTTGTTTTGTACAAAATCCTAACAGTATTTACACTGACAGGAAACAAAGGCAGGAATGAGAGAACAAACACAGACTTTATCACCAGGATTATCTAAGTGAGAATTTATTTCTTTAGACTATCTCCAGTTCCAAAGTAACCTGGAATAAGGATGGAGACTTAGTGCACATAGTGAAAACTCTATAAAATGAAGACATATGAATGCATCACTAGAAAGGCATATGATCAGAAGTCAGTGTGAGGGTACTGAATAAGCACACTGCTGATTTATGCTAGCATTTAAACCACTGTTTTCAGCATCCTGGATAAGAACAGCATTGACATATTCCGTGGATAAAGCATTTCTAGAATTGCTTAGAAGGCAAAAGAAACCCCTCTCTGGGGTACTGGTACCAGTACTGGTACCAACTGCAATTAAAATCTTCTAATACTAAACCGTCTGGACTCAGTATGGTCAATGCACAGGGAAGGAAGGACAAGAGGATAACGAATGCCTTGATGAGCAGTGAGCATTGTTGAACTCCAGATTATGGGCAAGGCAAGCAAACACAATGAACCTCGATGGAAGCAGGAGGTGAAGTACTGCCATATATAGGCTATTTGCCATTGCTTAAACAGAGGTTTGACTATTCCAGTAGCTTAAAATACTAAGACAAAAACAAGGCACTTTCTGAGCAGCTGATTTGCTGCTAAAACAAGTTATGTAGGAAAAGTAATGATGCAATTGATGATTCACTAGTTTTTTTATATATATTTTTATAAAAAATATATTTATACCAAAAAAAATCCCTTTTATATTTTCCAAAATACTTTTTATTTTTAAAATGATAAAGGCAAAACAAAGTATCTAGCAACTGGATATTAGAGGATGACTAGTCATCTGCTCCAAATGCAAGGAGCTCTTTGTCACACATTGTCACAAGTATCTCTGCCCCCAGGCTAATACTTGGAGGGTTTTTTTATGTTCTACTGTATTCCATGCACCCTAGGATGGGGTTTGCCCTCTTGGCTACGAGGGCACACACTGCTGACTGCTACTGAGCACCCCCAGATGCCTTTCTGCAGAGCTACTCTCCAGCTACCCCTTTCCCAATTGATACTTATGCTCAGTGGTACCCCATCCCAGGTGCAAAACCCGGCATTTGACTTGCGGAATTTCATCCCACTAATCATTGCAAAATAATTGTGTAATTAATCATTGCAAAATGCTCCAATCTATCTAGATCCCTCTGCATGGCTTCCTGTCCCTCAAGAGAGTCAACAGCACCTTCCAGTTTGGTGTCATCACCAAACTTGCTAATGGTGCGCTCAACTCCTGCATCCATACCTTTGAAAAATACATTGAGCAGCCCCAAGACTGAGCCCTGAGGACAGCACTGGTGAGTGCCCACCAGCCAGACACAGCCCCACTCACTGGAACCCTGTGAGCCCAGCCCTTCAGCCAGCTCCTCACCCAGCACACCATGGACCCCCTCATCCCGCAGCTGGACAACTTGTCCAGAAGGATGCTGTGAGGGACAGCACCAAAAATCTCACTAAAACGCAAAAAAACTACATCCACCACCTTCCCTTCCCCACAGAAGGAGACTGAATTAATTAAATGAGACTTTCCCTTTGTGACCCATGTCTATGTCACCTGATGACTGCATTGCTCTTTAAACGCCTTTCAACAGTACCCAGCACAATCTTCTCCATAACTTTTCCAGGAACTGAGGTTGGTCTAACAGGCCTGCAGGTTCCTGGGTCTTTCCTCCCACCCTCCAGGTAAACAGGAATAACAGTGGCTGGCAGAGACCTCCTCAGGCTCCCAAGGCCTTTGGTAGCTGATGGAGAGGGGTCCCGCTGTAACACCAGTGGGATCCTTCTGTACTCAGGGATGAATCCCAACAGGCCCCGTGGACTTGTGAACATTCAGCTGATACAGGTGGCCCCTCACACTTTTCAGTGTCCACAAGTGGAAGCCACTGGCCCAGCACTCATGGACCTCCAGCTCTGGGGATCAGGCAGACCGAGGTCTGTCAGTATCACCAAAAACTGAGGCAAAATACACATTGAAAGCATCTGCTTTTTCTTCATCCCTATTAGGCAGGTGACCATCTTCAACAAGGATCAGTCCAGTGTTTTCTTTAGACCCCCTCTTGCTATTAATGTGCTTCAAAAAGCCTTTCTTGTTATCAGCACTGGCCAGTTTCTACTGTAATTGAGCTCTGGCCCTTGGTGTCTTCATCCTNTCACCCAGCACACCATGGACCCCCTCATCCCGCAGCTGGACAACTTGTCCAGAAGGATGCTGTGAGGGACAGCACCAAAAATCTCACTAAAACGCAAAAAAACTACATCCACCACCTTCCCTTCCCCACAGAAGGAGACTGAATTAATTAAATGAGACTTTCCCTTTGTGACCCATGTCTATGTCACCTGATGACTGCATTGATCTTTAAACGCCTTTCAACAGTACCCAGCACAATCTTCTCCATAACTTTTCCAGGAACTGAGGTTGGTCTAACAGGCCTGCAGGTTCCTGGGTCTTTCCTCCCACCCTCCAGGTAAACAGGAATAACAGTGGCTGGCAGAGACCTCCTCAGGCTCCCAAGGCCTTTGGTAGCTGATGGAGAGGGGTCCCGCTGTAACACCAGTGGGATCCTTCTGTACTCAGGGATGAATCCCAACAGGCCCCGTGGACTTGTGAACATTCAGCTGATACAGGTGGCCCCTCACACTTTTCAGTGTCCACAAGTGGAAGCCACTGGCCCAGCACTCATGGACCTCCAGCTCTGGGGATCAGGCAGACCGAGGTCTGTCAGTATCACCAAAAACTGAGGCAAAATACACATTGAAAGCATCTGCTTTTTCTTCATCCCTATTAGGCAGGTGACCATCTTCAACAAGGATCAGTCCAGTGTTTTCTTTAGACCCCCTCTTGCTATTAATGTGCTTCAAAAAGCCTTTCTTGTTATCAGCACTGGCCAGTTTCTACTGTAATTGAGCTCTGGCCCTTGGTGTCTTCATCCTGCATAGACAAACCAAAGCTCTGTAATCCTCCTGAGAAGCCTGACCTCACTTCCAGAGACAGCCAGAGCTAAAAGTCATTACCCAGACCCAGGAGTTACAGAGCTATTAATATGAACTGTACAGACTAGTGTTTTCCCAGGAAGTCAAATCAAAGTTGCAACATCAGTCTTCCAAATTTTCATTCTCTTCCAAACAAAACAAAAGCTAGAAGCCATTTGATTTTTTGCAAAATACAATACTAAAAAAGAAATCAAGCATTTCTGAAGACATCATTCTAAATGGAAGAAAGGACACTGACAATAAAAAGCTTGTCCTTTGAAAGGAAATAGTCAAAGTAACACTAACTCAGTGCCTAACTGTTGCCAGCTGAATTTAAACAAAAGACAGGCCCAAAAATAAGTGTCAACTCTATACATCCTCTCAACCTGGGGAAGGAGAGTTAAAGATTTGGATCCAAACTGCAGCACAAGCCTATCTCTAATTAAAATGGATCAGATTTAAGAAGGAGAAGACAATAAATATATAACTTTGACTCCTGTGGTGACAGTGGCCTGTATGCCAAATTCTTGCTGAGGGCAAATTTCTACGGTCAAGCTATAAGGCTATAAAAATAAGGGTTTATAATAAAAGTACTTACAGATGCTTAACTCCAGCAGTGCTTTCAGAGACTCCTGTAACAAATGCTACCTTGAGAAGACAAGATCCACAGTCCATTCACTGTGTTTAATTGCAATGCTGATTCGACCTTTATCTTCCCAAAGAAGCAACAGGGCATCGCTATCAGCTCTGGCATCTCGGAGCACATTCCAGCAATTCTGCAATGTTCTACTTACACAGCAGCTGCAAGAAGCTTTCTGAACTGACCTTTTTCCATGTAAAGATAACGTATGTAAAGCACACATGGGTATAAATGAGCTTTTACAAGTCAACTATCTAAATCAAGCACAATGATTCCACAAGATGTACTGGATAAACACACCGGAAAGGAAATGTTCAGCCAAAGACATTTCAGAATATGGAGTGTAACACTTTTTATAAGCCTAACTTTGGAAGACAAAGCTTTTCATTTTGTAATGAGACACATTGTTAGCAGCAGACTAGAGAGACAAAGGTAATAAAAATGAGGCACTACAACCTTGAAGGTTATCCACAGCTGCCAGGAAGTTTCTAATTATGATGAGCCATTTCAGCCAGTAATTGGCGGAGAGGCAGCAGGGATACACTATCACATCGGCCTTCCAACTCCAGGGCTCTTATCAGCCCCTCATTCTCTCTTACAGCTCCACAATTATCTCCTCCTAACTCCTTCTCTACCAAGGAAACACGGTGCTGGGGCTGTGTGAGGCACAGAGGCGTGTATTTTAAGACCGATCCCAGCCTAAGGAAGCCAGAGCTGTGGTTTCAAGAGTATTTTAAAGGAGTTCTCCTAGAAAGCAGCTACAAAATACAACTGCAGACATCTTTATCTATTCACAGTCTTGCCGCATGGTGTAAAAGGGTGGCTCCAAAGGCTGAGCTGCCAGGCCAGGGCCAGCCATACACCCATGCAATTTGCACAGGCAAGAGGCATTCATGGGGGCTAATGCAAGCACTGTGAATCATGCTCCTATGTCTGTAACTTTAGATCTGTTTTAGAGATCTATCAGACTCCACAGAATCATTTCCCACTTTGCATTCTCCTGCAGCTGGGGGTTGAACCTAACACAGTTTGGTAATTGCACTTAAGTCTCTTTGTCCCTGTATCCCTGTGTCCTAGATACAGTGAGGTGGCACGGCTGATGGTTTGAGGGTATCTGCTGGATTCCCACTGAGTTAATAGCAGTCCAACATGTGGTTCAAAAAAACTCCAAAGAACAAAACCACCACAAACCAAACCACCCCTGCCTGCAGCTTCATGTGTCTCCTGTATTTGTGTACGCCGTTACCTTCGAAATAAATAAACAGCATAGGCTACACAGCTGAGCCAGAAGCTGTTATAAACACGGGGTTGAATTTCACCACAAACTTTTATACAGCTACAGTGGAAAACCTCCAGGTTGATGAACACTCAGTTGGTTTGGGGGATTTTTTTTGGTTGTTTGCAGGGGGTGTTTGTCTGTTGTTGTGTGGTTTGGAGTTTTTCTTGTGAAAAAAAATGTATGCAGTAACACTGTTTCTTCCATAGCATAATTATAAGACTCACAGGCACCTGAATCGTGTAAACTGCCAAGGACAGCAATGGGAATTACTTAGCTTAAGTTCCTAGAGATTTGTCTCACAGTAATGGTTTGAATTTAAACAAAGTTAAATTTACAGAGCATCAGAAAATTTCCTAACAGTAAAATATACTAGACTGTGAAACAGTCTCTTAGGGAAAGCATTATCACTTGAGTCAGATAAAAATGGACAGTCTAACACCAGAGGAAAACACAGCAGGACACAATCCTGCATTGGCAAGAGTATCAGCCAAGATGATCTAAAGGGTTTTCTTCCTTCTTTGATTTCTGTTAAGTGTGAATTGCTCATAAAGTGATTGCAGTGGAATATGTTAAAATAAAATATTCAGGACCACAGCAGCCACACTGGCTGTTAGTCATTTCCTTTCAGCTTTCCACAGCCTTCTTCCTACCAAATATAAGAGTACCTTTTAAGCAGCCCGACAGGCGCAGAGCCTTTCTGCGAGGCTGCGACGTCACCCTTTGAAAGGCAGTGCACCCTGGAGTCACTGCATCCTACCGGGAACGCACACTTTGAACTTTTCAGCAATTCTGAACACCTACTGTGTCTCTGCTTGGTCTCTTGTAGTAGGATTAACACAAGTATGTGTGACAGGAAAAGCGGCTTTGATTTGCTTGTCTTCAATTCAACGGTCAGTGCACCAGTTCTGAACTGCTCAGACTGTGAACTAGCAGGGCTCTAGTTCAGAATAACTTGCAGAAGTTAATTATTTTGTAAGCATCACAGATGGTTCTTGGTTGATTTAAAGTCAGCATTTGAATTAAACCTGAGTTTTTATCTTTTCAAAACAACAACAAAAAAGACAAAACCCAGCAAACTTGGTTTCTCCTTTGCAATAAAAGCACTCTTAATCTCTACTAAACCAGGTACATACTGTACATCACACTGTCTCCTTCATGGAGGAGAGTTAACCACAATTATGAGACATTTGCAGCAGCAAATTATTCCATTCTGCTTCCAGAAATGACTAAAATACTAGGTGGAAGCAGTAGTCTCAGTTCAGAAAAATATTCAAGAATGTGCCTAATTTTAAGCATGCCAACAATCCCATTAACTTTAATTAGATTTAAGGAGATGTATAAGTTGTTTGCTCAGTAAGGATATGATTTGCAATGTTCTTAACCTTAAACATACACCTATATACCCTACAAAGTGTACATACCACTTCAGAAATTAACCCAGAAAGAATGATGATGGTAAATACTAGCAAAAAGTGTGTAAAGGTGCCACCAAGAAAAATTCACGGAAATAAGATTTTCAAAATAAAATCCATTCCTACTTGAGGATGCTGTTTTGAAAAGCTCTTGCATGTGCTGAAAAAGTTCAAGCACTGGAGCAGGCACAGGTGACTTAACAACTCTTTCACAGTCAGAGGAAAGAGAGAGGAGCAGTAAAACAGTTCAGGTACAGTTCTCTGCCTGAGACCACAATATATAATCCTACTACAAAACAAATTGTAAACATCATTGTTCATCAAAATGCACAGTAAAGTAGTCCAGGAGAGTTTTTGGCTTTGCTGTCAGCTCTTTCTCAGGGTTTAATCTACTTCGATAATCTCTACAATAGTTTTCCACTACAAGAATGTAACAGGATTACAAAAACGGGTATTCTCCTTAAAATTAAACAAGGGCATCATTCACAATTTCTTATCCTGAGACTTTCATTCTATAGTTTTTAAGGAAAATTTCAATCAAATTTTGTTTAAAAGCTTATTTTTTATTTGCTAAATTAGGATTTTAACTGCAAGGTTAAAAACAAGCTCCTTTCCATCATTATCGTGATTATTTTTTACATATTTCAAATGAACGGTTATATTAAATTTCTTCAATTTGAGTTTAATTTTACATCTTCATTTTCAATTGCTAGAGAGCTCTGTGCTGCTTAGCAACTGTAATGAACACTGTGCATAGTCAGTACTGCATTGCAAACTTTTCATGTAATTTTGTGTTTAGTTGGCATGTATAATTCACCAAAAATCTCCTATCAGGAAGCTTTTTTTCTTTTTAAACATACAAATTTAAAACTCTTGCTTCAATATGGTATAGAATACCATTTAGGTATCATGAGAACAAATAAAACTGTAATTGCTGTAAATTTTAAATAAGTTTTGGCAAACTAGTACTGGAAGAGTTACTAAGAATAAAACCTGTACTTAAATCATATATGTTCATAATTTAGCATGAAGTGCTTACTTTATTGATGCTCTGTTGAATAGACACACATCTTTGAACTGCCCTGTTCTGAGGCTTGCGCCTGCCTTGCGTGGAATTACACCATGCCAAGTCCTGACTCAGAAAACCGGATGTGTTAGATGTTTCTCAGATATCCCTAAGGAGAGTATATGAAGCTTTTTATTCTGGTCTGTATCTTTATAGCCGACTTTCTGTGGTCTGGTTTCTAAGAATATCCATCATGTTTACCTGCACTTCTACCCCACTAATCAAGCGCCCCCCCCCCTTCCTTCAGCACCATTTATTGTCTAGTGACAGCTGTTGGGTTGTTTTCTGGCACATTCAATTTCAATCCCAGCTTTGGTACTGAAGGAATTCACTGTGCACTGCTTTCAGGTCAGTTTAAAAAACATAATCCCGAGCGCACAGATCCTGTTTAGATTGGCAGCATTTCCACTCAAGCACCAGGTTCTGACCATGCCATCACACACGGAGCAAAGCAGCGACTAAAGACAGGGCTGGCACACAGGGATACAGCTCGGGACAAATCCTGGAAACAAAACAACGCTGAAAACTCTGGATAAAATCTAAGGCCTGCTCAAATTTCTGGCAAAACCCCCACTGACTTCCATGAAGCCAGGAACTACACACCTCTTCTCTCACAACAAAGGAATGCTACCACTGAATAGGGATTTCAACGTTGCCGGCACTGCAGCACACAAAACACACCTCACTGCTTCGCAGCACCAAGCTACCAACTCCCAGGGCTGCCCGCTCTGCTGAGGCCACAGATGCTGCTGAACTAAACCCAAGGCAAACAAGTGTCAGCCAAACTTTTCTTTTCTCCTTCCCTTCCCTGAGTGCTCTATTCAAAACACGGCGGGGAAAGGAGAGGGGGAGGAGGCACAGATTATGTTTCGAATGAAAATAAATGCAGTTGTTCCCAAACCAGTCTCCAGCTGCCATTTGTCATCTTCTCGAGGACACAATACAGGTTGTCACTACTTGGAGCCACAGACTGCCAGCCAAGAAGAGTTGAAGGACAGGAATACACAGGTTACACTACGGAGATACAGAAAAGCTGAGTGTGGGAAGCCTGTATCAGCCACCTGCACCATGCACTCAGAATTTCCTAAGCATTTTTTAGTTAAATTACATTAATGAACTAAAATAAGAAAAGCTGAGAAGAGCAGGGAGGAATAAAGAAAAGACTGTCAAAAAACATATCTACTAATAGGGATGACACAAAAATTAATTATAATTTTTTTACGCATTTTTTCAGAATGAATTAGTAAAAAAAAAAAGCTTTAAAAGCTCCTTCAGGCCATTTTAAAAAAAGACAGTCTGTGTTAAATACAGTATTTCTCAATGGAATGTTTTCTACCAGATTTTACCCTAGCATGTAATGCTGATCATCTCATTTCTGGGCCAAGATTGCTGACTTCCCTTCAATGCTTATCACCAGGATTATCATCTTTAGGAACTACAGAAATTATTGTATAATAAATAATGGTCAATGAATCAGGCATGACTTCACCGCTGAATTATGCAGCTTCCCTCACAGTTGCCTACACTCACAGAACCTCAAAGATTAGATGGTTTAGCAACAGAATTTAGAAGCGTCCTTGGTAATGAAAGACACATTCGGGAAATTAAAAAGCTTTCAAGCTATTACTTTAGTTTGTTTCAAATCCCAGAGTAAGGAATGGAAAAGGCAGAAACTTTTCTCTCTGAAAATAAAATTAACAGATTCTTACTTCTTTTTTTATAACCAAACTCCCTAACTGGAGTTGCATTATTTATAGTCAAATTGCGTTCAAGGCCACAACACATATGAGAAACGCAATGAAAACTGACAGCAGTATGGATCTGCACTTTGTAAAAGAGGCTCTGTGGTTATATCTTTAATAATTCTAGTGAAAGAAAGAAAAAGAAAAAAAGGAAGCAATTTGGTGAAAATGTCAATATGCAATTCCACATATCCACATAGGTCTGATTTTCCACACAATGTTCCTTTTGTGCAGCTAATGCTTCAGCCAAAGCTGATGGCACAAGGTACAGCTACACAGGCACACAAACAAAACCATAAACACACAAATTAATTACCTTGACCACTTTAGAAACAATCATCACTGTTAGCAGTGCCTATATATAAACACCCTACCATAAATGCAAGTTGCAAAGGGACTTTGCTTTCATCATAGCTCAATATTATAGGGTAAACAATATTCCTTTGGGAAAGATTTTAAAAAGAAACGGGTGATTATATATTACATGTTTTGCACTACTGTTTTTCTCTTTTGTGAACTCTGCTTTGGCTGGTTTGCCATGTTAGGGAGTAAGGGGAAACCAGCTGAACACAAACTGATTTGAAAGTTTGCATCTGTAAACTTCTGAGACAGCCTGAGGGAGGTGGTGATAATTCAGTATCTTATAATAGCAGGCAGCACAGAGATCAAAGAGAAGGAAGACTTGGCTGAAACTAACTATGACTGCTTGACTGTGTGAGGTACTAGTAAAAATAAATTATTTTTTATGCCTAAGGAAGACTGTCTGAACTGCAGCCCTTTACACCTTCCACTTTTTTGGGCTTTGTTGCAGCCACAGTGCAGTAAGAGCCTTCTGCTGACAATACACATCTTTGATAAAGGCTTGGAATAGATGTGAAGGTTTGACATGGCTACACTTGCACAGTCTTTTACTTGAAAATACAGTTTTTGTACAACTAAAATTTGGCACTTTTTCTCTTACAGCAGAAAGCTAGGAAATGATTGAAACTCAAGCTCTTTGCAGTACAGGTAGAGACCATCTCACTGTATAACAGTTATTTGTTTGGATGCACCACCTCAGCATCTGGACAGAAGTCCCAGTACTGAATACTGACTTCTTATAAAAAGCCAAAGCAGGCTATGTCACAAAATCTGTGTTTCATTTGTGTGGGATTTTTTTTATGATGTTCATTAATTACGCCAGACAGCAAGCCTCTGGGTGTGATTTTGTTTCTGGGAAGACTCTGGAAACTGGCTGACCTGTACACAAAGACACTGTTTCTTTCTGTAAACCTAAGATAATTGTACATCTAGTACTGAACATTGTTTTCCGAATGCTACTTAAAATACTGTTGTGCAATTTTTTCAGAGCATCTATTGCCAAAGAGCAACTAAAGTACTTGACTTCAGATTTCTATCTAACGTCCTATCATAATAGCAAAACAGCAAGTGATCCAACCCAGAGGCTAATGTTCAGCTTAGAGAAACATATTCAGATAGAATACATGGTGCTCGTGATGCTCATTCCATTTTATACAGGCATTATGCAGCTCCTTTTTATTATCAAGTATCCAAAAAGATTAAGGTCTGATTGTCTTGAGGTGCTCTTCCTTTTACACACCTCACTGCATTGTGCAATGTTGCTGTTAGGACAGACAGGTCTTGGAATGATCCAAGGGTGTCAAACAGATGTGGAAATGACTTTGGACTTAATTCATATCCAACTTGTTATGGGCGTGAGCCCAGGGGAAAAAAAATTAGTGTTTTCTTATCCATAAGCTACAAATCATTTGATACTCTACATCCCAATTAAGGTAGTGCTTAAGTCCTACGCAAGCCAACAGCACATCAAAGCACTTTGCTGAACTATGGCTTTGGAAAACAATGCAAGGCCCACTGCGGATCTTGTCTACCTGGACCTCAGTAAAGCCTTTGGTACGTCTCCCATGACATTCTCCTGGAGAAGCCGGGAGCCTACGGCTTGGACAGGTGCAATGTTTGCCGAGTTAAAAACTGGCTGGATGGCCAGGCCCAGAGAGTGGTGGGAAATGGGAGTTCTATCTAGCTGGGGGACAGTCACCAGTGGTGTTTTCTAGGGCTCAGTTCTGGGGCCAGTCCTGTTTAATCTCTTTATCAGAGATCTGGATGAGGGGATGGAGGGCACCCTCAGTCAGTCTGCAGACACACCAGGTTGGGTGGGAGTGCTGATCTGCTGCAGGGCAGGAAGGCTCTGCAGAGGGGTCTGGACAGGCCGGATCGATGGGCTGAGGCCAAGGGGGGGAGGTTCAGCAAGGCCAAGTGCCGGGGCCTGTCCTGGGTCACAACAACCCCAGGCAGTGCCACAGGCTGGGGCAGGGTGGCTGGGAAGCTGCCCAGTGGAAAAGGACCTGGGGATGCTGGTGACAGCAGCTGAACATGAGCCAGCAGTGCCCAGGCGGCCAAGAGGGCCAAGGGCATCCTGGCCTGGATGAGCAGTAGTGCGGCCAGCAGGACCAGAGCAGGGATTGTCCACCTGTACTGGGCACTGTGAGGCCACACCTCGAGTGCTGTGTCCAGTTCTGGGCCCCTCACTGCAAGAAAGACACTGAGGGGCTGGAGCGAGTCCAGAGAAGGGCAATGGAAGCTGGGGAAGGGTCTAGAAAATGTCCTAAGAGGAGTGGCTGAGGGAGCTGGGAATGTTTAGCCTGGAGAAAAGGAGGCTCAGGCAGGACCACATCACTTTCTACAACTGCCTGAAAGGAGGGTGCAACCAGGTGGGTGTTGGCCTCTTCTCCCAGGTACCAGGTGAGTGGACAAGAGGACATGGCCTCAAAGCTGTGCCAGAGGAGGTTGATGGTGGACATCAGAAAGAAATTCTTCACTGAAAGCATCGTTAAGCATTGGAATGGGCTGCCCAGGGAAGTGGTGGAGTCACTATCCCTGGAAGTGTTCAAGAAATGACTGGACATGGCACTTGGTGCTATGGTTTAGTTGGCATGGTAGTAATTGGTCTAAGGTTGGACTTAATCATCTTGGAAATCTTTTCCAACCTTACGGATTCTATGACCTCAATAAGTGAAAAAGATCCAGAAAATATTTCCTCCCCTAAAAATAAACAGAAGTATGACAGAGGCAGAAGTGACATCATCTTATACATGTGCCAGTTATGGCCTAGGTGCTGAAATGACAAATCCACTAAAAATATCTATGAAAAAGTGATACCACATTACATTTATATTTTCGGAAAAAGAATGCAAGGAGGGTTTTTCATCCTGTATCAAGACATCCAACATTGTTACTGTCAGTTAAACCATTTGCAATTCAGATTACACCACCACCTCAAGGTTCCATGCAAAAAAAGGAAAAAAAAAATCTTATCGATTAAAACGAATTTACCAATTAATGTGCTGACAAATAGGTTCTTTAAAAAAACACTTACTAATTCTTACCAAGATTTTTCAATATTATGCTGAGGGAAGATTGCATGTTTCAGATCAGTAAGGCTTTTTACTGCCCACCTTTTTCTATCTGTTTCAAAGACGCTGATTAATCTAAGTTACTACATATCAGACATTTTAATTGTGAATGTTTTCAAGCCCATGTCTGCCTTACGTCTGCGTTCCCCTTTAATATATAAATATTACCATTGTGTATAAAGCACTGAAAAACACATCACAAGAGAAGAATAGCCTGTGTTGTATATATACAGCAGACAAACAAAATTCCATGGAAAAACACACACTGTAAACATCAATGCCTTCCCATTGAGGACAGCTGCTGTAACACAATCCAGGGTGCCTGCTGCCAGGATTTTCCACATGAGTGCATCTTCTTTTAACCGCTGCTCAAACACTGGCTGAAAGAGGAGCTGCTAGACTGAACATGTGTCTGCGCTCGGACGACAAATACATGGCACAGCACTGGAATGCAGAGCAAACCTCGGGGTTTGGGCGGGAAACGAGCTACCCGCTGCCTACCTTTGGGCCAAGTCCCCAAACACTTCTGCTCTGGCTTTCAGAAAGAAAAATATATACTTCCCAGAGAGAAATAGCTGAGTGTGTTTGTGAGCACGCACGCAAGGCACAGAGGTTTTAAGTAGAAATTATCAATAAATGAATCACAATTTATGACAACGGTACAAAATATACATCTCCTGTTGCAGCCAAGTAGAAAGGAAGGACAAACCCATCGGACACATTTTTTCTAGATTAAATAAAATAGACATTGCCAGAAAATTTCAAAGACATAAAATGCTGGGGGGAGGAGATCAGCATAGGTCACTGCAGAAAATCTCTTCATAATATTAACAAAATGCAAACCAAGTCATAGATGAGACAGAAAACAGAATCAGGTTTCCCTGCACAAAAGGCACCTCAGCTGCCAAAAGTACAAGAGTAATTAAGGAGCACAAATCAGCTTAAAAGCAGAGAGGAATAAATGGTGTAGAAAAAGGGAAGTGCTCACTTGAATTAATGAGTTTGTAAATTAACATACACACACATTTATCCATACACACACCCACAGCCTTCCACGCCGTCAGGGTAAAGCATCCTCACTGGACACAGACCAGGCTGAGGGGTCTGCTTGGCTCTGGGCTCAGATGTCCTCCAGTTTACCCCAGCTCAAACAGCCAAGCTGATGGTTTTTCCCCTGACTTCTGCTGCACACTTCCTGCTACACCACTGCAAAAATGGAAGCCTTTTGCCTGAATTTCCCACTCAATAAAACAATGATTGTTGATTCTTGACATATTTCTTATGAGATAAGCTCACAAACATTATAGATTTAAAATTCTATATATTTACCAGCCAAAGCAGACACAAAGTTACAGTAAAAGTTGTTTTAACTGGTAAAGTAACAAAGGTTTCCTGCATAGAGAAGAATACTTCAGGACACCAGAGATCTCCTCCCTCCCCAAAGCCATCAACTGATCTGGTGTCCTCTCTCTGGGTGACAAAAGTAAACAAAGACATGGACTGTGTGCAAGAGAGAGAAAGATTATACACAGATCAAGAGAAAGAATTCAAGAAAACAATTGGAGGATTGAAGCTTCAAGGACTTATGGGAACACCTTCAAATTCATAAGTGTACTTCTAGCTTTACAGAAGAGCTTAAAACTATGTGTAGCCAAAGGGCTAAGAAAACAAACGGTTAAAAAGAGATGCTGATACTTTCTTAAGTCTTGTGATTCAGCAGGGCCTAACTCATAATTTATGACCTTTTCGAGGCTGGCAATGCTATGATTACTCAACCTGGCTCATAGCTGGCAGACACAGTCCAAACAAGAGAATTGGAGAATCTCAGTTCTAATCCCTGATCATTTACAGGGATTCAGCTGGATCTGATTCAGCAACACATGCAGGCACATGCTGCATGTTAAACAAAACGTTACCTCCACTGAAGCTATTAACACTCAGAAAGCACTCAAAGTGCATGCTTAACCAATTACCTAAATTGGGGGCTACATGTTCAGAAGACAGCTACTCCCAAAAGAGGTGTATTCTTCCTTTGGCTTAATTGCCTACTCAGCTGAGAGTGTCTGCTGTTTTGTGGGAAGCATGGGATGGTCAAGACCAGAATTACTGACCAATAAAATGCATGATACAATACTCAGTTGAAGCAATAAACAGAATTATCAGTGGAGCTACAAGGGCAGAAGAAGAAGAAAGAACAGCCAGGCAGCTTTCTGCAACCTTAGAACAAACCTTTTGGGTTCCACCATACCTTGTCTCAGAAAATGTTTCCCAAAACCTTTCAATTGTAGCGTATCTTTAGGTTATTGACTAAGTCTAGCATGATTTAGTCCTGTAGCCTCTCAGCTTCAACCAACCTTGGGGTTTTTTTTTGGAAAAAGAAACCCAAAACAAACCATGAAAACAAACTGTTAACAATCTTAACAGAAGCCAGAGGGAACCTTACGTTGCTCTTAAGACTCTCCTGGCTATAAATGGCATCATCACATAGGTACAGTTAAGAAACACACGGGCTGTTTTAGAAGTCTTGATGAAATTTCATTTAAAGAAGAAAACTAAATGGAACTATGATGTTGAAAAAGAAAAATCTGAATGCAGGAAATGGACAAAGGGACATAACATAGAACAGAATAAGCACAAGATGTGAAGTCACCAATTCCATATAAATCAGTCGTCAAACAACCCTCGCAATACTAAAAATCTAGGGCTTTCCTTTATGTTAGAATTGCTTATAATTCCCTCATTGGTACAGTGGGGCATGTAGCAGGTAGGTAAACACCAGTACTTTCAAACACAGAATCAGGTAAAGCCAGGCATCAAAAAGCCCCCACTTTCTGGATCTCTTAGAACACCACCTAATAAAATGGAAGAGCCTCAAACAGAAAAGTAGCAAGAAGCAAATATGTGTATGAGACCATATTCATTCTTCTGTGAAGCCACACCATTTAGAGACCAAATTCCTTTTGAATTTCACAGAAAAATGTGAACCCCTGCCTACAAAGTGAAAGGGATCATGGCATACTTTCCTGTGAGGAGGACCAGTGAAGTCTGCATCCCTGTAAATGAATATCCACAATATCAGCCAGAGACGAGAAGGTAGCTGGCGGGGGGAAAGCTCAGCATGAGCACGCCAAGGGTCAGACATGGCTATGCACAATCAGACATTTAATGAATTTCTGCAGACAGCTGCTTACATAACTGTCAAGCTGTCCTACCAGCCCTTCAAAAGCACTGAGGCATTTCCCCTCCTTTAAGGAGGGGGAAAAAAAAAACCCACTCTGAAAGATAAGAAAAGCAAAACTCATAGGCTGCAATAGTCGCAATTACTTATAATAGCTTATGACTACATGGATTAAGCTTTAATTGTTACACTGATGCCATTTGTCTACTATTGGATGTGCAGAGAAACCAGTTCTAACTTGTCAGATATGATGGACTCATGTTTTTTAATGTTTAAAGAGTTATACTTTGCCCTTGCCTTTTGCCAACAGTATATTTCCCCAATTAAAGGAAGCTATTTTATACTATTTTAAACAAAGGTTGAAGAAATTTGCCGTAGGAACAAACTTCCTGCGTTTCATTATCCAGAGCTTTAAAATGACTGGCAAGCTTCACTTTTTGAGTCATATAAGTTAATTGATGACACCATAATCAGGAGGAGTAATGCTAGTCTAATCAGGTATTCTTTCTTCCTGGTAAATACAATCCAGGATACCCTGAGGGATTCTGCTAAGCACAGATGTAGAGAAAAGCACACAGAAAAAGAGGACAGGAACACATTTTTCAACATGTCTTTTCCCCTTATTCAACTGTCGAAGAGAACAAACGCATTGTCCAACAGGGATTATAAATGAGCTTCTGCCCTAAGTTAAAACTGAACTTCTGAAAATATACATGCTACCACTTTGAATTTCATCCTTCAGATATTGACAATTTTTATCCTATAGCAAAGATTTACAAGAGAAAAAGGTAGATGTAAATTATTTTTAAAAATACAAGACAGATTATGAAATTATATACTTTGTCTTTCTGGTGAAAAGAAGGGACAAAAGGACAAAGGAACCTAGCCACCAATTTATCCATGGATTTGCCAAGTCCCATGACAAGCTGATAAAAAAACCTTTTACTATTTCCATTTGATAAAAAATGTAGTTTAACAATCTTATAGGAAGGCTCCTAAGAACATATCAACTACCTTTCATAAACCAAGACTAATTAGCACACTCTGCAGCTTACTTCCCTGCCCATAAGGCAGCAGCACTTTCCCTCTCATGAATGCATCAAAAACAGAGCTCAGATGCAACAGCTTAGAGGAACAAGTATTGGAGAAGAGTCAGCGATGGACTACTACAAAATTGTTAAAAGATGTAATTTCAAGAAAAAAAAAATGCTCAGGCCTCATGTACACCTGTTTTGCCCTTTAATGGAGAAAAGTAAAACACACTGACTGCTGTCAGGAAAACTAATGACTTTGACCGATACTCTAAGCCTTACATTGTCAAAGAACTGCTGCAGTACCTTTCTCCCTATCTGTCCCAAACAGAGCTGTTATATCTACTTTTCCCTCTATCACCTGGAGTAGAATATACACAATTTCACATTGGAAGCAGACAGATGCTGGAAGTGGAAATACCTAGTTCAAGGTTAGTGTAATCTCACTAGTTTGGCCTTGAGTGAGAGTGAAATATTCACTCCCTGAATTGAAACGTCCATCAAACTGTCGTATGAAATCAATCTGAACCTACCTGTCAAGAAGAACAGAAAAATTACCAGGAGGACAGGGGTTGTCTCCTGAAGTCAGTCATTCAATAGCTGTAAAGATACTGGCTTACTACAAGAAGTGCAAACACAATTGAGAAAGCAGCCTGTCACAGCCATCTCCCTCACAATTTCATTGCTCACGAGGAGTATACCCGTATATTTACTTATGTGGGGCTTAACTTCATTAAATTATAGGCATTTCCCAGCTCTCAACTTCAGTAAGATCTCATCCTCTCTCTAATGAAAGAAACAGTTTTATGCACAGGAGAATTTACAAAACCTGGTTGTTTAGTTCCCTTTGTGGGTTGTAAGACTTTCACTTCAGTGGAGGAACCACCTGTGAGGTTTCCCTCTTCCTTCTCTCCTACACAGCTGCTTAGTTAATGAAAATTGAGTATCATTTAGACTGAACTCCTATGAAATTAAGGTAAGGCCAGACAACAAGTTCAAAAGTCATCTGGGGATGGGTGACATGGAGACAACAGGATCACATAACCCTATGCAGCAGTGTATGCACATCTACCCAATTTTTTCTTGTGGATCCAACCTAGCTAAGGAAGTTAAAATAAGGGAACTCATGAAGGACAAATCATCTGAATCTTTTTATTCTTTCATGGCAGCAAAGTATGCCATATCTGATGAAACTAATATTCAGCCCCCCCAAAACTATATAGCAAAATGCTATGAGACATGATAAGGAAACATTAAAAATACGCAACTTCCCAAGTACCATAATTTTCCAAGGAAAAGCCCACTTTCTACAATATCGACTCCAAGTGAGACATGCTAGGAGATGGCAACATAAACTTCAAGATTATCACCCCTCTGAGTCACTTACACCCTGTTTATATGCAGTTGAGGACTCAGTGGTTCCACCACTATTTGTAACATTTTGCCTCATCTTTCAAGGGTTTATCCTTTTTTTTTTTAATAGTTTCCAGAAACTAGGGAGATTCTGACATGCTAAAGTGACAGAATGCTATAGGTAACCTTGTTCAGCAGCAGAATACTAAAGGTCTATCAGCTTTTAAATGCTTTCTCTTAACAGGAAACAGATTCCAAACTTCGACTTAGATAACATGTTAAGTTGTTAACTTCTTTTCCACCCTGCAGTCTCTTCTGAGACCTATTCTCACCATGGACCTATGTTTGAAACTTGTGTGCAAAGCTGGGTTAAGACCTGTGCTGCAAGACTTGTTCATAATGCGTCGTGACAGATTAGGAATAAAATCACTTTACTTTAAAACTATAGCTCTGGAGCCCTGTGCTCATGCAACTTCACCTGCAAGGCAAATCAAACAGTTTCAAATTCATATTGAGAGTAGTTGGATCATTCAAACACAAAGCAGAATGACTGAGGGAAAACACTACCACTTACCTGGCCAACTTTAAGTTTTAGTGCTTCTCAACAATTCTGGATCACAGTAATTGTACTGAATCTTCAGTAACTGTATTGAACATCATCCAACTGGCCTTTGGGAGTGCAAGCAGCAGACATGAGAAGGAGGGAAATAAGGCTTCCTGAGAACTATCCTATCTTATGTCCCAAACAAATTTGGAGAGATCTCCTACTCAATCCCTCTCAGAGATCAACAACTTTCAAACCAAGTACACTTTCCAACTAAAATCCTTTGTATCCAGAGTTTTTAAAAGATATATGATGTTTAGATTTCCTCTTATTCCACAATCCTGTGGAATTAACACTTGAGTGAGATGTCTGTAGGTGAGACAAGTGTGGAAAGTACTGCAGTCATCTCATCTAACACTTACGTTATCATACACATACATATATATGTATTTTCAACCTTTAAGACTGAAACAGTTTATCATACACACTCAGATTTTTTTTACCCTTCAAAATAAGGATTACAAGTAAATCTTTCCTAAAATTCTGGCAAACACTCTACTTGGAGCATCAGTGAAACCTGGTGAAATGTAAGACTGCACTCATACCACCCTATAATACTAATTTAGTCACCCAATTGCCTATTAACTCATAGTCGAGTAACTCCAAAGTAGGGAAAATTTCACATATAACATGACTGCCCCCTTGTGCCGAACTAGATCCCCTTCCATTAGGAGGGTGATTTCTCACATCTCTAACTTATTTCTCTTGTCTTAGTATGAAAAATAAACACTAAAAACTCATTAAGCTAGTTTATTGCGTATGAAACTAGAGCCCTACAGTTCTTGAAACTATGAAAAAACAAAATGTAAGGCAGGGATGATAGAAAGCAATTTGGAAAAGAGCGATGCACAATTCCAAAGATCTTAAATCACTGTCAGATTTATTAACAACATAAGGGAAAAAAAAATAAAGAAAACAGCTTTTTTCCTCTCAAAGGCTGTTTTCTTTATGCAGTTTCTTTTTTTCACAGAATGGCCTGGGTTGAAGGGATCTTAAAGGTCATCTAGTTGCAAAGCCCTGCAATGGGCAGAGACACCTTTCACTTAACTGGGTTACTCAGATCCCCATCCAACCTGGCCTTGAACACTGTCAGGGATGGGGCATCCACAGCTTCTCTGGGCAACCTGTTCCAGTGCCTCACCATCCTCACAGTAAAGAATGTTTTCCTAATATCTGATCTAAACCTGATCTTTCAGTTTGAAGCCATTCCCCCTTGTCCTGTCACTACATATCCTTGTAAAAAGTCTCTCTCCATCTTTCCTGTAGGCTCCCTTTGGAAGGCTGCAATTAGGTCACCCCAAAGCCTTTTCTTTTCCAGGGTGAATAATCCCAATTCTCTCAGCCTTTCCTCATAGAAGAGGTGCTCCATCCTTCTAATCACCTTAGTGGCCCTGTAGTTCAGTTATGAAATGAATTATACGAAGTCAAATAGCAGGACTGTGAGCTGAGCTCGCTGGGTCGGACACCCAGTGTGACTCACTGGCAGCTCTGAACACAGAAGCCTGGGTTCAACATGTGAAACAAACTGTACTACCAAGGGAAAATTCCCAAAGGACCTCAGAGGTCCAAGTGGGCACATAGACAAGTACAGGATAAACATTTACTTTTCAAATTATTTGGATAGAAACCTAGGAGCTAAGAAATGGCAAAGTTAATTTCCTGGGAGTTACTACTTTGGAACATACATCCACATAGTTCCTAGAGGAGCACAAAGGTGTCTAGAATGCAGCACCACAAATTTAATATCAGAAAAAGAAGAAGCCATCAAGCCACCTGTAATGATTTGAGCCTGAAACACACCAATTTGCCAACAGAATTAAAGGCATCACATTCAAAACATAAACATATCCAGTGGTATCACCAAGATCAGCCGACTTTTCTCCCATATCCTCGGCTCATTTCCTCCTTCTGTCGCTGCTGATATGGCTATTCCTGTTCACCGAAGCTTACATCCTTCAATTACTCTCTTTCCTCCTCTCTCACTCTCCCACAACCCATCTGCTTCACCACAGCATCCCCAAGACTTGTCCCCTTCCTCTCCAACCCTTCCCAAACCCAATTCATTCAGGCATTAGTAGTGCTCCAGCCTTTCAGTGAGCTTCCAGAGGAAGCACAGATGGGCCAAGGGTAATCCAGGAACTAAGGTACAGCTTTCTGACTCATTTTGTTTTCCTACTATCAAAACTCTTTCCTCCTCTTTTTTCCGTCTCTGTACTAGATCTGTCACTGCTGCCACGTGCACTTTGAATGTTTTCTCCATTGAAGTGTAACTCTGTAGAGCTATGAATCTCCTTTCTCTACTGCCTGTTTTATATGTTCTGCAGTCTACACAAATAAATGCCTTGCCTAATCACATAAGAACTGAACTCAGAACTTGCAATTCAGATGTGAATATTATCAGACTTCAGACTCTTGGCTTGTTTTTATCCTTTCCTCCCTTCCTCTTTAATTTTTTTTTTTTTTTGGTTGTTGTGATCTTTAGATCTTTCTGACACAGGGACACCTTGCATGCATAAAAAAAGTTATTAACAAATGAGAGACTCCTGCCATTCAAATATTTTTACTAATACATTCTTCTCTCGGGGGATCTGCAAACCATACTGACCACAGCTCCATTAGGTATGATTTACATTGAACTGTTTTTGTGAGAAGTTCATACCTTTCAACTGTGCTTCCCTCAGAAAAAGAGTTCCTAGTTGTACCACGTCTCAGATGTGCCATTGGTGGTAATACTGCAAGGCCTATAGTATACATTATTTGCCAGTTCATAATTCACAGCAAAAGTCTGAAAGCTTTCAAGCTTTCAGACAAAAAGACAGAAACAATTAAGAGCTCTAATAATCTGATCCTGCTGTTTGCAGCACACAGTCATTTAAAATTATTCATGTGTTTCAATATGGAAGTGATTTAACATAATTTAGCAAACCTTAAACCTACATTAAGATGTAATAGTGATGAATGGATGAGACCCAGCACACACACTTACAGAAAACCTCAGAGTGCTGCAGAGTAAAGGAAGTACCCCAGAAAACCTGGCAGGTGCCCCCATGTGGGTGGTCTAAAAAAAAAAAAGCAAACAAAGAAACTAGCCACCCAAAAAACCCCCACAAAATTCAAAATTAGCATCTGAAATTTTTATATAGGCAGGACTGGGTTAGGTTTCTAAAATAAAAAGCAGATGGACTGAGAACACTTTCTAAATTCACTGAAGAACAAATACTGTGGTTGCATCCCCCCGTTATTTATTATCCCAGCAGCCAATTTAGGACCCAAACATAGCTATTTCTTGTCTACTACCTTCCGGTTGCTGGCATAGGCTCCACATACACCAACCACAGTGCAAATCCTCTAGGACAAAGCACACATGCAAATCTTTACCTTTCCTTCCAAATAAAGACATTTCTCACAAAGCCTGAAAATTGTGAAGTACTAAGAAATTAAGAAAAGAAGAATAATGAGTGGCATTTCAACTTTTTAGTGTATTTATCACAGTCAGAACATGGATGAAGTTTTGTAACATCTGTTTAATTAGGCACCTGACTTGCTGTTCCCACTGCATTTCTTATTTATTTTATGGAATGGGTAATAACAAGAACCATTAAATGTAGCCCAGTTTTAAAAATAGCAAAGAGTATAGGGTGGAAAGAAAATAGATACTTTTTCTTTTACACTGTAATAGGGAATGTTGTGATATTTTGGGGTTCTACCATCAAATAGAAATGAGGAACTATTTTTTAAGTACTAGACATTTCTATAATAAAATATCTCCTTTAAAAAATAAAGTTGTTGGTTCACAATTTTTTGTTTGCTTTGATCAAAAAAAAAAAATCAAATTACATACATACTGTTGGCAATTTTCAGCAGCCCTGGTAGTGACTTTGGTATCTATGAGCTGTTCTCAAACTATAGACAGTGCCTGGTTAGGAAAAGAAATAGATACAAGGGCTTAACTGCTTGTTCAATTAAAAGCTGCACTACAAGGAAAAAAAATCAAGTAATGAGGATAGTTCAAGTACTTTTCACTACCTACATATTAAAGGTTTCAACAAAGTGAACTTACTGTCAGACACAGTCACATAAGTAATTTCAAGTAATGTGAAATACAGCTTTCTGTTCACTGCTCTTCATATTTGTTCTGGAATGACCACAAAACATTTCTGCCATCGCCTGGTGTTTTCCAATCATACACAGACTGGATTCTGGAACTGGCCCCCTGGAAGTGCCATCCCTCAAAAAAACACTGCAGCTACAAGATTCATCCCCACAACCTCTCATTAACCAAGACATGCGTAATGAATGTTACGTTTCTGCAGTGCTTCACTCACTTCACCAGCTCTCTGCAGGACGTAGTGGCACACTGAATATTCTCTGCCTCTGTTTCCGAGGCTGTAATTTTTAGGGGCCCACAGTTCCTGAAAGACCTAGTCCCTGGGAGCCACATCATTCCCAATAACTCCCCTTTTCAGGAACAGTCACATTTCTGTACCAATGACTCTTGGCTGCACAGGAGATGGAGCTTGGCTGTGGGGCAAGCCCCTGAGCAAAAGGACATGAAGACAGACAAACAACAGCAATTACCACTTTCTGATGCATTTCTCTTTCGACATCATACTCTGCATTTTACATGTGGAGAAAAAGGGGAGAAAAGGAACACTAACACATCAGTTTTCCTTGGGAAAGACAGACATGGAGGAGTAACCGGACGGGGCGATGACAAGCTTCTGTATTTATTTTTATCCCAAAAAGCACTCAGTAACCACAGAATTGAGTGGGACACAGGAACCTGAGAAAAACACAGACCAAAACACAACCGCAGGCAATAGGTCAGTGCTTAGTTTTAGTTTGCTAACAGGCTGACAACTAGTGTAAGAGACTTAAGGTATTTTGTCTGCAAGGCAGTGAAAATACTTTAGCTTTTCCCAGTTGAACTTCCTGCTGGAAGTAAAACAAAACATGCAGTTCTACACATGGGGATGACAGAAAGACCTTGAGACCCAGAGTGAAATCACAACTATATTCAGTCCTTGCAGTCACATGAAAACAAATTTTCAGTCAACAGTTCCATGATCTCCCATGGGCTCTCTATCCAGGGCAAGTGACAAGGCCACGCATGCTGCATTTCACACATTCAGCATCCAGGATGATGGAGAGAGCTCCCCACTTTACAGCTCTGCTATGGATTTGGAAAATGTTTAAACCAAAACCTTCCATTGCAGTAAGCTTTGCTACACCAGTAGGGTGTTAATCACACTTGGCCATGTTTTTAGCTTTGGAAAAAAATCATCAATAGTGATCAGAAACAGCAGCTGCAGAAGAAAGTCTTTAATGTGTCCATGTTGTAATTGAATTTCCAGAGAAGTAGAGCAGGAGGAAAATGCTACATTTAGTCTGAACTGGATACTGGTCATACTGGGAGCAGTATTTGCTTATGAAAAAAACCTGCAACAATTTCTTTGTAAAATACTGTGAAATTAAGTAAATAAGAAAAACATATTGATAATATATTCAAGCAATTTTCAGGTCACTTTTACCCACAGAATCGACATCATGCAATTTCCTGTACAAATATAGTATTATGCCAGGTAAACTAACCCATTTACACCTCTTAGAATTGTTTCCCTGTGCATTAACACTTTACAGAAAGGTATTTTCCTTTAGCATTGCTGTTCTGGTGCACTATTCAGCAATATTTAAACCAGCTGTTGATGTCCATTTTTCCAGGAAAGTGCACTTTATGACAAAAGATGCTCTAACAAGACCTTATTAAAATTAGTGATCCAAATACTAAAGCACAAAGGTCACACGTGCTATTGGTTTTAAATACCATAATGTTCCATGCCTGGACTTGATAGCTGAGTCCGGGACTAGATGATTAGGTCAAAAATACATTAGGTGAACTACTTCCTTGTTAGGCAGTGCTGGTTTCCAACTCTTCCCCAAGCACAGACACGAATATCTGTGACTACACTCACATCCACAGCCATCATTTCACAAAGAATTTGGTTTTTTTACAAACACTAACATTTTGACCAATATCAGAATAATAATTTTGCTAAAAATGCTCACTTACTAGTTTGTATCTGCACACGGAATAAACCTCAATGGTCAGCTATGCCTCTTGGCTGGCACATACTGACCTTGACAAGCACTCCTAAAACCTCATGCTGGTAACTAGTTTGACTCCTGCTGGAAAGCCATGATGTTGAATCCGGGTGTGTTTGCTACACAGATTTAGCATAGTCTCTGCAGCATCTGTGGACATAATGTTGCCCATAGATTTTGGAGTATTCCAATCTAAATGCTACTTACAAGTACTAAATTTCACAACTTTGTAACTTTGTTACCCCATTAGTAAAAAACTATTACCTTTTGCATAACCTAAACACTAAACATAATTAAACATATCTTGTTTATTGGATAAAATAACTCCCAACAAAAGTGCACACATAATAAATTAATCAAGTTTTTAACTTCTTTTGGTATATCCAACATATCTTAACAAAAAGTAAGGCCATTCTCCATCCTCAAAACAGAAAATATTTATTTATGCATGGAATTTTAATTCTGGAATTAATTCAATATGATGATAAATTTAACCTTTTTTAATATTAGATAAAATTGGGATATTTTTATTGTCTCCCCTATCCAATAAAAATTAAAAGAAAATAAATGTTTTGCACTTATCATACTGCATGATGCCCAAAGTAAACAACGACAAAAGTTAGTAAGTGGGGAGTTGCTTGTTGTTTTTACAGCATAGGAGCCCTGTACTTCTGAATCACCAAGCAGCTGGAATCTGGTTTAATTACTTAACATCAATCAAGACATAAACCTGCACTTGGAGACCAAGGAATGCAACGTTCATCTGCAACACAAAAGAAATAGCTAAGCTATCTTAGCTTCTGCCTAGACAGTTTGTACACCAGAAAAAGTCAACACATTACTTTTATACCATGTCAGTAACATAAAATAGCCAAACAGTAATTCTGCACTGCACTTGAGTATATCAGTGACAATTTGCAGTAAGGGAGAAAAGACCATGACAGTATTATTTCGTACAGGTTTGCAACCTCTAACACAGAAGGTATTTGTCCAGTACTGACTTCTGCCAAATAGCAGCACCAGTACATGACAGCACTCCCCTCTCCAATAAAAAAAATGGATAGAAAGTCAGCATAATAAAAAGAGGAGATGCAAAATTGCAAACTCTCCTGCCTGAATTTTTTTTCATCTTGTTAATTCTTTGATGCAATTATTTTATTGTGATTATGCTCATATTAAGAACACAGCACAGTAATGCTCTGCTTGATAGAGTGCTACAGCCTTTTACAGGATCAAAGGGAATCTAATTATCCCTTCTGGTCTTCAGAGCTATAGGCATAAACTGCACACTCTATCTAATCTATGAAAAAAGCAACCACCCACCACAGTACACAAGAACTTCTCCCTGAAGATAAAGGAGGCAAGGACAGATGTTGGCCACACCACTCATGGCACTGTCAGAAGCTTCTCAGTTGCTACAGTGTCGTGGGTGAAATAAGACACCATGAAGAACTGCCCAAGTCTTCAGCACATGTCAGGTTAAGCCACATATAAAAATAAATGTTGTAAATAACCGCCTGTATTACAGAAGACATAATCAGTCAACTTTAGCCAGCTCTGCCGCGGACATCGGATGCAAAACACGAGAACAGTTTTGTGTGCTGGGATCCCACCTATTCGGCATCATACAATCACAGAACAGCCCCCAGCTCAAAGGGCTTCCAGGTGAGGCACAGGATGGCAGAATAAATATATCCAGATGCAACAGCACCTGGTAATGTCACAGTTGTCTCAGCACAGCAATAGCTAAGGTACTTTCCAGGCACAGGGAAAAGTTTATAGGGATTTTTAATCCAGGCAGCTGCACACAGAAATGCACCATGTCCAGACTGTTAGCTCATTGCTACAGTGGATACGCCATAGCTATGTTGGCAGTGTCCCTAGATAGTATCAATATTCATAAGCCAGAAATAAAATTCTTATAAATCATGATGAACATACTAAAGTATCCATTTACTTTTCAACATTTAAGAGAGAAGTTTGCTGATGTCCTGCTCAACTAAAACCACCCAGCTCTTGAGCTGCAGACAAGCTCTGCAGCCCCCTACATCTGGGGCTAACAGCAAATTACTAATTTCTCACATCAGAGATGATTTGAGTCCTCTTTGAAGACTATACTGCATTGATCACTGCTAATGTAAGGTGTTAGCCATATTTAGGACTGGACTGCCACAGTTCTTTTGCTCTCCCATACAAGCAGCAACAAGAGATCAGAATGGGATGATGACACTGAAATCATTAGTGTGGCTTGATTTGCTGTGATTCTGGAGTCTTTGGCTGAAAAAGGAACTTTCCTGACTTCTTGTTAAACCAGATTTAGGGACACTTCATATCCTTAAGTGTCTCCATGCAGCTGAATAGATGAAACAATCAGATTCCTGATACATCCAGAGTTCTAGGGTCAATTTCTATGGCCAAATTTATTGTAAATTTAGAACAAAACCAGAGGATTTAATAATGCTATTCCATGCCAAAGGGTATAACTGAGGGAAACAGTCCTCCCCTTTTCAGTAAACTATTAAATCAGCAGATTGTTAGCAGAATTCCTAAGGGAGCTTGATGACACACTGAAACATGCTGAATGAAAAAGGATGCTGCCCAGTGTACAGCAAGCACTGAAGCCTTTTCTGCTGCAAGTCAAGTAAATGAGTGGAATAATGGCACATGACAGTAACCAGTGATGATTGAACAATAAGTTCTGGTCTTAACTCAAGCATGTTCTTACAGAGCTGCTATCACTGCTGTTCTTCTAACGTGCCCTGTCATTAATGATAAAATGGACCCCATGGAAGTCATGGTTTAAATGTTGTTAACAGCATTTCAGGGGGAATTCTTGCGACAGCAGAAGTCAGCTCTTCCATCTGGCCCATTTGAGAGCGAAACTGAAATATTTGCTCAGACTTCAGAGGGTCATTTTGGTATAGAAGAAGAAGATAAAAGCAGGAATCTTTTACAATATGAGCTAGCAAATCAAAGCAAATAGGGATTCCACTCACTGATAATCCAAAAGAAAAGAGACAGTTGTAAGACAAATACAGCACTGTTTGTTCTAGGCAATGTGCTTGTATCTCTTGCCAACAAACTATATACTGGTAATTAAAACATAGAACACTTCATAAAAATATAAAAGAAAAGAGAAAGGAAACATTATTTCCAACAAAAGCCAGTGGTAACTGCAGCACCATGGACACTGCACTCAGTGTTTACCAGCACAGTTTATTTCATATATTTCAAAGCAATCAAAAACATCCATTTCAATCATTCAGAAACATCCATCTGTTATCGTGTCCTCTTGATCTGGAAATTATTAAAAAGCCCTAAATCTGTTTGCTTAATTATTACATCTAAGACGCTGTTTAACAAGGAAGGGTTTATTTTTAAAAACACCTCCACCACTGGAGTCTCTCTCTTACTCCTAATACAATCTCTAAAAGGCTCTGTACCACATTCAAGATGTCCATGGAAAGAGTAGTGAAAATGAAGCTGATGTCATGACACAGAATTTTTTCAGGACGGAAATACACTTAATAACAAAAAGGAAGTGTTTGGGGTTTTTTTTAAATGTAAAGCTTTCCTTTAAGTGTAAGCCCACTGTATAAAATCTAAGATCACATCAATATGTCACTGCAGGAAAGCAATTATTCTATATGAATATAGACAAACCCAATGCTTAACTTATTAAATGCATTTTCATCACCCCAGTTATGAGGTACATGAAACATCCAGGGAAGAGTCATTAAAACATCAAGAATTATTGTTATTTTGCTACAGACAATAACAGGATCA
>VWZW01003482.1:254524-362136 GCA_013397115.1 Edolisoma coerulescens
ATTAAAATTTTTAATTTTAATTTTAATTAATAATTAATAATTTAATAAAATTAAGGGATTAAAAGAGAACTACATAAGTTACTAAAAGCCTAGGGTGTTTATTTGGTAAGGTTCTTCATATAAAACATGCTACTTATATTCTAAGGTATCCCACAAATAGTTAATAGAAAAAAAAAAATCTCAGCTAGCTGCTACACAAATTGGACTAAAAGACAACAGAGTGTCTTGTGAAATGTATCAACAAGAAATAACTAAATAATTCTCAAACCCAGAAAGGATAATGGAAACTCGTAGCACCCAAGCTTATTTAAAAAAAAAAAATAAAAAAAGCCTGCAATGCTGAGGCAAAATAAAGTCTTTTAAAAAGCTACATAGAGAAAACATCTAGATCTGGTTTTGTTGCTCTATTGTTCTTGTCTAAGGCTTGAGGAAATTTATTACTTCCTCCTCCTGCTTGCACCACTAAGAAATCTTCCAGAATACAAGTCTCCTAATCCTCTGCTTACACACAGATGTACACTTAGGTGAATCAGATGAAAATGCAAATACCTTTGGGGAGAGGGAAGACTCCACTCAAACTTTTTTTTTTAAAATAAATGCCATTCCAAAATGGATCTAAAAAGTATGTTTGTGCTTCTCTGNAATACACTTAATAACAAAAAGGAAGTGTTTGGGGTTTTTTTTAAATGTAAAGCTTTCCTTTAAGTGTAAGCCCACTGTATAAAATCTAAGATCACATCAATACGTCACTGCAGGAAAGCAATTATTCTATATGAATATAGACAAACCCAATGCTTAACTTATTAAATGCATTTTCATCACCCCAGTTATGAGGTACATGAAACATCCAGGGAAGAGTCATTAAAACATCAAGAATTATTGTTATTTTGCTACAGACAATAACAGGATCACAAATATGCCATGTAAGCTGGTGCTTACACCCAGAAATACATGCAGTCAGCTGGATCCACACTAATGCTGAAATTAAGCAATTATACAAACACAGGGCAAGAGCCTCTTGGTCACTGAGGCTCAGCCACAAGTAGTATCAATTTTCCACTGCTTTAAAATGCAAATAAAACAAAAGAGCCAACACAGTGAAACAGGGAACAGGAGACAATCTGGGAACACACAGATTAGAGAGAAATAAACCAGTGAGAAGTCCAGAGGAGAGGGGTGGTCTTGCTGCAGTCCAGTTTTCTATTTCACATTTACAACACAACAGACCACAGCAAGCACTAAACTGAAGGGCCAAGTTCTATCACCAACAACACACGGTGCACTGCATTCTTTAAACTGTTACAGATCATTTTATAGGTTGTCCTGTTTGAACATCAGGCCTTAATGTCCTTTAGTTACTATTTTTGTTTCCTCAAAGGGGTGCTGATAGTGGTTAATTGATACAGTAATCTTTCTTAATGAAAGATTTCCCGTTAGCAATTCCACAGAAGTAGGGCTACATTAAATACAACATTTATTTCTAAACAGATTTAAAAGAGAGTCAGACATATGTCCTGCAAAAAAAAAATCCCACACCTGCATTTTTACCTAGACACAGAACCAGTCCTATTAAACTAAGTGAGAATATGCACCTACATTTACCAAAAGAGAGCAATTTTTGCATAAAAAAGCAGGCCTCTGAGACTTTAGACCCAGAAGCCTTAAGCCCTTTATCACAAGGGTTGAAAGTTGGCATTTACTTTCCAGGACAAGTGAGGAATAAAACCTCAGCCTCACTGATTTTTATACCACAAGGATGCCAAGTGTTTGCTTTTCAGTACCACAGTAGGTACCCCACTCTTCTGACCTATTTGTGCTACCTGTCAAAAGGAAATATTTTTCATACTGTTGACTAAAAGCCACTTTCTAGTTGCATGCCTCAAATTAACTGTGTAAAATTTACTCACGTATTCGCAACTTTCAAAAATTAGTGTTTATTCTGGAGTCACCTTTCTGTGATTAATGGATAAGTTAATGCACGTGTTGCAATAAATATATAATTGGCCAGGAAACAGTTCCATGAATCCCAAATCCATGCATCCTCAGGTCAAGCATTTTACATTATGCTTGCAATTCTGAAAATGTCTTCATGTTTCTGTTTCTCTGATAGAGTATGTATTGCTTTTAAGACTTAAAACTAGATATATTCACACGTAATTTGACTTGTCTATACTATAGCTGGTGCTATAATTTTGTTAGGTACTTGGGTTTAGACCTTGTATGGTTGCTTATTTCCTTACCAAGAAATCTGGAGTGATCGTATTTTATATATACGATGGCTTTAAGGAAACAAAATGCTTAGCAACTGGGCACATCAGAACAAAATAATTCATCTTAGGTTTTCTCAGGCACAGCATAGCTTTCAAGCCTGAATTAAGAACACATACAGACATGGACCTGAAATGAGGTCCTTATTATACAATACCTGACTTATTATAGGAAAAGTTAGTATGTGGCTTTGCACTCAGGGATGTATCTGAAGTGCAATTCTAAATTTGATCCTAAATTCTATGCCCACATGTCTAACAGGCAAATCCCAGTAACATCTGTAACTAGCTCATAAATATTTGTTCCCTAGGACTTTGAAATGAAGCATTTGTCTAAATAACTCAGGGAAATAGACTGGTCTTTAGCATCCAGGAATATCACAATAATCCAGCTGACATTACAAAACACAGTATTTTCAGTAACTTTTTGCCAAACCTTTATATCTACAGGCTGACCTTGCACTGATAATTAAAAAGGCCTTTTAATTAACTGCATAAAAAGTAAATGCACTTCCAAGTGAACAGTTCTCAGGATCTACATTTGGGTACCCACGTTTCAAAGACACACATTTTCTTCCACCCTAGCAGAGACTCATCTCAAGCCATGGCGGACACATTTTGTACCGTCCCATCACTCATGACTTAGAGCAATCCAGGGAAATTTCAACAAAGGGATAATAAATTTATAATTTAATAAATTTTTAATTTTAATTAATAATTAAATTATAATATATATTATAATTAAAATTTTTAATTTTAATTTTAATTAATAATTAATAATTTAATAAAATTAAGGGATTAAAAGAGAACTACATAAGTTACTAAAAGCCTAGGGTGTTTATTTGGTAAGGTTCTTCATATAAAACATGCTACTTATATTCTAAGGTATCCCACAAATAGTTAATAGAAAAAAAAAAATCTCAGCTAGCTGCTACACAAATTGGACTAAAAGACAACAGAGTGTCTTGTGAAATGTATCAACAAGAAATAACTAAATAATTCTCAAACCCAGAAAGGATAATGGAAACTCGTAGCACCCAAGCTTATTTAAAAAAAAAAAATAAAAAAAGCCTGCAATGCTGAGGCAAAATAAAGTCTTTTAAAAAGCTACATAGAGAAAACATCTAGATCTGGTTTTGTTGCTCTATTGTTCTTGTCTAAGGCTTGAGGAAATTTATTACTTCCTCCTCCTGCTTGCACCACTAAGAAATCTTCCAGAATACAAGTCTCCTAATCCTCTGCTTACACACAGATGTACACTTAGGTGAATCAGATGAAAATGCAAATACCTTTGGGGAGAGGGAAGACTCCACTCAAACTTTTTTTTTTAAAATAAATGCCATTCCAAAATGGATCTAAAAAGTATGTTTGTGCTTCTCTGCTAATTATACAGTATAGGAAGAAGGCCTAGAAATCAGCAGCAGGCATTTCTGCATGTTTTATACCTCAGAAATACAAGTATGCCAAGAATTTTTATCTGTGGTTTCACTGCAGAAATCCTCAGATTTTTAGAGGGGAAGAAATTGTTTCGTTCCTCTGCTAGAGGATATACTGCCACACATCTACTACGGCAAATAATAAACATTTTTCAGGATTTTGAATTAAATAATGACAGAAGATTTACTTTTAAAGGCATTTAAATAAAAATCTGCTGCAACTCTTTTTTTTTTTTTCAATAAACTGAGAACCTGAAGATAACATTTTAGCATAAAAGCCAAGTGGAAAACCTTTCAGAAGGAAAAATAGCAAAAAAAACCCCTCACAAACCCACAGGCCTATTTCAGATCAATTTTTTTATACACAGCAAAGCAGTAATAATGATCAAACAGAGCTTTCCTTCCAATGTAGAACATCATTTGACCATTAGAGAAGGTGCTGCTGAAATGGAGAGACCAAGCAGATTTAAAATTTACTTTACAGCTATTCCACTGGAAAATGTGGGAGGGAGTAATAGAACTCTCAGCAGGCAAGTACTCCCACACACTGTCTCCATGTAAAAATGTCCTCCATGTCTTAAGGCTATCAGCCACCAGCTGCCCAGAGACGTGAGCTAAAAACTAAAGCCTTGTGTCACAGCCAAGTGAACTTGCCTTTAGGTCAGCGTGAAGATTTACTGGCACTCAGAACAGGATACACCAACCTCAAGGTGAAAAGTGTTTGACGCAAACATCTGAGATATTTGAGCCCTATCAGCTCCTCCCAGCTGAGCTGGCTTCTCTTGCCTAAGTCAACCAACACACAGTTCAACAGCCTGGACTTACTGTGAGATGTGAGTTATGGGGGTCAGCAGTGTCTCACCCTCCAGGTCAAGCTCATCGGCAAAGCTGCTGGTCCTGATGAAGGGTCCTGTGTTCACATCCAGAAACGCTGGGCTTTTTTTGACTGTGAAAAAAACATGCAGATAACAGTTCAAGCAATAGCATTTGACTGCTGCTCATTTGGACCTCTGAAATACTGTATATTTTAAAAGAATATTGAAAAGAAAAGGTGCTCCCAAAATTGCACGTACCGTGATGTCACGAAAAGCAAAATTTCAACTCTTCTTCTGCCCACAGCATTTCAACTTCTGGTGAAGATTTAAAACCAATATTTTATTTTTTTTTTGTTCATACTTCTGATACACTAGAATGTTCAGAATCTATATGACAGAGGGCATCACACGTTATTAAATTTCTTGTACTGTAACAATTCCATCGTAAATGGACCACTGCTCTACAGCAGCAGTGCATAAGTGCAACTCAGCGACAAGAACAGTTCCTTTTTAAATCATCTCTGCTTCATGCTTTAGTTTGTAATAACAGATTCCAAGGTGTAATTGATGTCATCAAGATCAAGAACAAGGCCTAGCTCTCAACAGGAGCCCTGGCATTTTCCTGGTGAACAGTCAGCTCCTGTCAGACACTGTCTGAGACAGTTTGCTGGTTCCCTCTCACACTAAGGCACGAGGCCACCTCATCTTTGGGCTCAGACACAGGACAGGTGGCAAGATCTCCAGTTCATCCAAGATGAGGTCCTTTCTGGGAAGGCTGATTCACAAGACTTCTGATATTGAAAGATTTACTGGCAAGGTTACTTGCATATTAGCACTTTCACAGATCCAAGAAATTAGGGAGAGTGTTACAGTTTTAATTTTTAAGCTCAGGCTCTGAAATTCTGTCAGATACTAACTTTAAGTGCTTTTTCCAGCATGGCCCTAACATTTGTTAGAGAAGCCACAACACTTGCATATAAATAAAACCACTGGTGTGGTTTACATGACTGTAAATAAATTTACAGAAAATAAAACTTAGTAACATTCCATATAAATCATAGGTTAATTGTGACAAGTCCACAGAAACCTTTGTCTGTCCAACTGGCCGGAATATTCAGTAAAATAATTATAATGTAGTAATTTATGAAAACTCTACTGTATTAAATAAAATACCTTATAATATAGCAGTAAATAACACCCTGCCAAAATGCCACACAAAACCTAAAGGAATACGGCAGAAATAGAAACTTAAATGTAGACAATATTTTCTGAGAGTAGAAGTGGGGATATCAGGAAAAAATTATTTTCTTTTAATATTTTACTCAGAAATCATTTTACTCAGGTAATTAGGTATTTTCATATGGCAGAAATGGATTTGAATTAAAAAAAAACCCTAAAAAACAGAAGTGAAAGTATTATTTCATAATTAAGCACATGGCTGTCCAAAACTACAAAAGGAAAGTCTCTGTACTCCAGAAGTTGTAATAGGAAAGGATGACCTCTGAAATCACCATTTTAAATAAATAAATAGATAGATAGATAGATAGATAAGACAACTGCTAGGAGATAAATTTTTTACAAGCAGGAGCCTCTTGCAGCACTTAAAAATGAGAATTTTGTAGTCAGTTCTAGCAAGCATTAGCTTCTATTTTTTGTTTTAGTATCATACTAATATTATAGTATCATACTATTTAATCACTTTGCTATAGCCATCGTTCAAAAGAGTGGCTGTGAAACAAGCAAAACAATTCCAGTTAGAGATGTGCAGTGAAATGTCTTTCAAACAGATTTCTTTGGGCTTTCACTAAATTAATTTTCACTGTTTTCATTTCTACAAGACATAAATGAAACTTTCCCAGTTTCTAGCAAATGAGGACTCACAAACGTTTTTGTTTTCCTGATAGCATGTGATAAAAACTGCTGAACCTAAAGCCATGCAAAGTGTTTGCTGAACACTCACTGCACTGTGCTTGTGAGAGACACAGCTCACACCATACACAAGTGGATCTACAGAAACAGCGGTTCTTGGATCAGTCACAGCTACTGCTTTTCAGTTTCGTGGCAGGGGAGAGAAGGATGCACAATGAAAAAAGAACCAGAAGTCAAGACTGGGCCTCAGCCTATTTGAAAGAATCTTATCTGAGTACACAGATGTGAGGAGCTCATTAGTATGAGGAAAACATAGTATCTCCTTGCCTCTGTTTTAGAAATTTCTGAGATCATCATAACTAAGAAAAGAGCATGGCCTTAGTAAGAGCTTCTCTGCCTCAAAGTGCCTTGAAACAGGGCTCAAGCACAACACCAGGGAGCTCATTTTTTACTTATAAAAATAAATTCATAGCCATTAGACTTTGAGCAAGTCTTTCTTAGAAAGCACTGTTAAAAAAATACTAAAAAAAGACACAATTTCTAAATATGAAGGCTAAAGAGAAAAAAAAGAGGAAGCTTTAGATACTAATCTTCAATGGACAATAATGGGTGAAAGGAAACAGGACACAGGTGTATTAAGAGATGTTTGCTATCATTCAGGGGATCCCCAGCTTTACTTTCTCTATTTTTTTATGGGTAGCAGCACAACTATGGTAACAGGCACAACTATTCAACTGATGATGCTGACCAAGTACTGCTTTGAAATGGCACAAAATACACTCCCCACAAAATGAGAACCTCTGCTTTAAAACAGAAGTTCTGAACTTTCTGGAAACACTCAAGGTTGGGTGGGGCTCTGACCAACTTGATCTTGGTGAAGATGTCTCTGCTCATTGCAGGATTAGAAGCCTTTAAAGGACCCTTCTAAAACAAACCATTCTACAGATTTATGAATTTTCAATCAAGGATTATAAACACAATAACAAGAAATTGCTGATTTTTTTCTATATTACCAAGACAACAATTTTATATACGATTTAACATGTATATAGGTGTTTTTCTGATAGTGGACTACTTGGTTAGAAAGACAGAAAATATTTTACCCTTCCTCTTTGTAAGCATAGACAAAAAATTTAAAACACTTTAAAGCATTCTTTTCATGGAAAAATCTGAGTTTTAATGAATGCATTTAGAAAATAATTCTGGCATTTCTGCAGAAAATCTCTTTCTATTTTATTTAAGTATTTGCAATTTACAACCTGAACAACTTCCAAACTCAAAATTCTACTAAAATGCCTATGCTCTTTTTAGAAACCAGCTCTATAATTTTTTGTGCCACAGCAGACAGCTCCAGACAGAGCATTGCAAAGGTTTAGTAATTAACGCAGGTGATGAAACATGATGGAACAATGAAATATTATGAGCTTTACCTGGAGAGGAAGGAGCGCTGGAAGACTGCTGGTCTGCGGAAAAGGATGGCCAGGAGCGCTGACAATCTGAGTCAGAGTGAAGATGCACATGAAACAGAGATAGGAGAGGAAAAAAAAAAAAAAAACCAAAACAAAAGAAAAACAAACAAAAAAAAAAGAAGCTCCAGACAGACAGCTGAGGAGATGCAGACATACCTAAAATTTAGTATGTTCTACCTGACACAAAATTTAAAATACTGTGGAAAACGGTTTGTATGAAACTGTACTAGAGTGCATTCAGTGTTGGCAGAATGTTCAGTCACCACTGGGGAGGCATCACTGCTTCTCCAAGCCCATTCTTCATGGCAGTGTCAGCTGCTGCAAGACATTCCTCCCTACAGGCGAGTCTCTGTTTGCCCCTTCCCTCCAGACTTCAGGGCTTCTCAAGACTTTCCCTAAGTGTCCAAGCTCCCACGGGTCAGACCTCTCTTGCTCTGCTTCACACTGTTCACAGAGCAGCTCTCTCCTGGTCATATTTCAGTGCTGTCAGGTGAACAGGGCAGTTCTGACACCCATGGTTGAAGCTTCCAAACACATCCCATAAAATGTTTTTGAAGCTGCCCACTTCAATCATTTAAACCAAGTGCCTGCCTCAAGCTGAATTTCTTGGGGAAATGTTTCAGGCAAGCAAGAGGAGTCAGTGATGAGAAAGACTCAGCAAAACACAATCTTTACATTATGTTTAGTTCTTTTGAATAGCATTAACCTACTAATGACTATTTCATTAAGAACTGCCTGTGAATTCACACACTTGGACAGAGTGGTAGTTTTCAGAAAGGTAACTTACTTTTATGCAATGAGAAAAACTCTAAAAATAAAAATCTATTGGAGTAAAAAAAAAACCCTTATTTTGCAAGTCTTCTCAGTGCTACGCACATGTCCTGGTTCCAGCCAGGACAGGGTTAATTTTTGCAGTAGCCAGGATGGGCCATGGCTCCTGGGTTTTTTCCTGAACTGATGAAGCCAGGAGCAAGAAAGGAGGGGAGAAAAAGCTGGAAATCTCTGGTTGCACAAGGATACTGGCAGGGAAGCCAGATGAGGGATCCAGGAGTGTGAAGACTGAAATAGAAGTGGGCAGCCCAAAAATTTACTGAATGTGAGAAAGCAGCATATGGATATGTTACTAGAGCTTTCTGAGACCAAATTAAAGTTGAATGAGTATCCTTTATCCTTGTACTTTCTAGTTTCTTGCTTCTGAGCTTTTGACTTGGCAGCTCCGGTTTTCTGTGTAGGTAATCTTTTACACAGTAAGTAAAATAACTCTCTCCTCTTTCTTTGAGCTGCTGTGAAAACAGTGTTAGGTAACCTCTCAGGTACACTGAGCTCAGGCTGCCTGGCTGGGGAATAGAAACTGAACCTATGATGGCTGGTAAAGCTCCTCTGATATTGTCCCAAGATGAAGGAATTTCTTGTTCCCATAAAACAGGTGATTTGTTTGGTGGCTCTCACTGCTCTCCTGATCTTTTTCCACCATGTCCATCCCCAACAGAGGTGCACCTCTTGGAATCGTGGAAACTGGGAAAATCAAGGATTGATCGAGGGAGTCAAGGAGATTCAGTTTGGTTTTGCTGTTTTAACACCTTAATTGCACCCATGTTCCATGTGGGTTCAGGGTGAAACTGAACCTTGCATCTTCAGACAATTTAATCTGAGCCTGAGCATCCTTGCACTCCATCACTGGAAGGAAGCCTCTGCTGTCTGCAGTGGCTCCAGAGCAGAAAACTTACAGGTGGCTCACAGCACCCTCACTAAATCACAGAGGTCTTTTGCCCAGACCTAGCTCTAATCCTACAGTCTTTGGGAAACACTCAATTGTTAAGAAAGTACCCAAGCAAGCACATTAGGAACATCACAAGACTACATGGCTGCTTAAGTGATCACAGAATCCAGACAAACAGTAAAATAAATTATTTAATTTATGGGTCCTCATCTGTTCACAAATATCTACAGCACATTTTTACAGGAACAGATGCATGTACTTCAGAATGCACAACACTGGGGGACCAAATCGGAAAGTTTTCTTCCATCCTAATGTATATTTATTTAGAAATTAATTTGCATCATATGTTTAGAAAACCACTGGATGAATTATAGTTTATTTATAAGAACATTATCTTTTTCTATTGCTGAGCAATATTTTCTGTAGATGAACAATTTTTCTCAAGTATAAGAAACTATTAGAGGTCATCTACTTATATAAATGAGTGCTCACTTTTCTCTCTGTAATGAGACTGGATGCAATTGTGATTACAAGTGTGAGAATGTACATTTTTTTGTCTGTCTAGATCTCCTTGGCTGCAAAAGATTTCTTAGAAATTATATGGCACTAGACACACACGAAAAGCACTGCAAACATTACACTGTCATAAGCTGGCATGCCATACACACAATTATTTTCCTCAACTTACCAAGCAATTTTAACATTCCTGTTTTTCCTGTATACTTGTAACAGTTTAGAGAGCAGAACACAGATAAAAAAGAAAAAAGATAAGTGTCAGAAGAAATTAGAGAAAATCCTTTTACTGAAAGCTATAGAGCTGATTTTTGAAATGGCAGTAGTAGGCTGCCATCAAATTGTGTCGTCCTTAACCAGCTTAGAAAGTTAATGATAAAAGGTGGGACTTTACAGCTCCAAGTACTTGTTCTGTCATTTGATTGTTTTGACGAAAGGTGTCTGTACTCAAATTCTGAGACACACACTAAGCTCAGTACTTGTCCACCTTTTAGCAGCTATGTCATTTCCACCACCAGATGCAATTTGCAACCATTCCTTAGCAGAGGCCAAGAGAAAATGGAAAACCATGGATGATGCAAAACAACATGGCACAAGCACACCAAAAAAGTACATGGAAGGTGAGACTTTCTGCTTGAACTAAAATATGCCCAATGCCAGCCCATGTTGCTGTCTTATTTTAAAGCCCATTAAATTTATTCATGTCAGCCAAATTTTTGAAGAGAAAAAACAGAAGTATTTAAGGTATCTGTAATCCATACCTTAAAAATTAAACCTTGCTCTTGTTGCCAAAATTTGAGCAATACACATTAAAAGCTTCCAATAAAAGTACGTTTGTAAAATTGCCATATTGTAAATTCAGAGTTATTTTGGAAGTTCATTACAGCAAAAGCAAATATAAATAAGCTATTAATCATAAGGTGATTATCAATGTCCTGTCTTCTTGTTCTTCATACTGTACCATTTTGTACAGTGACATTTAATATAGATGGATCCACATTTATCTTAAGTAATTCTGCTTTCAAAACTTGATTCACAGCCTACTCCACTGAGCAGATGGCATGAGCACATGATGGTTTCACGTGGCAGACTAAGTTTGGTGCAGCCACGGCACACCAATCCTTTTTGGTTCAGGTACAAGCACAATAGTAACACATCCTGGGTAAATCTCACAGGGAAAAGCCAACAGCTAATCCCTGTAATTTCAATCAGTTGCAGAATTGGGGAATGTATGCACCAGCCTAAAAGCCATTAGCTCCTCCAGCAGGCAGAAATGAGAAATGATTTCATTTGTCTGCAGTGGAGCGTGCTCATTAAAGCGATCGTTAAATCTCACCCAGACAAGCCAGCAACCAAAGGCAAAAAGCAAAGTATTCTCGCTTTAGAATGACAAGAGCTTGTTCTGGCCTTCTCTCCTACAGATACTAAAAAGGACGTGTGTGCAAATCTAACCATAGAACTCATCACAGTTACTGGCATTTTATAATGGAGCTTCTTACCAGAATTTTCAAATGGTTCAAAACTGAAGTCAGGTTTCCTGTCCTCCGTCACGTGGTCATAGGTGATGTGTGGTATGGCCAACATCCTGTCTGGAGAAGAAGGCCCATTGTCCTTGTCTAACTTAAATTTCTTCTTTTTAACCTAAAAAACCACATAAATTAAATTACTCAAACCAAGTCACACGGAGTTGTCTCTTCAGTGATGTCTTCAATAACAGTGCAGTCCCCAATGAGCTATAACCAATTAAAAGAGTGCCTGACCAATTACATTTTCATGATCCTACACTGTGTTTCTCATTATGTTGCCCCTCCTTCCTGCCAAAACTGGATAATCACTAGATCTCTGAACACTGTCATTTCCAAATCCCTTGCCTGCAGTAAAAAAAAAAACAAACCAACCTGCTAGTTCTGCAGCAGCTTATATAAATTAAACTATTCTAGAATATCTTTACCATTTTATGGATGCAATAAATCACACCTACAGCACAAAGCCAGTGGATATATTGCTACTGAACTCAGATGAACCTTGGAGCTACAAGGGAAGATTTTTGCACAACATCCTCTCCTGGTGGACCACATAATCTAAAGATTCTGAAAAAGGGTTTTTGTTGCTGTATTTTAAACAAAAACATTCTGAACTTACGGAATCCTTTGATATAATATTACTGTACGTAGGCTCAAGATGTCTTTACCATGAAAGCTTAGAAAATCCCAAAATCAATAAGTGAGAGAAGAATTTTTGTTGTTTTTTGTTTATTTGTTTTGGGTTTTTTTAATCAATTAAAAGTTACTATTTTGGAAATGGTGCTGTTTTGTTTTTTTTTCCTTTTTTTTCATAGTTTTCCAAAAAACAACGGTAAGTAACTGACTGATGTGCCTGAGTTAGGTCATTACTACTCTTTTTCAAACCCCTAGATCCATTAAAGAAGTCAAGCTCGGGGAAATGCAGCAAATCAACTTATAGTTTATAATGTTTGTATACTGAAACTGTCAAAACTGAAATGTAAATAAAAATCTAAAACCAAGTAATAACCTGTAAAACAAACACAACAAATAATCTCTAGAGAGTAAAAAAACTCAAATTATTTGAAAATTTTTAAATCACTATAATGGGAAATATTAGTTACTGATACCATCACCGATTTCTTTGGTTTTGGACTGGGTGATAGCAAATGATAATTCCTGGCAGGTTTTCGAATGTATATTTTCCACGTAGAAGAGTCTGGGTTTTCTGCAGCGTAGCATCTCCACGCAGTCTGGAACAAATGTTTTAAGCAATAGAATAATTAATCAATCCGATTAGCAGCTCACTGTACAACACAGTAACTTCCAAGTAGCATGTCAGTCATTCTTTATTTAATCGTATTCTTGAATTTGCCCTCTGGAAACAAACTCAGCATGGTTTATAACCCTTATTTAGTAAATAGAAACCACATAGTTAGAACTGGGAAACCACACAGAAAGATCAGTCTTTTCAATTGCAACTTTTTTTCTCAGTAGCAGCAAACAAATAATGAAAGAGAACTCTAGACTGGACTCAAAAAGAGGTTCAAATGTCATGTTCTGCCCCAATTTCCCTACCTGACTTTAAGTATTTTGCCTATTGCATCCTGTGTTACAGGCTCCTACTCAGAAAAAGACAAAAATTGTTCTTTCATGCCTCACAAAAATACTACCAGAAAAAAAAAAAAAAAAAAGGAATTGTAATGTGGTCAGTAGGGCTATATTCATATGAAAAAAGAAAACTGAGAGCACAACAGAATAGCACCAGTGGTGAACCAGGAGCCAAAACCCAAACCCAATCCTCTCTCTTGCCAACCACCAATGATTAAAGTCCCATGTTCTAAGACAAAAGGGAGGAAAAGCAGGGCTAGGAAACAAGACCAACAAGAAACAAAACACTACTGCATTCTCTCTTAACTGTGTAAATATATCAGAATTAACTAATAATGAATCTCCAAATTAAAAAGGCAGATCCTCACTTACTACATGACGAAAGGACACACTTGTATACAAACAGAATCTAAAGAAGGGAAGGCCAGAAAACCCTAGATGAAAGAAAGCAAGGCAGAATGAGAGAGGAAAACAGACAGCAGTTGGAAAGTAAAAGATGAGACAATCACCATATAAATCCCTCCATGATTAACAGAACAGTGGAAGGAAGAAAATGGCGTCTAGAAGAAAACAAGGAACACAGGGAAAGAAAATCACTCATCTGGGCTGTTCTCTTGTCTTGTACCTATTTGTAACCATCTTGGTTTAAGAACAACTTTTTTATAAGTCATTTGTAGAGCACGTACTAAATTGGGCTTTCAGAAGTCTGAGACCATTAGTAAATCATAATCACAACTATTAAGAACAGGTACTCAGCAATTCATTGTTTATCCTCTACTCCTCCTTAACATTTCTGATGGAGCCAAGCACAACATTCTGGACATGCAGTCTCAGGCTTCCCAATGATTTGGTGTTAATTTCCCAAAAGAATCAGTGGGAACACTAAAAAAATTCATTCTTTAAAAAACCATACCATACGAGTCTCAAGATTTTTAGCTAATCTCTGGCTATAACCAGGGTCTTTTTCACATTAACTCTGGGACTGTTTAGTTTCAAGCATAAACTTTACAGTTAGCTACTGTTTCCATAAAGATTCTGACCTGGAAATACACATTCACTCATGAAGCTAGAGAAGTAAGTCATACAAGAATGCAGAAATGATACAGTGTACATCAAGTTTCCTTTTAAATTTGATCTCTGTGCTTCTAAAGCTACGTGCAGATACTGAGCAGAGGGAGGAAAAGCTGGAAAAACCTAGAATGAAACAATGTTAATACTTCTCCAAGGTGCAATGCTGGCTCCAATGAACTAAAGGATAAAATCTCCTTGACCATACTGACACTGAACTGCAACTGCATTTATAACAGGGGGGTCAATATTTTCCTGCCTGTTAGATATCCTGCATGAAAAGACTGATTTCACAGAATGCCAGTGGTTCCCAGTCACCTATTCTAGAGCTGAAAAGCCTAAATGAGATTTTCCTATTTAAGATTCTGACTTATTTCTCCTAAATTTGAGATTTTTAAGGATTCACTTGTCCCAACTGAAGCATATTTGACATTTGTCTTTACAAGCAACCATGGATTTTTTAAAAGCACAATTCTACACGAAGCCTCCTCTTTGTTTTTTTCATTACTACAAGCATAACATTTCATAGCATTTTCCCTGGGTAAATGGTTTAATAATTACAGGATAACTTTCAGTTTTGATTTTAACCAGCTGAATTAAACAGTTTACACTGATTTAGGAGTGTACTTTTCTGCTTATCAGTTTACACGTAGGATTGGATTTTCAAAACTTGCATCTGTAACTCCTGGACAATTTTTAATGGGAATCAGGGAGGGAAAAACTACCAACAGCCTGGGAAAAAGACAAACCCTAGTATAAATGTAAAGAAATGACAGTATGCAATATGCAAGAACTCAGTACCTGTATGAGTGAGGCAGCAGCTGGAATTTGACGGTTGAAATGCTTCTGTCTTTGTTTCTGTTGTACCTTTAGGGCAAAGCCTGAACCAAGAATTCCCTGTGGAAAGAAAACATACCTTTTTTTTCCTCTCTTTTTTTTTTTTTTTTTTAAAGAGTGGAGAGAAAGAACCACATATAAAATTGCCAGATTATGTTGTGTAAATAAACTTCTATTCAGCATCAGAAAACCCAACTAATTATTTAGAGGAAATGACTTAACACAGTCAAATTTTTAGTCTCAGTTATTATTACTTGCTGAAGCAAACTGTGAATGCTATCGTGCCCTGATGCAAAGCCTGCTGGACTCAGACCCAAAAGAGGAAACAGAAATGATATTTCATACCCTCTAAAAGTCTCACAAATGCTTGTGCAGGGGAACGACAAAATAGGGGAAAAAAATCAACCTGATGGGCTAAACTTCATTTTTATGACAAATAAAGCTTTGGCAGGGCATGATGTAAGTCAGTAGACCTTTTAACTGTGGTATGGTAGTTTCTATTTCCAATATGTGAGAGTTAGGAAAGAGGATGAAGAAGAGAAAAAAGCATATTTCAAAATGGTAACCTGAGTTGAACGCAAACCCACCTAATTCACTCTCAGGACAAGGGACATGGACTGATGGCACTGGATGGTGTGAAACCTGAATTAGACTCCAAATATAGTATAGATATGAAGTCCAAATTTAAGTAAGGAGCAAGCCATTTATGTGGTCATTTTCACAGCTATAGACATGTTTAACACAAGTTTTAGTAACAGGAAAAAATAAAATCTTTTATAAATCAGCTTACATGATTACACCTACTCGAGGAAAGCATAAGTTTTTTCCTACATATAGTAGAAGGCATCAGAGCAGTCAGGGATCTTGGCTCAACCTCTAAGAACTGTATTAATCATCAAATACTTTGAAAGGAACATGAAATGCCCTTCCTATTATGTTCATTTAGTAAAGATCAAAGAGGTGATGATGCTCAAACACCACATATTTGGGAAATGAGGGATCATTGCCTGATCCGGAAGCCACACCAGTTGCATTTAGCCTCTACAATTACTTTTGACTACGATCTCAGCCAGATCTTCTTGCTTAAAACGCCAACAAGACAGCCTGCAATAGAGCTTCAAACCCCGAATTCCCCCTTGGGCCAACTCACAGGAACAACTTCATTCAGTAAGGAAAATCCTACTACTAAAGGGGTGATTGTTGTTGTTCTATTTCAACACAGATTAGGGAAATCTGACAGGTAAATATAAAACTGGCTCTGAAGGCATGGCTGCTACACAATGATTTATAAAACATTTTTGTGGCATTTGAGTCTGACTTTAAAAAAAACAACCAAACGAAACAAAACCCAAACAAAACAAACACCCCACCACAAACACTCTTCAGCCATAAAAGTAGTTTTGGCATTTTCCATACAGATCATTTCACTTACCTGATTTCTCTTCTAAAATAAAAGTGGGAGAGATCAGAATGAGGAAGGGGAAACATATGCTTTAAAGGAAAACTGATCCTGAAGAGCTTAAAAACTACATTTAATTATCCTCCTCTGAAAAAGGTTATGTACCTTTAAAGTAGGCAACTAATTTTAAAACATCACTGGAGTTTTAGTAGCTACTATTTCATGCTGTGAAGAATTTTTGTGATGGTACTGGTATAAAAGTATCCTTACCTATTCTGTACTATCCCCACCACTTCTCCGTTACAACTACACAAGCATCTGCTAACGCAACTGCTTGTGTCACTGAACTGAAAACATAAACATTTAAACAGAACGTTTCAGGTAGCACAAGCATTCAAACAGCACAATTCAGGAGTATCGCTAAATTTATCAAAAACATACCCTTAACTACCCTTGGCACTGAATGTTTGGGTTTTCAAACCACAGTCCAAGTTTCGCTGATTTTAAATTTACCCTTGGTACTCAAGTGCCTTCTTTCTTGTTTGAAAGCACTCGGGAACCTGTTTTCAGTGCAAACAAAGTGCCACAACAGCTCTAAAAGGTCAGCTCTAGGTCATGTTTGAAATCGGGACTTTGGCCATGGACAGATATTAATTTTGTGAAGAACTGCATTAGTGTCCCTGGCTGCTGATTGGTGTCTTTGTGCCAGTGACACCTTTTTGGAAGCTTTTCTAGAAGAAGGATGTGCATGAGAACTCTCCAGTTCACCTTGGACCGAGTCAATTGAGTAAACTATGAGTGAATGCCTTAAAAAAACCAAAACATTGCAAAATCACTGAGTCCAGAAGTAATTAGCAATAATTTCCTTCACGCTTCTGAGATAGGCAGGAAAAATCACTTGGAATTAAACAACTCTTTCTCAAATACAAATCCTTCTCAAATCTAGTGTTGCATACAAAAACCACTGCATATTTACTTAGCTACTTCTAGAAGCTCTTTTGTTTCTACAAGCTACATAAATTTCAGCTGCAATGGAGAAGTTTAATACAAAGCTTACATAACACCAGGTTAAACTAAAGGTTAAAGAATCAATAACAAAGGTTCTCTCTCATGAGTAATGAATCAACATCAAATTGTCGCAAAAGTACAAGATAACCTACCGCAGGCAGTGCGAAAAATGAGATTGCAAACACTGAAAAACAAGATGCAATTGTCTTTCCTATCCAGGTCTGTGGCACTTTATCTCCATAGCCAATAGTTGTAACAGTCACCTGCAAAGAGAAATATAGAGGGCATTAGAGAAAGTATTAACATGGCACTTTGGGGTTGTTGTTCTCTCTTCCTTTTTTATTAGCTGCATTCCCAACTCTCCCACTGTTAGCCCACGTTACACTAAGGAAGGTAATTCTCCCCTCCAGGTTTGCTTCCCCACCTAACACTGGATGGAAAAACATACAGGAAATTGAATTACAACAAAATATATGTTTAAAATCCTGCAAAGGAAAACCATTAATTTAAGTCTTCATGGCTGAGGCAACTGTAAAGCATATGAAGTTACTGGGACAGGGATTGCCTGCCCACGCCACACACTTTCCTTAGGGAAAGGCTGCCAGCAGCTCTGAGCTGGTGATTTTGTTTATGGGCAGGAGATGTTTGCTGAGAGTGTTACAGGGCTGTTGCATGGAAAGAGCACACACATATTGTAACCAGGCACTGTGACTGGGGTCAGGCATGAAGCATTCTAGAGATAACACTGGTAAAAATAGCAAGAGAAGCTGAAAATTTTCCATGTAGCAAAGACCCTGAAAACAGCCTAATGAATCACCAATTCATATAAAACACTGAGAGCAGGAACAGATAATTTAAAGCACACATGCAGGAAACATCTGTTGAGTTTGCCCCTCAGAACCCTGAAGTAAAGATTACCACCACGGTGATGTAGCATAACAAGGCTTAATAAGTCATTATTTGCATGAGCTCAAGGAAAGAACATATTTGTTTGAAGCAGAAGGATACATTTGGCATCTGAGAGCAATTTAAATTCACCTATGTCACCAGCTATTTCTGAATTTGTAAATTAGAGAGATTTTTATCTGTGACTTTGAGGAAGGCTAACCAAATCAGAGCATGGGAAACCACATGGAGCTCTCAAGCAGCTGAGGCACAGCTCAATTGTTGGCTGTTCAGACTTTCTTCTGCCCGGGACACAGATATTGGTCCCACAGTCACACACACAGGCCATCCCCACCTTGTTCTGAACTGCCCACCCTCTAAGCAAAGTCATTACGTGCCAGTCAAACACACAACAAAGGAGCAACTTCAGCTGCTTGAGGTGGTGACATTTATTTCAAGTTTCTTGCTGATTGCTGATACTCAAAACATCCAAGTACCAGTTTTTAATTTTTAATACAAATTTTCAAAATGTGGCCTGTTTCCAAAATTGTTTCACACCCTACAGAAGAATTGTAAGGGTTAGTTAAGTACCTTTGCCTGTATTCCTGAAATTGTTATTAAAATTCCACCTTAATTCAGGACCTGATGAGGGACAGAAAGGTGATGTTATCTTCTTACTTACATAGGAGAGTGGCTTGAAAAAAAAAACCCTAAAGTCCACTTAAAATTTCACATTCAAAATATGGAATAAAAAAGGAGATATAATTATGGGAAAAGTTATGGCCTCCAATACCTTCTTACAGAAAAGATTATGAGAGAAAATAATGGTTTATGCTTCTGTTTTTGAAAAAATTTATGAAGCCTTGTAAGTGAAAAACATTATCAACTATTTTGTGTTACAGTCTTAAAATCATTTTGAAATACACACAGTAACTAGAAAGAAACCTGAAAAGAAACAGGTGCTTCTGAGCTGACAGAAGTATAACCAAAGAAGAATTCATATACATCGAAGTATTTGTCTCCCCTTTCCCATGACATCCCTGCCCGTTCTTTCTGAATTGGTTCATGTGAATCATCAGTAACACCAAAAAAGTATTTCCTGTGATGTTTGTTTAGGAGGTTTTTAAAAGAGAACATTTTGGAAATTGAGTTGCAAATCAAAGCCTGCATTTAAGTTAACTTTTTCCTCTGCCCACATAACACTAAGCCATCAACAAATGCATTGTATTCTGAAACTGCATTTTCTTTATTCCCCAAAATATATGCTGTTGAAACCTTACATGCCAAGTTTCTGCCCTAAATCATTTACAGCCAGACTACAACTCCCTAAAGAGCACAATACTAATTTTACAGTTGTAAAATAGGATATTATAATGGAAATACTGACTCAACTTCTACTGTAGCATAGTAACATGTTGGCATAATGAAATTAAATTGATACAAGAACTCACACATTAAATTTCATTGAAAAGCAGCCTGTAAAACAATTGATTTAATTAGGAACAAAATCATATTCATCCATTGACTATTTCAGAACTTTGATCTGATCAACATCACCACAGGCTTTGGTATTAAGACTAATGTTGTTCCTATTAAATATGCATCAAAAGTCTGATGGGGGGAATACAAAGCAAAACCCCACACAGAAAGAAGAAATAGTAGTGTTCATCAGCACTGAGTAGGGAAAGGATTTTATTTTAGGTTATATCAGGTTAAAGTGTGCACAGGAAACTAATCAGGTAAGTCAGGATGTTCTGTCCATGAAATCCTTGCTGCATACCTTGGAAAATATGGATAGTTCAACAGCTGCAAAATACAAGAATCCCTAGATGTAACAATATCTACATCTGTACTTTGCAAGTAACAGTTTTAAAAGGCTTCTTCATATCTACCCCACAAGACTTCACTGAATGAGAACAAAATATAGTTGGAACCACTCATGGAGTTAAAGCTCAGAGATGAGACGGCAGCTGCAAAATGAAGAGATGCCTTGAAAAAAGCATTTAAAGGTATCTTCATCTTTCAACCCCTGCTCCAACAATTCCTCAACTACTCACCCAAAGACAAAAACCGAAACACATAATCCCCAAAATCAGAATTTAAAAATAAAGGATGTCACAGCTCTGCAATTGGTATACTTGACTTGTAAACCACATAGAAACTAAAAATGACATGTCACCTTCTGTCAAACATTGAAGTCAGTGTACAGTTCTCAACAACTTCTTTAATTGAGAAGAGGGGGGAAAAAGGGTTCCGAATAACACAAGATCTGCAAGATCACTGATCGCGAAGCTGGTTTTTAAAATTTATGTGCAACTATTTTATAAATTAAGTCAGACTACTTTTAATTTCGCAAAAGTTTTATGCATGTGCAGTTTTGAATAGTATTTCCTATAATTTTTCAGTAAAGTTTTCCCCCAACTATGATTTTCAATTTACATTTAGCACATACTGATGGACTTTCCTAAATAGGACATGATTTTATGTATGCTTTGGAGTAAGCAAACTTGTAAATGTTTTGTTGAATTTGGTCCTTAGTGAAAAAGCCTGTCTTCTAAGTTGTAATAATTAAAGTAACATGAAATCCTTAAGTAAAGCTGTTATTTGCAGAAAACTGCTCAATTTAATTCAAAGCAAAAGGCACAGAGAAATATCCATGCATGGCTATATTCAATAATTGCTTCTGGAAATAGTGTTCATGATCAAAGAGGCTGTTAGCAGAGTTTTCCTGAAGCATGTTTGTTTCAATGCTAAGGCTGGAAATCGTGTATTCATTCAGTGCATATCAAAAGAAGAGCTCTTCTCAGTTGCTCTGCGATGAGATTGAAGTGAATGCTGAAGAAGAGAAGGTGGGGGAGAAAAAACCACCGACAACAAAACAAAAGCCCACAAACAAACACTAAAACCCACAGAACTCCCAGAGACAATGAGCAGGTAATGCTTTCTGAGAGTGGTCATCTCTGACAGATTCAATGAGAACATTTATCATATTTTTTAAGCATCTTTTTTTTTAATTCTATTTTTAATGTTCTCCTGTTTTTATTGGTCCTGAATCTATATTAGGTCTTTAAAACTGTCAGTCTGGACATGAAGGACAACATAAGCAGACTAATTTTGAATACTGGCACTGGGGAACTGCAAGATTCATCACATTACATTTATTTTACTTGCTAACAGTAAATCTGTTTTTGAAAGACATACAGACATCCTGCCACTGGCTGAATTTATACACCTTGCACTGCATTCAAAACCAGCAATAATACAGACAATTCTTTATGCCATAAGGAAACCTTTGGTTTCTTCAAGAAGCCCATAACTAATGGCAAATAGCTACAGTCCAGAGTTCTCAAGGAAATTCAAATAAAGCCCAGGAGGCCAATTTACATATGAAAATTGAAAAGCAATATAGACTTAAAAATAACAACAATGACAATGAAGAACATTTAATTACAAGTTATGCACCCTAGGGGTGTGCCTACAGTCAGCAAAGCACAGCAATATGAAAGTACCCAACTCCAGATGCAGTTTAGTTGTGGTAACACAGACCTTTTTATATGGTTTACTTCAGCTATATTACATATCCTGTTACTGCTGCCCAAAGAACTTGTTTTGCAGTGTACACATACACTGAGATAACAAAAAAGTGCAGTGCTGGAGAGTGAGAAAAGGGGTGTGAAAACACTGTCAAGGATTTTTTGAAACATTCTCTGCTATGTCAGGTAAGTGCACTTTCAGAGAAGTGAGATCACTTATCGATGATGGTGTCTGAGACTGGAGCTGTGAATTATCCTCTTCCGCAGGTTCAGCTCAAAACAGGTTTTCATTGACCAGAATTTGTGGTGTGTAAGCGATTCAGAACATTCTGGCTAAATGTAACTGAAACTTTTGAGATCTAACACTTGAGAAGGTTTTCGTGTGAGTTTGAGACCTTTACTAGGAAGAATCCTTGTGACCTCCCAGCTGTTCATAGAATCATAGAATGGTTTGGGTTGGAAGGAACCTTAAAGATCATTCAGTTCCAACCCCCTGAGATGGGCAGGGATACTTTCCATTACCCCATCCAGCCTGGCCTTGAACACTGCCAGGGATGGGACATCCATGACTTCCCTGGGCTAACTTCTTCTCTGTCCTAACTTTACAGGGCTTTTTCCTAGCAAAAAGCATGAAGAATACTACACTATCAAGACATCAAAAATGGATGGACCTGAATCCATCTCAGTTTTGTTCTGTTAAATCTTTTTAGCAGTTAGTGGAAGTGTGTTAGAGCAGAACAAGGACACCTAATTCTGCTTTTAATATTAAAGAAAATACATCATGTGTTCGTTGAGTGCAGTCTCACACTTCATATGGCATGCTGCAACACAATAGAAGCTATAACAGAGAAAAATATCACCATAATTAAATGTATTGATTAAATAAGTTTATTGTAATTAGGAAGACAAAATAACTGGCACGCCTATTAAGTGAACAATAATTCCCTGAAAGGAGAAAATTTCAATATCCTGACAGATCATTTTGCTTCTATGGGAGGTTTTACTGTATTTTCAGTAAGCCAATCTGGTCTGTCACATACTCAATTTTTAATGGCAACGCCAATGACAGCATGTGTTTTTAAATGCAGCTACATCTGCCACTGTTAATTACTGAGTCATCTGACCACTGTAGTGGAAAATAAAAATGCCATAATGACATGAAAGCATTGAAAAAGCTACTTGACAGAAAGCCATTTGCTTGTGCTACACAGTAAGTCTTCTGGTCCTAAGAAAGCCTGTATTTAACCATGGCAGATAGCAAGAAGAAAGAATTCTGCAGCAGATCATAGCAGCAAAACAATACAACAAAACAAAACCTGTTGTATTCAAAAAGGGCTACATATGCATTTTAGCACCAGCAGACCTGCAATAGATTTGCTCATCAATAGATCTTTCCTTCCTGAAACAGCAAGTGGAAGTTTGTGAAGAGAAGACTATATAAGCACACATATGCAGAAGTTTATTAAAAATATTTCTTAATACATATTCTTAAATACATATATGTATTTTATTAGTGAAATGGAGGTGTTAGTCCTATCACTCCTATACAGAAGATTTGTTAGTTAGTCTTACTTAAAAAAAAAAAAAAGAGAGAGAAACAAGGCCTTTTGATTTAAAGCAGCAAAGAAAAATCTCTAGATCAGCAGATTTTGAAAGGGCGAGCACATTATCACTAGTGATGTCGACTCATTTTAAAGGTCTATAGCACTTACTGATAACAGTTTGTTTGATTAAGCTAATAGAATTAAAACAGATTATAAAAGCCATTGCTTGAGTGCTAACGATAAGGAAAAATATCTTCCAAAAAGTACCTTTTTTTGAACTGCAATAGGAAAAGAAACGGGAACAATTACAGATGGGAAATCCCAGAACAAAATAGCCAACCTAGTATTTGTGTATCATGTGAGAACGAAAGAGGAAATAGTTACTAGCAGAAGCAACAAAATTAAAATGTTTACGAAAATGTAATCTCAGAATAGAGCTGCCACACTAACTAAGTACATACAAGAAACAAAAACAGTGAGACAACTGTCACTAGCAGTACAAAGAAGGGAGAACTCTACTAGAATGAAAGACACATCTACACCAACACTGTGGTAGCACCTTAGAAAAAGCTGAGAAATCCCTGAACAAGATGGTGTGTCGACATAGCACAGACAAACGCTGTGTGAGGATACTGTGTGGCTCCCAAAGCAATACAACCACTTTAGAACAGCCCTGTGCCCAGATTTGTTAAGTATCTTAGATGCTTCTTGCTCCAGAATTAGTCCCTTCTGAATAAACCGGGAATTACTGTCACAGGCCAAATTGTAAAACATAGATAACTGTTTTAAGGAAAAAAACCCAGCCCAACAAAAAGATGAACAAAGACAGCCTAAACACCACTCCCTCAAAAAAATCTAGCCCTGATTTAGCAAGACTCTTACCACCTTAGACGGTTGAACACTACCATGAAAAAGATAGCAAGAAGTAATCACTGTACCAATAGGGAAGACAGGACAAAGAAATAGAACACGTGTTTCTACATTTTTTTATATGTAATTTGATCACTTTAGATCATGTAAGACTGTAAATACCAAATAAAACTACTGATCTCCTATAGTATTTCTGTAGTGTCATGGAATTACAAAGCCAGAAAGTGTATTGAAGCAGTAAGAAGCCGTTTCAAAGTGCTGTTCTTACTGCATGCTTGCTTGAATTTATTCCACATTGGACAGTGTTAACATATGAAATTGCTATACTTACTACTCCCCACCACAGGGCATCTGCATAGCTGCCAAACTCTGTTTCTCCAGAATCATTTACAGCATCTTTCTCGGCCAGGTACACAAAATATGAGGAAAAAATCAGGCCCAAAAATCCAATGTAGAGTGTAGTTATCAGTTCCTGCAAAGAGAATCAAAAGAATGGCATTATAGTCTTATTGAGACACCGAAATTGCCTAATACTGATGGGTTATAAAGGATAAGTGGAAGAGAAGAATGTAATTTCAGCAATTAACAAACACGGACACTGAGTGCCGGCTGTGCAAATTAACAAAAATCCACTGAGCTCAATGGTGACAAAATTTATAGTGCTGATGCCTTGGTCCAGCACTCACATTGCCAACACAGAGTCAAAACAACTTGCAAGCAGGACTCGTTAACCTCCTGGCCACCAAAAAGTAGTTGGGTAACTTTTTCAAACAGTGCCAGATCCAAAATGACTCTGGAATTTAGATACATATTTTAGGAAATATACAGACTAGTTTTCAGAAGTCTCATTTTCTGTTTTTAAGTCCCACTACAAGTCAAAATTTGCCAAAGTGGCAGTGAATATAAGGCAGAACAACTGCACTTCGTTAAAATAAATAACTGCCTGCCTCCACACTAAATACAAGTGACATCATCAGCATGGCTGCATGTGTGCCGTTCTGAATATAAAGGCTTTGGCATCAGCTGTGCCATTCCTCAGACTGCTCAAACTTACCTGTCTGTGAATGAACACCACGGATCCCAGCAGCCTCCACGTACCGCCCTGACGGTCAACATGCAGCATCCGTAAAATCTGCAGGAAACGGATGCCCCTGGAACACGATTTTCAAATTAATGAAGAGACTAAAGACACAAGAGAAGAAACAGAGGTGGAAAAGGGAAGTCTGGCTTCCAAAGGATCGTTTTAAGAGTCACATAGTATTTTATCTTAGACTTAGGAGCCTGTGTTTTTTCACTCCACTCACCCATCTTTCTTCTTGTTTGTTATGAAGACAGCCTGGGGAGATTGTCCAAGGGAAGGACTGACCTTTGTACATATGGCTAGTAAGGATAACCCAAGGATTCAGGAATTTTGGACACAAACTGTAAATGCTCTAAAAATCATTCATCAACTCATATTTGACCTGCTCACCAGGATGGGAAACAAAATACAGAAGCAGCTAACTAAAGATCTGATTTCCTTATCTTTCAGGAATTTCATAGGCAATTTGAACCAGACAGTCCAATAATATTTTAAAATATTCTTTTTATGGGAGTCACTGCAATCCTGGAGCATGGCTGCAGCCAGTGTGAAGAGCAAAGCACACTGCCACGTATTCAGCCAAGAAAACCAAGTAGTGTGACCTTCCTGAGCACAAGGTAGATTCAGTCCATCAGGAATTCACAACCACAAACATTTTATGAAAAGGCAGCTTGAAGACGTCAGAGACATGAAGCATCTATAAAACCAAGCTAAGAAACTGAACCAGGATTTGGGTAGAACACACCCAGTTGGGGAACGGTGGAAGGAGAAAGAGCTTCTCTGTCCCCACGAGCCATGAAAGCATTACAACAAAACTGTATTTCCCCTAAGCTTTATGGGATCACCAATACATGATCAGCGATCTGCTCTATTACATGACACTGGGCAGTGACTCATTTTCTCCCGCAAGAATAGAAACACGAGGTAAACTAAAAAAAAAAGAAGAAACCCTACCTTACTCAGCACTACTTTCTTTTATTGCATATAATTACCTGATAGCAGAGGTCGCAAAGACTTGACCTTTAGAGCCCACACAAAGAACTATCATGGAAGCAACAACTACAATTAAATCTGGAAAATAAAAGTCAATTGAAGAAAATTAGTTAGCAGCACCTTGCAATATTTCTGCAAGACTACTAGAACCAAAGACAAATATTACTTTAACAAGTTGAACAGTCACTCCTAATTGTATTTTTGTTTATATATCAAGAGATCTCTATCATGGCATGTAGAGAAAATTTCATCATGTGATATGATGGAAAGGTTTTACTGAGATGGGTCCAAGCTGGCCACAGTCTAGATGAATGAGGAGTTACTGTCAAGCAGCCTGGAATCTTTATTAGCTACAATCCAGGAGGAATTTCATCAGTTTCCATCTATTCTCTCTTCTCCATGTCCTATTTTCTCTTCTGTGCTTAGATAGGATTTTAATTGACAGAGATTTTGAAGTTTATTTCATATATAAGAAAATTGCCTTACTATCATTTCATCTGTCCAGGTCTAAAAGGGAGAGAAAATTGGAATTAGTGTATGAGTCTAATTTAGTTTAAGTCAGTCAGTACCGTACTCTAAATTTACGTGCCTCAGGCCTAGTAAATCTTGGAAAGGAACTCTGTGTTTTGGAGAATTAAATAGTTCTTGATCCATATCTGGGAAAGCAGAACTGTGTTTTGCTTTCCAGACTGAATTAATTTGGGTGATGTTTCAGAATGTTTAGTGTTCTAGCACTTGAGAGAAATGGATTGTGGCCAGAGCGCAAAGATGCAGTCAAAGTCTTTTTATAGCTGCAGTCACACCTGAGATACAGTTTCTATTTTTATATATATATATATGTGGATGGATGCATAGAGAAGCTAAACTGAACTATTTTATAATTGTAAAAATACCCATGTATAAATTTTGTAATTTACATTCAGCAAAACTGTAGATAGTTTATGAAAACCTGTGTCCTATACTCAACAACAAATAATGTTTCTGAGCAGTGGAAAAATCCATGTCACAGAACAAGAATTACTGTTCTTCCATAACAATACTCCTCTTCCAAAACCTGATTTATTTAGTCCATTTATATTTCAAGTACTTAAGTATAGGGCAAGGGTCTTTACACAGTTCTCTCAATACTGACTAACAAAATACAGATTGATTTCGGGTTATGTTTCTTTCCATGAAACTGTTAAATTAACGACAAGCATTCTAAAAAAAAAAACCAAAAAAAACAGTGATTAGTGACATACATGGAATATTTGGATGTAATTTCCAAGAACCTTAAAGTCACTTTAGGAAGCCAGTTGAATACAAAGGGAAGTCAGGTGTCCAGCTCCAAATGCATCACTGAAAACCATATTTTAATTCAGTTGATACACAAAGCAACTACAGTGCTCTATTGCACTCTACCATGCAGTACACAGCTCAATTAGACTGCAAAATAAACTCATAATAATCTACTCAAATGGCTGATGAGGGGATAAAAAAGGCTGTTCAGTATCTTTAAAAAAATATAATTGTAGCTCTTGTACAGTGTCAGGGATCCTCAGGCCACAGGAGACAGGACTACGGCCAAGGCTTATTCCTGGCAAAGCTTAAGATCACTTGTGAAAAGAAAACACTCTGCTCTTCTGGAAAAACAAACCAAGCTACATTTGTTCTCAAATGACAGTGCCATGAATTCCTGAAAGGAAATTCAGATCTACGTTCACGCTAATGACAAGAGCTCTCACTCTAACTTGGCTTCAACTACTGCAGAAATTCAACTTCTAAAAACTTTTAGGGCAACTTTTACTCATTGTTTACATCAACTTCGCAAGCTTTACATACTCACCAATGATTGAAATAGGCTTCCTAGCAAAACGAAGCCTTCCCCATATTCCAACGTATTTACTGCGGCATCCTGCTGACCATAGCCGAACCACATACTCTGTTCCAAAGAATACCACTAATACAATTTCCTAAAAGAAACACACGGGGAACTAGGTTAATTCTCTACTCTGTGTATGTCTTTCATCTCTTTTCAGAATGTATTAGAAAGCGATAAATAAAATGTTAAATTAGGAAGGTGACAAATATATCAACTATACCAAAAATGATCTGAAGCAAAATAGAAAAACCTGTAAGAGTAGAGAAAGAAAATATTAGGAGCAAATTGAAATACTCTGATTACATGCAGTTTGGCTTGTCTACACGTACTAAAACTGAAAACCATTCTGTGCAATTCACTTGGTCTAATTCAAACAAAAGGTTTCCTGACTGAGCCAAAGAAAACAAGCAGAGTCTGTATTTAGAAGATGAGCATTTTTCTAGCTTATTTCATTTTGAGAAGAGGTGTGCTTCACATGCCATTTACCAGATCAGCTTAACTTCCCCCTTATTTATGCTTTTTCATTCTTCCTTTAAGCTCACATGGACTGAAAAAAGATTTCTAGTATCCCTCACCAGTATGTCAGTCTTCAGCACTAAAGACAAAGTGAGCTCTCTAACATACCTTTCCCATCCTCCTGTCAGCGTTTGGGGACTTCAGAAACAGAGATCTAGTCCTGCAACACTGCTGGTACCAAGCTACTCGTGAACTACTCACCTACACTAAGGTATGACTTTGGAAATGCCTCCAAGGTGACAGATGTCAAAGTCACCTGATATTCTTGCTGACTGCACAGAGGTACAGTTAGGTCCTACTTGGAACGTCATCAATGTGCAGATAAACCTTGGGTTTTCTACAGACCAGATGAGCATGGCATACGCAGCACAGTTTTACTGAGTATCAGGGAGCTGCAATACTTCCTTATTGGCCAACTCAATAAATGGTCACATTCTCCATCAGAGCCAACAACAAAATCTACTTATTGAAATGGTACGAGTGGCTTGTCATTGAAAACACGTAACACATGGCATAAAGTAAGAATACAGCTGAGAAACCAGTCTCAAGATGTCACAGCTACACAGGTTAATGCAGCTTAAGAGAACGAGCTCCCTATTTCAAAGTGTGATTTCACATAAAGAGCAACTGCAGAGAACACAACGTGCTGTTGAACATTTTATCCAGCCCTCTCACATGTCTGCAGGGTTCACTGCTGGTTTACATAACAAATTGGCAAATGGGACTCAAGATGGTACCTATGATTATTTTCTTAATTAACTGAAATAACCAGGACACAGCCCTAGTCGAGTCAAGATGAATGGAAGCCATATTATCACCTTCAAAAATGCATGTGACATTGCCCTGAATACTGAACAAAATAATATGTCTGTTTACAGAAAAAATAGTGGGGAAAGGGTTAGGCATCAGTTGATTTCACTATAATATTTTTGTGGCTCTGAAACATCTTGATGGCGTAAAAAACCTGTTCATCTCAGGGCACTAAAGTGTTCAAGTTCAACTCTGTGACACTTCTAGAAAAGCTGGTAGAACATGAGCCAGGACTCTTTCCCTCAATTTTGACATCTCATTACCTATGCAAGATGTCAGATGCAGTAGAACAGCTATCACAATTGTTTACGGTCACTTGTATATAGTGTATATATACACTATATATGTAAGTAGATTTTTAAGATATAATGAAATTATCCAGAGCATTGGTTGTAATAAGCATAAAGCTCAGACTCTTCAACCCAGCCAAGAATCTCTTGTACAACTTTCTTCTGAAAAGATCTACCAGAATCCTCCACCATTTTTTTAAAATTTATTACATATTTTTCAATACAATAGAGACATAATGAACATCATAAATTGAAAGAAACAGCATCTGCATCCAGATGGTTTAAGAAAAGCCTGTGTCTTATGACAGAAGCTTCCAATGCAATGAAACTCTCCCTTTGTCTGGTCTAATGTCACTTATGAACCAAAAGTAAATGGGAAAATTATGAGCTCTTCTTGACATGAGGTGCTGTTGAACTGTCACAGAAAATAGAGCACCAGAGGCAATCTTTTGTGATCAGGAGATTGTATTCCTTTCACAGACACGGTCAATAAACCCTAATATCCAAATACTCTTCTGTGTGCTGAGTGCTAGTACGTTTCCCTTCATCACTACCGTGGAGGAAATTCCTTTAACAAAAGACAATTCCAACCACACAGGGAGCAAAAACTGTCCTCCATTCAAAATAGCTCATCTGAGGAAGGGATGCATGGTTTCACATCATATGTGATAGCACAGATAATACTGTCCAGATATCCCCAGGAGCAATTACTAAAAGCAAAAGAAGAAGGAAAAAAATTACCTTGGTAAGCAAAGAAAAACCCAGAGAAAAAGTTAATGTTCGAGCACAACAGAACCACAAACAGCACTGTGGCCAGGCTCCGTGGCCCTGTCAGGATCACAGCTTCAGCAGAAAGGTAGGGAGAGAAAGCCTGGATTGTGCTTTAAAGGCGTGAGTGTTCTCCACACAGGGAATTTGCATGGGAGCTGTGCGCGTACGCTTCCTAAAGCCTGTCCATGGTTCATTGGCTAACAGGCACACCGGCAAGTATGCAAATGGGGGCTGTCCCAAAGACAATGCAACAGACACGCACTCAATGGTTACTGTCACCCAGCTCTTTGCGTGACATGCAGACAAGCCCAGAGAACACTGATTGTCCTATAGACTCCGGTGACTGGAGGGAACGACCAGTCGGCTTACACCAAGACACATTTTTCACTCCTGACGTTTTGATAAAGGTTTATTGACCTAAGTGAGACCCAAGTTATTCAGGGAACATCGGGGGTGAAAGTGCACAAGCTGTTCTTCATGGTCATACACAAAAACGCCAGGTATCCATTAGCAACTGGCAAATTCCCCCTCCCCTGCCCGTGGCTGTGTGACAGACAAAAGTGTTTTTAATACCTTGTGTTGCATAAATCTAATAAGTAGTCTCCTGGGGGTGGGGGAGGCTGATGAATTTCTGTCTGTACACTCTTATATTAGTGGCGAGAAACTTGTAGACAATAAAAAAACCAGTATATTAGAAAATTATGCTTTCCTGAGCTACTAAAACATTCCCTGTATTTTCCTGATTAACAGATTAACATGAAATTTACATGTTAAGAAGAAAATAACTGCCTGAAAAACATGAGCAAGCATGGGAATTAAAGCTCACTGGAGGAGTTTTCTTGGTTAAAATTGCATACCTACAAGAATTACACTGTGCAAGGACACATTCAATCCAATGTAACTTAACAGCAATCTTCTTTCTACCAGGTGAAAAGAGGAAAAACAACAGTGAGATTAAAAACTTATATGTATAGAGAGCCCTCTAAGATGTGACAGTCACGTACATTCATATTATGGGCATACAGGGGCTGTCTTACTTAAGAGAAAATACTTTTTTTCCTTTTAATTATTGATTCCTATGCGGTACCCTCACTTCTGCCATCCTTCCTGCTCTGCCCAGGTATATGCATAGTGCCATTTTCAGGCCTTCTCAGCCACCTAATCCCAGCACAGCCAAAGTAAGATACGGCATAACTTAATCCTCTGGCTACAGTACAGCTCTCACCACCTGATCAAGGAACTTAGGCAGGATCAATAAAACCACATTTGCCTGAAAAAATACCCATGCTATCTGCTATTACAGTCCATACCTCCAGAGTTCCCAGGGTATTTTGCTAACAAATGCATCTTGAAAAGCCCTTCCTTTATTACTCCATCCCCACTGGATTGAGAGAGAGCTACAATCCTATGATGGGAGGCATCCAACATCTGCATTGTGAAATAAAGTACAGTGGCAACTCCAAAAGGAATAATAGGGTCCCAAAACTTAACTGAAAGAGGCGTTCTTAAGCAATCAGGTTAATAGCTTGGGAGGGAAAAAAAAAAACCAACAAAACACAAAAAACCTGACCAAAAATGGATCATGACACCACAACAACAGCTATTTAGCAGATACAGAAATTGTCCCTGGAGGCTGAGAAAACATCTCTACAGAGAATATTTTGCCTAAGGCTCTGCCTTTAGACCTCAAAACTGTAACTGGTCATGGAGAATCACAGATATTCAGGCAACCACTTGATGTGGGAGGGCTAGATGACATAGTCTGAAATCTGTTATGAACAAAAATGCCTTTACATGGACTCTAGATTTTTTCATGCACTCCATAAATGTAAGAGAGGTAAAACACACGTTTTAGGAGGAAGAAGGCAAAGCATACCATTATGTTATTCTGATTGGCTATAGAAGACCTAAAACTGAAGACCACATACAGCTTATTTCATCTCCCATAGAGGTGTCTGCCCTAAGAGGAAGGAGAGATGACAGGCACAGGAAGACAAGAGGCATTGGTGAGGGGGAAAGCTTTAAGACACATAAACATACACCTCTTGTACTGAAGAATTTCCTCCTGTCTCAACATTTTACTGGGAAAACAACTCCTACCCATGTCTGCCATATCACAAGCTCTATTACACTACCCTCATAGGAGAGATAAATCACATTATTCCCACAATCCTGTCAAATCTGGCTTCAAGGATGATAAAGTTTCCATGAATTTCTTTAAACAATGAAATAATCCCTCATGTATCTTATATAGGGATTGCATGCCAACCACCATTACTTCAGCTGTAGGATTCCTGTGGCACTACTTGCACTGAAACCTATTTTTTGGCTAAGGCAATGGAATATTGCTGCTACAGAGCAGCAAATTGGAACAGTAACCTCCTCACAGTCTCAGGCAGCAGTAGTGGAGTGAGGACACTGCCACAAGCTTTTCTCAGAAGTCATGACAAGCAGCTCTCTGAAGGAGCCAAGAGAGGGGACAATAGATCTGCTGATGCTAAAGTGACGAACAGGACACTTGCCATCAGTCAAGGGCTGTGTGGCTGGATTGGGAAACAAACAGGCTAAGCATCTTCACGAGCAGGGGTACAACATCTCTCTACCCCTCAAAGGTCAAAAAAAGCAGGAATATGTCTCTCATATAGAGCAATCACAGACTCATAGAGCAGTTTGATTTGGAATGAACCTTAAAGATCACCTAGCTCCAACCCCCCTTCCCACTAGATCAGATTGCTAAAAGCCCCATCGAACCTGCCCTTGAACACTTCCAGGGATGGGGAATCCACTTCTCTGGGCAAACTGTTCCAGTGCCTCACCACCCTCACAGTAAAGAATTTATTCCTAATATCTAATCTAAACCTGCCCCTTTCAGTTTGAAGCCATTCCCCCTTGTCCTGTCCTCTTGTAAAAAGTCCTCTCCAGCTTTCTTGTAGCCCCCTTTAGGTACTGGAAGGTGCTGTAATGTCTTCCCAGAGCCTTCTCTTCTCCGGGCTGAACAATCCCAGCTCTCAGTCTGTCTTCACAGGAGAGGTGCTCCAGCATCTGATCGTCTTTGCGGCAATGGGTTGCATTTACACTGACAGAAGGGCAGCGCACAAAACCCAAACACTACAGGCTACACATGGTAATTCAGAGAGAGCTGGAGCCCACTTCTCAGCGCACTGTTCACCTGACACATCAGGGCTTGCAGAATGCTTCAGACAGCACTTCTGTACAGCCCGAGCAGGGTATGCAAATTAACAGCAGCAAAGGCAACTGTTTCTTCTAATCTCACCCACTTTGTAGAGAGAGGCCCCTCTTTGTTCTATTGAGAAAGGCAGGATTTTTTCCTGAAAGCTGTACTGTGCTTTCTAAGATACACAGAACAGCAAAATCAGATAGCCTAGCCAAGCACACAAAGACTCAATAAAGTAAAAATCCCAACTTGATGAAGTACAGGTCAAAAATAAAAAGACAAATGGTTGCTCATATATATATAAACATTTACTGAGCAACAGCAAGTCTCAAAAACGCTATTTAGGACAGGAGATTTTCTACCCCCTACTTAACCTCCTCACTTCCAAAGAGCTTGTAAATTACATCTTTTCAGAGTAAAACAAATAATGCTACAGGGTTTTTTAAATGTTTAAAGCCAAAACCCTTGGTGTTCCTTTCTTTCAAAAGCCTGGTTTCATTTGCTAAAATTTTTTATCGAGCAAATTTGGCACTAAATGATTAAACAGACTACAGAAAACCAAAACCATGGTATCAGTGTTAGATTTCTACCTTCAGAGGCCCATAATTAATCCAAGTTAGTAGACATAATTAAAGCTCCCTTATTAATGTTTTTAATTAAGATGAAATAATGTTTCCATTAGTGTTCATGTTCTGAAAAAAAGGGATGCTAACTAGGAGACAGAGCTAGAACAGTTGATTGTGACGAAGCTTTTTTTATTTTCCCTTAATCAGTGCTGAGAGCACAGAACAATAGCACTGGGACCATTAAAGAACACTGCAGGCCTGCAATTTTGGGTTGAGATTTTTCCAAAGGCTCCAAGCAACTAAATCCTACTGAATTTCAATAGGAGTCGGACACCTAACTCCCTTAGGTGCATTTAAAAAGGCTTTCGCTGATTTCCTTCGCTCTCTTCTCACTAGAGGTTTCAGCCAAACCCAAAGGCTGGCAGTTGAAATTTTTCCACCAGCCCCAAAAGGCCTCAGATGTCAGTGGTGTAACTTTGCAGTGAAGGCACGGCTGCCTTAGAACAACTTTCCACACCGTCACCCCTGCACAAGTCTCTTCATAATGCAGTTGTCTTTAGCTTTTGAACTTGGTTGCTGATGATATCCACCAGGAATTTGCAGACATGAACTGAGCTGGGCTTGCACATTTAGTTCACGGCGCTCGTTTTAATGTGAAGCTCTCCCCCATCACAAAGCATGCTCAAGAAGTAGACTTCAAACCCAAAGTATTTGGCAAGAGAGAGGAAGTGTCAACATGCTCACCCTGATGCAAAAATGATTAAAAAACCCTGCTCCTTTCTGTTTATTTCATGAACCTCTTATTCAGGGCTTCATAAAAGTCTCTAGAAGGAATTCATTCAGTACCCTCTCTTTCAAAGTGGAAAATGCTCTGGCTTCTACCCAGTGCAGCATATGCTTAATTTAATATGTCACTGAATTCAAAGGAACTATTCACCTACACTTCAGATGAAGCACACGTACGCACAGTTCACAAATATGCAAACTCATTCATTAGTCCATACAATGTGCTAATACGAGTAGAAGGAACTGCTACAGACTATTAAAAAAAAAAAATCAGTGTAAGCCAAGGAAGTCTGTATTTCTGTGTTACAAAGAACTGTCATAATAACACTATTTACACAGTGGCTACTTTCCTTGATCTGAGCATTTTCATTCTGTCAAGTATCTTGTTGCATGCTTTTTATTAAACAACCTTTCTCACTCCTTTTTTAAAAAGCTATTTCATACCCATCATGTCCTGCACCAAGCAGCTCACAAGTCTTGCCTTTGCTCCACAGCCAACATGGACTTTATTGAGGGACCTCAGGAAGAGACTGTATGCCTGTTGTTTTCCAGCTACAAATGACAGGGCAATAAAAGCCACTGTGTCTCCCAGCAAAGCATATTTTTTTTATACCCTTAGACTACCATGTTACAACACTACTCCATTCTGAGAGAAAATAAATATTGCACAGTACCTCTTATCTGTAAGCAGAGCCACACAAAAGGAAGAATTTGGCCATGATCTGCCTAGCTTAACCTGCAGTAGCTCCACTTTGTATAGTTAAAAGGGAATATAAGGGTAGATGGCATTTTTAAGATGTAACGGTCAAGTTCTGGTCACCCGCTATAAAATTTGATAACAGCAACACTTGAAATCTAGTGGTCTCAGACATAATGTACTTTTTTTATTGTTTGAGGCCGTGTTGTGATAGCATCCAGGAAGCATCAACACATTTTCAAACAGAAACTAGAAGGAGCATTGATAAAAAAATATTTTTGTTCCAGTGGTTTCAAAAACCCACTGCTCGCCACCCACACGAATGCTTCCAGACAAGAAGCACTGTGGATGGAAGTACAGCTGGATATGCACAGTGACATCATGAGGCCCCCACATCTAGATCCCATGAGCTATTTATGGCCTATTCCAACAACTTGTTCCTGCAAAAGCAGATACAGAGTATGCTGAAGAGCAGCTCTTTCTGATGAAGTTCTAACTTCTTACCTGTCTTGTGCAGGCAAAACATCTCCCGAGGGCCCAGCCCTGCCTCTAAGAAATGAGTTATGGAATGGTCCTGTGTGCTAGACAGCCTTGCTTCAGGATGCTCAGCTCTAGCCTTCCTGCTCCTCTACGCAGTTTTTGGCTTTATGGGACTCTTTCCAGGATGTGATGTGATTTCCACAGGTAAGAAGAGTGAGAGGTCACCAAAAGCAGGACATAATTTACTCATGATATACTCTTTTTCTAGAAGCAGCATGTTTTCAAAATTCATCCTCCAAAACTAGGATTTTTGGCATGAGGAATGACCATGCTCTTCAATAAGAGTTTAAAAAGAAATAAATTTCAAGTGACTAACATTGCTTTCAACTTCCTCCAGTTAAAAAAAAAGGAAAAAAGAAAACGTTATTTTTGTCTGGACTGGCAAAGTTCCAGGAAAAAGACATCAAATTCTGAAACAAAATCCTTTCACACACCTGGGTGACCATCATTCAGTTGCCACTATCAGGCTCAGCACTGATAAGTGCCATATTTCTGCATGACATTCCCCATAAACACAACCTGCTTTTGCCTCAACATACTTGAGCTCTCTCCCAGGCCTGCTCCAGGGAATACACATCATGCTCTTCCACACAGCTGCAAAAACAGTCACACACTAAACCTGCAGTCCAGGCACTTAATACTCCTCACAGGAAAACACATGTGCTAGTTTAAGCTAATAAAAACCCTCTCAGATGCCATATGTACACAGCCCATTCAGTCAGCATTTTACAGTTACCTCTAAAATTTGTGAAGGAGGAGAGGAGAGTTATTTGACATGCAAAATAAACGTAACTGAAGGCAACAAAGTCAGCATTTTCAGCTAAGTGGCAAATACATTTCACATACTGAAGGCAAGTAGCTTCCTCCTGGTGCCAATTTCCTGCGCCCGTTCCAACCAGCGAGCACTAAACAGTTGTGGCTATCATTCAGCACATCAGGATTAGAGCATTCCGAAATGGGAACTTAATTTATACCAACCAAAGCACTTGATCAACTCTGTGCAAACTCTCTCCAAAGCTTTGATAGTGTTCCAAAGAGACCAAACTAAACTTACATTTGCGAAATGAAGATACAAGCCAGATCTCTCTGAAGTGGCATACCCCATTAACCAAGCTACCGTTATGTGCAAAGACTTATATTTTTACACGAATTCATGTTTCTATCAGTTTTGGGTCCAACATAAATAAATGGTGCAGAGGCCGCTCTTTGCAGAATTCCAAGTTACTAAAGGAGAACTGCAGCTCTGTGAAACTCCCTTCACTCACTATCACCTTTCCTCTGCTCCCTTTACAAATAAAGGACAAGTGCACTATTCATTGCTGGAAGAAAAAAATTCTTTAAAAAGCCATGGCCTTCTCAGTAGCAGCTGCTCTGAGCTTCAAGACATCAAATACCTCAGGAAACTAATATGGAATGAGTTTAAAAAAAAACCCAGAAAAACCCAAACAAAACAAAAAACCAAAAAAACTAAAAGCAAAACAAACAAACCACCAAGCTGGTATTTGGCAGAATTCAGCAACACTGTACTCCAAAACTCTTTAGAAAAGGAGGGACCTTGTAAAAGCAATGTCTAGGACATGTCAAGAACAAACTCAAGACTCTGCACAATACCAAGCAACAGCCACCCAACCAGAAGAATCCCCTCTGCAGAGCAGTACTTGAAGAGTTAAAAACAATTGCAACTTAAAGTAATGGGCACAAGGAGCCTGGTCTAGAGATAGATGAGCTTCTTCTGGGCTGGAAAACTGGGAAATGAAGGTCAGACTTAGAGTACACTTTAAAATACACATTATTAGAAGAACCAAAGCATTGGTTATGCACTATAAATGCATTAATATAGCAGAACATCCAACTGGTAGCAGTAGAGCAGAACTTTGTATTATTGCACTCATTTTTCTAAAGCTTGAGGCATATCTGCTCTTTATGTGAACTGTTCTTCCAGGTGATTCATTGAAGGATTTTTTCTAGGAACAGCAGAATTTTCTAGGCCCTTCTCTTTGATCTGAGATTTACTGTTCCTTAAGTTAGTAATGAAACTAAACATATCTCTGTAAACCCGTATTTTCCAAAGAATTTTTCCCAGTAAGTGATGAAGGAAATTTCAGTCTTATTCCACAGTTAGATGAATTTCACCAATAATTATAAAAACTTTTCTTGCTTTGTGTTTTGGATTTTTTTTTAAAGTCAAAAGATCATCCAATGTTTCTGCCTATGCTTTATAACTTCTCTGCAGTTTTCAGCGCTTACTCTTTTAAAAAGATGATTTTTGTATGTCTGTCCTGCTTAAGCCTCTCAAGATCCCATTAGATGTTCAATGCGATATCAACAAAAAACCTTAAGCTTAATCTGGACACCAAAGGCCTTACTGCCAAATCAGAGAGCCAAGATTATTCACAGGAACCAAAAATATTCATCCCACACCAAAGATATGTGTTCAGCAGCAAAGGAACTAGTGAAAACTCACACTTGTAGCAGTTATCTTACAGAAGTGAAGCAAGAGTTTATATTAAAGAAAGGTGACTCCTTGCTTTAAAAATACTCAACCTCAATATTTACTAACCCACAATGCAAACCACCACTCTGTGTGACTGGTAACTGAAACGTGACATTCTTCACATCACACCATTTCTGTGAGGTGATAATGTTTTATCCACTGTAAAAAGTTATTTTATAGCAATATTTTCTCAGTATGCAAAATAAATAATTACCAGGCAAAGTTATTTTCTAAGACTAAGTGAGAGGGAAAAAAGGGGCAGTCCTGATGCACAACCACCAAACACTGACACATAAAAAGCGCACATAAAGCTAAAACAGCTCTGCTAAAAATGACTTTAATGACAACCTCGTGTTTCCCCTTTCCCCAACACATAACACATTTACATTTAACTTTGTCAATCACTAGTACTTGTTCAGGGTTTAATTCATAACAATTATAATACACTAGAAACGCACAAAAGGGACGGCCTTGTGCACAATTTATGTTTCTTCATGAGCTGGATGGTCAAAGGAAACCTACTGGATATGAAAGCATGGTAAAGCTATGTCCCATAACTGGGTATTGGAATACTTATAAGCTATTGCACTTAGGATAGCAAAGCTGGTGACAAGAGTTTTTAGTAACCTCATCAATAAAGCTTTCCTCATTAGCAACCTGCCCCAAGCATGTTACATCAGAGAGTTCTGTTATCGTGTACCACATTACTTTGTCCCAAATGGCACGCTGATAAAGCAAGAAACATTGAGTCTATTAAAACATCAAGTGTTATGGTGCTCTAAAAGTGGTAGAAGCTCTCTGGTAATCCTTTATGTGGTTTCACACCTTTTGAGTAACAGTAATGGACATTTCATGCTATGAAGACATGGACTATGTTCATCTTGGGTGCTAAATTACTCTGAAAAACACTATGAAAGGCCTCTTTTTAGACACTTTGTGAATTAATTGCAGGCTCACGGAATTGAATTTGATCACTTTTTAGCTGCAATTCAACAGCAAACAATGGTGGTGGTAGAAAAAGCAATCAGTTCTCAGAGTAACACCAAGCAGTCACCACTGTGCAACTCCTCGCACTGCTATGAGAAATCATCTTTGACTGTTTCAATATTGTGTAACATTAAACATGGATTCATACCTTTTTAAACATGAAGAATAGGGTAAAAAAGCATGGGGAGGGGGAATCTATTGCACACTGGAGGTATTTGTGTACTAACTGGCTATTGCACTGATGTCTTCCACAGAAATTCCAGCCACATTAGTTTTGGCAGCAATTAAAGAGTACTTCTGGAATCCTTAACAACATTCAAGGAGTTCCTTTTAACTTCACTTCATGTTCTGTAGTTCTTTCTACTCTTTAAAGCAGGGAAAGCAGGGTGGTTTTTTCAACCTTCAACTTGTTTTACTGTTAAAATAAATACAAAGATAATTCAGTCAGAGCTCAGGCTCAAAGGAACCCCACTGAAGTATTTATTCCTCTTCGGGAGCCGAGCAGCTCTTCTTTTGCTCAGGTTGTACTTCTTACTGCTGCTCAGTACATTGTGCAACTCTGCCTGTGAGCCAACACAATCATAGGACCCAATGATAAAAGAAGCTATTCAGAGTTTTGGCAGGAAGAATACTTCTGACATTTTGTTTCAGGATTAGACCTCCGCCTGAGGTTTTAGCACTAAGCTGCCCATGGTACCTCACACAGATCTGATTTCTGACACCTCTTCACTCTATAACAATTTATTCTTGAATATCCCCATGCAAGTCAATGGGATGGCCACTGAAGCAAGCTGCAATCCATAACAGGCACAGTTGAACCGATCTGTTGAGAAGGGAAGATTACACCCTTACACCTCTTATATCTGAGTACTGAGCCACGTAATCAACAATTTATGCTTCCCGAAAGGAAAACACAGACAAAAACCAGCATGTAGCCAGGCATCAGAAATGCAATTGTACCATACTCCACACACCAGCTAAATTCTTAAAAATCTCTGCAACCACATGTGATGTATTTTCAATCATGTTCATAACTACAAAACAATTATACAAGCAACATTAATATTTATACTGGTTAGCTAAATTAGCATTAACTGCCGGGCTAGAAAGTGATCGCATGGGGACTGAAAACTCCAAGTACTTGAAAAAGGTAAAAATGCATGGTTTTTTCTCCGGTTAAGGGAGAGAAATAGGGACGTACAGAGGGAAATCCATCTCAAGTGCCCTAGGCACCGTGAGATATAAGCAACTATGATTTCAGGAGTACCTACCCTTTTCCACGAAGGGACAGCATAAGTGACTGGCTTACACTACCTGACCTAATAGACAGCTAAAAGCTGCAAAAAATCACAGTCATCCTAGAAGAACTGCTTTGAACTCAGCTTGGAGCAACAGTATGAAAAGCAGAGGAAATTTACTGAGGAAATCTACTATCAGTTCTCGCTTGAGAGAGATGTTTGTGTGGGGTTTCTATTTTTGGGCTGGTGTCCCTAGAGAGGTCCATGTGATTACCTTGTCCACCTCCGGTTTCCCTCTCAAAACTCCCAAATCCATGAGTTGATCTGGAGAGATCAGAAGACCAGGCATGTCAGAGGAGATTTAAACTTCCTGAAAGTGTTGTGAAAATAAGGAGCCCAGTGGAAAAGAAATACCCTCTCTATACCCTGAGAGGAAAGATTTCATGTTAATAACCACGCTGACCAGAATTCCCTAATTTTTATCAACATCCAGGTTCATGAAGACTTACTGCAAGTTTCAGCCAAAGCCATTTGACTTTGTAAGAACAAACAAACAAAATGCGGGAAGGCAAACAACCACCCACCTCAAGAACCCCAAAGCACCCTCACATCTTAAGTCTTTCTATAATAATATAATTTTTCTCTGATTAAGTATTTTTTTCTCATTGACTCCTGTAGCCAGAAATTTAAAACTATGAAACCAAGAGGTTTATTTTTCAGTTTCAAGGACAGTTCATTTGCCACGAAACTCAGTATGAAGTCCAGAGTGGAAAAGGAGACTTCGTTCATGCCGTCTCTACCACCACTCACCCACGTGCTACTTCACATTGTTACATGACTGTTTCCAGGTAGGAAAGAAGAGCATTTTGGGAAAAAAAAATCTGACACCCACTTTCAATGGTTTAACTCCACAGAGAGATGTAACTCCTGGTTCATCAGAGCATGAGCTCAGCAACAAAGAAAACCAAAGAATCTTCATTCAATAAGGTACATGCATTCATGAGGTAGTCAGTCACTTTTTGAATCAACTCAGATTGATTAAACTTCTTTCATTAACTGATTTCAGCTCATCTGGTTTATTAACATCTATATAACCCACCTGGGGCCCTCGAACATCTGCTGCACTTGCCTGATTTGGGAAGCTCAGGCCCCTTTGTTTATTATAAGCATTTCTCAGATTTCTGTTAAGGCCTTTAGATGCCCTTTAGATATTTCTTAAGAATCATAGCAGCTAGCAGCTCTTATTCTCCATAAAATCATTTATTGCTGTTTTCCAGCAAAACTGAACACACTTCTCTCATTCAACCCCGCATGCTCAAACAGAAATCATGGGTAGGGCTCCTCAAACACTGACAGCTCTGCTGGCCTTCCATAAACAGAGACATACGGTTCGGGCTTATGCCTGTCCACACATCTTCATTTTCTAGCTCATGATGGTCACAACAACCCACTGAGTTCAAATATTTGTAACCAGTAGTAGGTGTCAGTAGCAGGTGGGGGAGGTGGAAGATCAAGCATTTCTTTGTGCCCCACACATTTAGGATGCTCCTCTTGGGCCTCTTCAAAGACGCTTTTTTGCATGTATTACTCTTCCAGAAAAGCTATCATCCACTACATTAATTTACTGGCATATGAAAAATACGCAATGATCATCTAATGTGCAAATGGAAAAAAAAGTTTCCATTCTTTAATTTCCTCCAAATTTCTGAGTGTCACACAGATAGTATGAGTTGATAAATGTTATGGTAAACAGGAAAACAACAACAGCCAACATACCCAACCACCATATCCTCAGTATAGTTTCTGCCTATTGGATGCAGAATTTGTTCCACAAAAATCAGTTGGGAATTTCCCTGTATTGTATGCAAGATTACAATCTGTAATTTATTTAATTGATGCTAAATAGCTCAAGACCTTGACACATATTCAATAGTTATTTTGAGGCTTATTTGTAGCTGCATAACTGTTCAGAATATTCATTTTGAAACTATTTAAGAGTTAATTGACCCAAGATTTTGGGGGAGGGGAGTGAAGTTTTTTAGAGTACAGGCCATAGTATGTTAACACACACATTATCTCACACTATATAGAGCTTCACTAAGATGAAAGGCTTAGAGGGCTCACTGTATAATAAAAAGAGCTCTTGTAAGCAAAAGAAATAAATATTTAGAGAGAGAAAACTATCTTTGAATTTGTAAAACCCACCCCACACTGAAGAATCACCTCATATCAGACAGAAACATCACCACGGGGAAGAGCAGGGGCTGGGGTAATGAGCACAAGCAATAGTCTTCCTTACAAAAATATTTATCTTAAAGTAGTTAGATAATCTTTGACTTTCAAAACTGCTGAACCAGTTGGTTCTATCTCATGTTCAGCATCATACTATTAAACCAAGTCAAAAGTTTCTGTGGTTACTATCAGATGAAATGAGCTAATTTCCCCAGAGAATTGGCTACACTGACCAGATGTCTTTAACCAGCTACTCCCCAGATCGAGCAGGAGCAGCACATGCAATGCCTGCTCTGTTACTATGGAGACAGGTTTTCCCATCCACTCTGCAGCCGGGCTTATAGTAGCTACCAGCTGTTGTCTCGACTTGTACTCCATCAGGAGAGACTGAGGACAGAAAGTGGGAGACGTAGGGCTGAGCTTCTCCCAGCCCCAGAACTCATAAACTTTAACCGCAGCCTCCAGCCACCCTCAGTCTTCCCAGCCGCTGCTTGGGCTCGTTGCTATTGTTCAAAGCCGCCTCCGGTGCTTCCTCCACTGGTTTTGCAGCCTTGGAATAGGTCAGTGGCAGCCCGCAGCTGATGGCTGTAACGTGTTCAATTGCTGGGCTGCAGACTTAAGGATTCCCCAACACACGCTTCCTGCCCAACATTCCCATCAGAATGGTTTATGAGCTTAAATTTAAATCTCCAGCAGAAACCCATTTCAGGTTCCTAACATTATCCTCGCTCCATACTTTCAAAGAAAAACTTTGTGGATTAATGGCTCCCTATCCATCCTGCAAGGCTGGTTAATGCTTTCAATCCCCATTGCTTTTTAACTCCTGTGGAACTTTAATCCTTCTCTGACCATGCTGATGAGCTGCAGAGAAACAACGCTGGTCAGGATTTTCATTCTTGCATTTTCTTTTTGAATGCAGCCAAGTTCAAATGTCTAATTATAACATTGCAGAGTTAATGATCAATTTAACAAAGGCTTTAGAGTATCTTTGAAGTCATAACAACAAGCCAAAGGGGGGTTTAAAACGTTAACTGCACAGGGAGCCTACGTAGAGAGCTTTCTTAGGATTATCTCTCTCACTTAACAAAGTTGAGTCATTTCAGAATACTTCAGCAACCCCACGGCTCGATCTGGTTGCCACAGAGCACAGAGCTCCAGCTAGTGTTTATTTTATAGCTCTGAGCAGCACCAATCATTACCCTATTAATTCAAGCACGTTTAATTCAGTGTCCTTCAACTACTCAGTCATGCCTATTTGTAACTCTTAAGCAACCCCAGAAAGGTACAGCTTGTCACCACATTTATACCTAACAGGCGCTAATCGCTGAGGTTAGATATACAATGTAAGTAGGGTATATATAAGGACAGTTACAAGTGATACTCACTGAAACATACGATATATGCAGCCTCTGCTGCTTTGGCTTGAGGCACACTTTTCTCCACTTACTGCCCAGGCTGAATTCGCCTTCAGATGTACATAACTCCTGCTGATGTCAGTGTGCTATAAATACACATCAGAGGACACACTCTGACCTGTTTACTTTTTAATCTGACATATGTAGCCACTCATATTTTGTATATATTACGCACTGCTGCCACGCTGAATCAGCACATGCAGAAATAACAATAAGGGCACGCACAGCCTACAGCAGGACAGAGAGAGCAGCAAGATTCCTCCTTGCTTTCCTGTCGCAGCAGCCCTACCAGTCAGCATCACCAGGTACATTTTGCAGAGGGCTTTTTGTATCCCCAGTTCAGGTATCAGACAAGGGTGAAGCTGAAAGGCATTGACCTGCCTTAAGGGTTAAGCGAGGAGCTGGCATAACAAAGGAATTACAGATGAGGGGACAGCCATTGCTGGTCCTCCAAGGTATGCTGAGGGGGGAAAAAAACCAAAACCTCAGGCTGCCCACAAGCTTTCTACCAACACTTTCCTTTCCCCTCTACTGAAGAACAGGGCTGGACATGTTTCCTATTTTAAATTACAAGTGGGGAAAATGTCTCTCCTTCTTGCTGTGGGACAGTCTGTAGTGCTGGGTACTCCAAGAGGAACATTTCAGGAGTTTAACCAACCAATGTAACAGCCACCCTGCGGTTTGTGCTGAGGGACAGGGCTGTAAACGAAGAACCTGCAGGCACATAGCAACTTAAATGTGGGGCTTTATCAAAAAAAACATTTCCACATCTTTTCTCCTTAGTACTGCAGTTACAGACACAATGACTGTATGGTGACATGTAGGATAATTAAAAGCTGGAAAACTACATCAGCAAAAATCAGTGTTTCCTCTCTAAATCAGGCGGTGCAATCAGATTTCCTTTCAGATCTCCTGGGAGATTACATCTTATTGCTTTCTTCATTTAAACCCAATTTCCCTAGACCTTATCTACACGGCAATTTCCACTTCATGGTGAGTTTGTTCATTACATTCAAGTAGCTGCCCCCACACCCCTGCCATAGCAAAGGATTACAGATGCTTGAGACTAAAGATCACTTAAAGCTCTGACAAAATATAAGCAATAAAGAGAAAGCAGTCAGCCTGCATGATGCTATAAAAGGCATTCAATGAGCCCCCGAGTATGCCACGGCTGCAACTAAACCTTGAAGCTGGCTTCCCATTTTGGGAGGAGTTTTCACTCAAGCTCCAAATGCCAGTCTTTCCAGAGATGATCATGGCACTTATATTCCACACAAGTAAAGGGATAATTTTTTTGTTCTATTTCAAAGCAATTTTGCTAAAAAAATCACATGATGAAATGGTATTTGGACATTATACCACAACCATGTCTATCCTTCTTTCAAAGTGCACAACACAGACATTGTACTGCGGTGGCAGTAAATAAAACATAACTGCATCCAACAAAGGTGAATCAAGTATCAAATCTGTTTGCTTCATGCTTTGAAAGCACAAGGACTTCATTTAAATAAGAAAAACAAGCAAGCTCATTAGCTCTCCCGAGGATGTTTAGGACCCGGAAATCAAGGGGTGCATTACAAGGCACAACATTTTTGGTGATACAGCTACACAACAGCTATAAATAAGCATTATTTATCCTGAGACAAAGGCTTCACTTCACTCTGAAGTGTTTCAGTGGTTTAGCAACCCCTATCCTATCTTCCAAACTGATGTAAGCACTAGGAGCAAAATTTGCACACCTGTGAAGAAAGCTGGATTCTTTTAAGCATAAGCTGTCAGAGAGATGGTGGTGACAAGACATATGTCAATTGACACTTACATACATCAGAAAGATTCACCCATGCTCTTTAGAGGTTTTAGAAGCTTGTGTTTCATTTCAGAAATACAATTAGGCCTGCATTCATTCCACCTCACTTTCTGCTCTTAGCTGGAAACCCCATGGCCCCATCCATAAATCTGTGCAGGAGAGGGGCATCTCCAAAAAACACACTGAGGCCCTACCCAATTTGACATCTCAGCCACAGGTTAGATGGCATGTGCTCATACTTGAGCTTCAAGCAAAGGCAGCACTCAGGTTCCCGAAAGCTATGACATACAAACAAAAATACCACAAGTCACACCAGGAAAGAGCTTTGCCGTACTACTCTGAGGTAAATGCACTGATTTTCTGCCAGGTCCAACAGCAGGGATAAAAAAAAAAAGAGTGTATGCCAACTCTTCATAGGCCATAGAACTCTCATTCTATTGCATTAAGTTAATCTGAGACCAACAAAAGTTCAAACCAATGATTCAGACTGTGAACAACTGCAGAAGCCAAGGACGCACTGCAGATGACTGTCTCCCACCTCTTGTGGGAACAAATCAGACTCAGGGGACGAGCAGGTGAATTTTTGGCTCCACTGATACTCAGCAGAAACCATCTCACAGATTCTGGTTCAAAGGTTTCTTTTCCAGAAAAAAAAACCACAGTGCAACTCAGCACCTTACAATCCCTTCTCACATTTATGCAGCTCAGATCTCAAACACCTAAACAATTCTGAGGGATTCCTCATTTTTAGGCATTATGTTTTGTGGTGCAACACATATGTAAAAGCTGCTACTGCTACCTTGTCACTTTTTGTGCCAATTCATCAGTAGCTTGCTTCTAGCAGATCATAGCTCTAAGTTTTTGGCACAAGAAAGCTCCTTAACGTATTTATATGACAAAAAAGGTCTCTCTGTGTTTAAAATCAATAGTTATGTCTTTCTCTGTCCCAAAGGCACCCGGTTTTGAATAACAATCACCGCAGACCTTACAACTGCAGTAGAAGTGACAAGCAACACGAGAGTATCTCACAAATACTGAGGACAACCCGCAGTACGAGGCTCTTGTAGCTGCAGTCTTTAAAATTCCCCTGCAGAAGGTTGCAATGTACAGGTGCTTGAGACACCATAAACACTATCCAAAGCTGAAATCTCAATCCAAACAGGAATAAGTAGCTAGGTTCAATATCCATACAAAAGGTTAGGCAACACCATCATTTCTCTTGAACTTTTCCCTTAATTAAGTGTTTGGTTATGTACCTAAATGATGTATTTATTGCCAAATGTGGTTTCAAATGCACTTACTAAAAGACATACACACTGCACTACTATAATTCTTGATTAATCACCAGTTTCTAAAACGTGCATACAACTTTTAAAATCCACCTGTTTTGATTCATCTAATGCCATGCACTACAGCAAGACAGAAATAAAACATGTTGTTTAAAGCTTTCCATAACAGCACATTTGTCAACAATACTTGATCAAAGCATTTGCTTTGACTGTGCCATATTTGTTTAACAACTACTGCTTATTTTAGCCCATATAAAGAGTTCTGAAGAACATAACCTCAGCAGATGCCAGAAGAACGTAGCTTTTAAACATAACCTTACATTCAAAGAGCAAAACCAAGCTCAAACAACATAAGCAAGCAAAATTCTCTCATGTACATAAACCTTTCCTGTGCGATTTTTTTTTCTTTTTTGAAAGGTTTAGTGACAAAACCAGGATGTATTTTCCATTACAAATAATTCAGAAGACAGTAGAAAAACTCATGCATGGTCGCTGCTATTTGGCAAAAGATATTTGAATACATTTAAAATTTTTACTTTAGTTTTTATTACCAGAAAATCAAGCACTTCACATCAGAGTAGGTTTTGCTGGCTCCTGTGTGGCTTGTTTTCTTGAAGTCAAGTCTTTTAAGAGAGGTTGGCTTGGTTTTTCATCTGGTACATTTCTCTGTTTACCAGAACCACATTCTCACACTTCAAGGTGCTTTCTGACTTTATTACATAACTTATAGGGGTGGTTTGACCCCGGCTGGACACCAGGTGCCCACCAAAGCCACTCTATCACTCCCTTCCTCAGTTGGTAAGGGAGAGAAAAAGCTAACAGAAAGCTCATGGGTTGAGATAAGGACAGGGAGAGATCAATCAAACCAGTTACTGTCTTGGGCAAAACAGAGTCCACTTGGGGAAATTAGTTTGATTTATTACCAATCAAATTAGAGCAGGATAATGAGAAACAAAACTAAATCTTGAAACGCTTTCCAGTCACCCCTCCCTTCTTCCAAGGCTGAACTCGCTCCAAAATTTTCTGCTGCCTCCCTGCCAGAGGGGCTGGGGAAAAAGTAATGGGGGTTGTGGTCAGTTCATCACACATTGTTTCTGTCCTTTTACACATTTATTGTGTAGAAAGATGAAATCATAGTTCTTTGCTCTGATTTGGCAGTAATGCTGCTCTGAATCAGACAGCAGCAATAGTTCCGTGAACTCCAAAGCTCCACAAAAGGCCACAACTTTATTTCAATTGCACTGAAAAATATAACCACTATGTACCAAACCTGGATTTAAAAACCCTTCCCATGTGTGAGTAGGGAATAAGCATCTGTAGCTCATCTTTTAAATTACAAGTGAAACCTTAGTATCTACTAAACTTAACAACAGTGCAGCAGGTATTGACATTTAGGGCTTACAAATGCATTTTCAGGTCTGGTCCACATATATTTATGGTGCAGCAGGCAGGGAGGATTATAACAAAATGAGCTAAAAGTGCTACTTTTCAACCGACTTCAAGGTTTGTCATGTTTCACAGGGTTTCCATTGCTAATAAGAAATCTGTCCCTGCCAGCACAGTTAATTACATTAAATGAACACAGAATTCACAGTGCAGGACTACTGAATGTTTCAAAGATCTGAAAGGTGCTCCAAATGTCAGGTGGTGACAATCACACATGAGACTTTCAGTGACAGTTCCTGACCCACAGAGGCAGTTCCATCACACATGAGACTTTCAGGGACAGTTCCTGACCCACAGAGGCAGTCAGCTGTTCAGGCTCATGAGGGCAACCTCTCTAAACAACACCTGCATCAAGCCCGCTCTTAGCACCAATCCAAGCAGCAGCACTACAGGGAGGGAAATCGAAACAAATACAACCCATCATTCTTCAAAGCAAACCCCGAAAGGAAGAGTTCAATGTAGCTTTTCTAGACCCCTCCACTAGCAGTGTCTCTCTCCTTTGGACTCATACTAAAATGAAGTTTTGTACAATTCCACCTCACCCATAAGTGACAGTCCAGGAGTCAAAAGCAAGCTCACAAATATTTTTGTTTCTTCTAGACAAAAACAAATCTCCTCAAACCAGACTGCAAAGAGCAAAGGTCTTTGCAAACATAGTAAATGCCTTCAGCTACTTAAAACACAAGGTTTATTTTACTTCAAAGATTTTTAGGCTAAATTACCTTAAAGCAAAAAGTGCAAGCAAAATACCTCGGTCTCCTTTTCTTTCCCAACCTCTTAAAACATGCCAGTTGGTCTAGGCCTACATATCACAGGCTAACATAAATAAGTGCATCTTTCATGAAATTTATTCCACAAACAGGAGCTAGACCACTAGACAGATGCAGCAGCTATGTTTTAAACATTCTGGCATCCCTTTTCACCCCTGCTTCCGTTTCCCTGCACCTTCCTTTTGATCTGGCCCCACCCTAGGAGTCAGTCATCTTCCCTGGGGGAGGGAGGACGTACTGGCACAGCTCAGCTCCGCCAGATGTTTTGAGGGAAGTTTCATTCCCTCGCTGCTACTTGCTCAAGAGACAGAGGAGGTACTGCTCCAGGCTAAGCTTCCTGCTCATTGGCTCTAGCTGAGCTTTCCAACTTCTGAATTAATACCTAAAATAAGAAGCCAATTCAGAAGAAAACAGAGGGAGGGTATATGAGAAGAGATACCCTGTTTATGTGATGGTTTGGATTTCCATCCATTACCAACAGGTAATTTGTGAGGTACAAAATGAGCACAGATCTGGGGAACTGTCCTTCCGTCAGTCCAGCCACCTACTGCTTTTATCCTTCAATACTTAAGTCTCCATATTATGTTTGGGCCCAAAGCACAAAGGGGCCCTCTTTACAGCCAACTCCCAGGCACCACAAGGAGCACACGAAATAGGTGCCGCAATCACAGAAGCACGTTCTTGGAAGCTCACAGGAAGCCCAGGGTGGAGATGTGTGAATTTTTCTCTTGCTCAAGGGCAAGCTTGCCTCCTTTCCTCCAAGGTCTTCTCCAGCTAGGAAAGCATGAAATAAGTACAGGCACATTCCTAGAAAAGCCCGAGACCCATAAAGCCTCTACAGGAGGTAGAAGGCAGACTGCAAATTCTAATAACACTTAGTACGTTAACTATTACAGATTTTTCTTTCAGGAACTGACTTTGTCAGGGAGGGTGAGAACCCAGCTGTAGACTCTAATGCTTGCCCTTTGTCTTTCCTGCAATCACATCTTATCTTTCCATACTTTGGCCTTTCTTTTTTAAATCATTAAAGGAGACTGGAGAAGTGCTTTTTTTGGAATTGGCCCATGAAATAAAAAGCTATATATTCATCTCAGAGACATGCTCAAGCATAATCCCACAACTTTCTGCTTTATTATCATTTTCCTGACTTTTGAGGTGAAGACAATGAATCCAGTAGTCTGGCACAGTTTAACATGTGATACAGTTTAAACAAAATTTCTCTTGGGAAAAGGCTTGTCTGGTGACATTGGCAGCACTAGTGACTGACCCCTAGGGAAGTGGGACAGTCACACACAGATGGGAAATAGCTAGGAAGGGACTACATGGAAGCACTGAAACATTAGACCCTACCTCATGGCTGGAAACTCAAGTGCGAGGTCCAGATGCTAAAGTCTGAATGTGTTAGCATCATTGTTAGGGAACTGATACTAAGTGACAGATAGATTATATTACATAAAGTTCAATTTCTGGCTGCCCACAATGGCTCCTAATTCAAACAAAGGCCTGATAAGCTGCTGACAATAAATAAATCAAAGTAAAAAGCACACTGCTTTGAAACTTTAGCCTTATAGCCAGGAACATTACAGTGAGCTCATTTGTTAAAAGAACTGCTTGATTTTTACCTAATACTACTTTACCAAAGCAACTGAAAATTATTGATTTCCTCTGGTATGAATGGAGATGGATAAAAATCTAAGAGATTACAAATAAGAAGCCTCCTTTGTTCTGTACATCACTTCCGCTATGCTGGTCAGTCAGACGCCATTGTTCTTCCTCCTGCTCCCACGGCACGTGAAAGGTATCTTACTGGGAAATAAAACAAATGAAGATATAGAAACAAAACTATTTTCCAGGATTTTTACTGATTGTTTTCAGCCTTATGTCTAGGACTAATAATAAGTAAGAAAAACAACCTCAGTTCTAAAGAATTCCCCATACTGGTTCAATTTTCGTTTTTATTTTAAATCATTCACAATACCTTGGGTCCTGAAGCCCTTTAAGATAAGGGTTGGGATTAATATTTATGTAGAAGTGATTAAAAGACATTTTAATTTTAAAAAGCTGACAGGCAAGCAAAGTCGTACCATGCATGAGAGCCCAGATTCACATTCAGGAAGGCAATACAAGCTCCCCCAAATTTTAATTGACATCGGCTTTCTGTGTATTTGAATTCTCCATGCCTTGTAGACTACTTCAGTCAGTAATGATTTTTAAGTTCAAGCTATGAAAAGAATGACAGAAGATACAGTTCCACAATGAAATTTGCAATTCTTTAAGAAATTATTATACTCAAGAAGTCCCTGTTCCAAGATAAACAGAAGTGACACTTCATCACTCATCCAAGCCACCTGACATTTCATCCTCCACCTCTTACATCTTCGCACAAAAGGTTTCACTGACAGCATCCATCACCTTGCACCAACTCTCTAAAGCAAACAGTTTCGCTAAGTGAAAAACCTCTAACTCAACATCTCCCTTAAACAGTAGGAAGAATTAAATACCTATTAGCAACTTCATCAATGCCTCACCAAATTAGGGAGCAAGGAGAAAGAAACAGCTGTTTCAAGGAACAGACAACTCAGGTTACTCAGGTAACTGTCATCAGAAGGATGTTTCTCCTGCTTGCCTCCTTGTTCTCTCCATAATGAACAGCCACCTAACACCAGGACTATTTGTGATGCCCTCCTGCACTTTTATGCCATTCTATGTTCCAAGAGGCACAGCAGCAGAATATCCCACTTCTCACCTGCTATTTTTCAGATGTTCACCCTACCAGATATAAGTAGCAATAATTCACACATTTGTGGGAAATCTACAGGAACTACAGAGCTGAGGAATTCTTACATTTAAAAGACCCTGCTATCTCGACTTAATAGAGATTTAAAGTGCTAGAGGACATTTTTCTGAATAATCATTGATTCCCTCTTCCTAACAAAAAGCACTAGCAATGCTGCAGGGAGAAAATGACCAAAAGAAAACTTATTACCTTTTATATTTACAAACACTAGTCTCTTCTTTCCAAGTGAAAGCTAGTTACAGACACAAAATCAGAAGAAATCTGCAGTTTAAGTACAGAATCACAGAATGGTTCGGGTTGGAAGGGATGTTAAAGATCATCTCATTCTAACCTACCTGCCATGGGCAGGAACACCTTCCACTAGACCAGGCTGCTCAGAGCCCCATCCAACCTGGCCTTGAACACTGCCAGGGATGGGGCATCCACAACTTCTATGAGCAACCCATTTAAGTGCCTCACCACCCTCACAGGAAAGAACTTCTTCCTAATATCCAATCTAAACCTACTTTCTTTCAGTTTGAGGCCATTCCTCCTTGTCCTGTACATGCTCTTGTAAATAGTCCCTCTCCATCTTTCCTGCAGGCTCCCTTCAGGCACTGGAAGGCCACAATTAGGTCACCTTGAAGCCTTTTCTTTTCCAGGCTGAACAAAGCTAATTCTCTCAGCTTTTACTCATAGGGAAGGTGCTCCATCCCTCTGATCATCTTCTTGGACTCATTCCAACAGATCCATGCCCTTCCTGTGCTGGGGACCCCAGAGCTGGATGCAGCACTTCAAGTGAGCTCTCACCAGAGCAGAGTAGAGGGGCAGCATTCCCTCCCTCGACCTGCTGGCCACACTGCTTTGGGTGCAGCCCAGAGCACAGCTGGTTTTCTGGGCTGTGAGTGCTCATTCCACATCTATGAAGATATGACTTGGTTTTAAAGACAGAAACACCCCTGCACATAAGCTACAAAATAAATGAAGCTGCCTGGGATGTGAAAGCTAACAGTCCCTTGTGTCTGAACACTTAGAAATCAGAGTTCAGATGCTTTCCAAAAGTCAAATCAACTCATGAAACAGGAGATTCTCTTAATCAGAATTTCTCTTAATGTCTTCACTAGTATTTCACAGTACCATGGTTTGTTGACATTGAGAAAGCAAAGATTGACAGACGGCCTGTTTTGGGAATTGTTTGACGGATTGGACACTGTGCATTTTTGTGAGACTTGATGCATGGCTGAGCTTCTCACCTCTGGCTCTCACTGGCCATTAACCTGACATAATCAATTAAGAAGAGAGAAGGAAATTTCACATTATTGCTATACTACTTGAAAGCATTTTTTCTACATTGTAGCATGGAGTCTCCTAGTTCTGTTTCCAAAAATAAATATAGGTCTCTGTTTACAAAGTTATTAATTTCAATTACTGTTGCAAACTTCTGCTGCTTAAAAGGTCTACAAGATCCCATATCTGTTCCATCCACCTTACCCACTGTATCACAAATGTATTTGTAAGCACATAACATTGTAAAGTTGACTTCTCTAAAGTCAGAACACTGCCCCTAATTTTCTTGATATTTTTTCCTTGCAGATGAGATAGCAACTCCCTAAGCCAGTTCAGAATTAGGAGTAAGGGGAGAATTATTTCTTTTACATCCTTTTTAACCCTGCTTGTTTTAAAAAGGTGCATGACTCACGGTGGTTAAATATTTAACTGTTTTACTAATGAGCTGAATCCTAACATGCAAGTACGAAAACACGTGTCATTGCTCCTGAAAAATCCACTCATATCCAAGGAGCTTTTTAAAATTTTTATATACCTATATATTAATATACATAGAAACATACACGCTAGGAATCTATAAGGTAAGTTGCTGTTTTGAGACTATTCTACACACGTATTTAGTATTCTGTGTAGAGATATGTGGGGGTTGGGGCTTGGTTGTGTGGGGGGTTTTTTTCATCAAAACAATTGCAGTAATTCAGCCCCAAATGTGCCTGTTATTGTATTAATAATAACGATGACATAATAGTACAATTATACCCTGTGGGACTAGGCTACACTGACATGTGCAACCACGTGCCCACCATCACTTCAAAGACAGAAAGAGATTGAAGATACTGCCCCACCCTGCTCCTCATTCCTGCACTTCTCATCTTGGAGATTACCACCCACAAAGCTGAACAACCATAACCTGTAGTGGAAGTGCTCTTTACCCTCTTTGTTACAACCACATTAAATTTAACCGTCTTTGGTGGCAAAAATAAAAAGGGTTTCTGGAGCAGCTGGGCAGTGCAGCAGACTATGAAAGCCAACACAGCACAGTCCAGTTCCAAGCACTGGTAAATCCCATGGAGGGGCTGCAGCAAAGAGCTAGCAGATGACTGCTTCTTAAGCTTTTCCAGAGAGACATGCTTCTGCAAACCTTCCTACACCGTGCCTGTTCTAGCTGAGTTTGAACAAAACAGCTTTTGTTTGTAGAGATGGCCTAGCTGCCAACTTGGGTTCAATAACCAGCTCTGGATTATGGTAGGCAGGCCTAGACCTGTAGGATAAATTTAATCTCAGCCAAATTGGCCTCAATCAGCTGTCAGGCTGAAAATCCTGCTGTCATGCAGCAAAACAGATGAAAAGTAAACACAAAATGCTACTTAATTCATTATTCAGTCAAATCAATACATGAGAGGCACAAACTTCAGTGTGTAAAACAAGGGCCAAAACCTCAGCTTTTGTGGGGCAAAAAAAACCAAACAAAAAAACCCAACCAAACCCTTCACAGTTCTAAGTTAAGAAATGAGACAAGAAGTTAAATATATTTTCCTTTCCAGTGCTGTGACTGCTGAGGCCCATCACAGAAGCAGAATGCCTGGAGCAGGCCAAAGCTGGGACTTCTGGAAGTGGTGTTTTCTCTGCTTCAGTGCCTGGCTGTGCAAAAGCCCACTCAGAACTTCCTTCCCCTCACCTTTTCAACTACTTTGTTTAGGCTGAAAGGCCTGTGAGGGTAGGAGCTATCTTTTAAGAGCATGTGGCTCCCCACTCTACTAGGTGTTCTACTTGATCTTACAGGCAGGGCCTTTGGAATGGGCTGTAATGGAAACAACAATAATGTCCTTTCTCAGAAGGATAACACATGAGTCTGCTTGTAAATTGTGTTGCAGATAAAGTTTCCATCACACTTTTAGCTATCAAAAGCTAACAAATCTTACTCTACAGTTCCACAAACAGTTTAAGCCAGCACTGTTGCCAAAAGAAGCAATCTCATTTGGCCAAAAAAAAGGTTTATTTGAACCCATCTGGGTTCTCCAAGGCAATTGACAACATAGCTGCATAAATGCTTGTGTTGGCAGAAGGAATGGAGCAGCAGGATCATTTCTTCAGGTGGCAGTGCCAGTTTATGTAGGCTGAAACCCGCTCTTGAAAGTACAGCCTGGGTTCTCTGAAGGATTTATCTCACAAAGCCAACTTAGAGTGGAAAAGCTATGGATCACCCAATTTTACACATAAAACTGCTAATATTCACCTCTCAAGAATGCTGCGAGGTTAAGCACATTCATGTTTGTAAGGCATTACAGAAGTAAGATTAGTAAATATTTAATTTTCTCTCCTTCCTTTTCCCCAGCCTTGGCCACTAGTGGAATGAGTATATCTCATTCCGAGCTCCATATACTAAATCAATGACTTGGAGCAGCTCCTAGAAGGTAGCTGTCAAGCTGCCTGCCTGTGGGCCAGATGGAGGTCAGTCATCACACGCACGCAATCCGATTTGAAACTGTTCTGCAGCGCTGCAGCCAAAACAGCATCTAAACGAATTCTACCCACCCGTGCTGCAGGGAACCCTGGAACAGACAAATCACCTCTACAGCAGACATCCTTTCTCACCTCGATCTGGGGAACAGCTGAAGAGGCATAAAGGACGAGTAAATCAACTCCTTTTGCATGCATTCCACGTGTAAACACATCCTGTCAAGCTGACAGAAACAACAACGAAAATGAGTGTTTCTGAAAGGTACCTTAATAAGGATGTTAACAACATGCTGGAGGAAAAAAGAGGTCAACCTCAGTGTCATTAGCATAAGGGAAACCATCAAAGTGAGGCAGCACATAGCTTGCTTTCACAGACTGGGTGTGAAAACAGGCATTTTGGTTATTTTGTTAGTACTTCAAAGTCCGGCTGTTTCTGAGCACTAATAACAGCTCTTGGTTCCCCATCATCTTTAAAATATGCTCATGGTCAAGGGGTTAGGTGGAAATACCTGATGTAAACGATGCACTAAGGTACAGGTCTCTGAAATCAGTGATCAATGGGGATAGCCGAGCAGTGTCGAGGTTGTAGGACATTTATCCTAATATTTGGTCCCTAGAGGGAACTCAGAAGCCTACAGAACTTACTCTGCTGCAGAGCCTGTGACTGCTGTGGCTACCAGGGCACATGGGCACCCATCCTTGTTTGCTCCCAAGGCACAGGACACGCCACGAACACGGAAGAGAAAACGCAGTACGTGGCAGCTCTCTGGGCTATCAAGACTTCTCCAGCAGCTCAATACAAACAGCATGTTCTGAGCTCCACAATTAAATTCATTTATTTTATAAGCTGAGATAAAGTGTAAATGCCCATGCTAAGTACTACTAGCCACTGAATCAACAGCTCTCATAAACTTTCACAAGGCCTTTCTGATTACTGAGATAAAGTAGAATTGGGCCCCACAGTACAACAGGAGCAATCCCAGAAACTCTTTGTGCAAGACAAGTTTAACACAACTCACGCTTCAGTCATGATGACATTTTTTATACTACCAAAATAAAAGTAAATTAGATAAAAATACATTTAAAACATTAAATGTGAGATAAATACCGTTTGCAGTTACATAAATCAAACTCATGCTTCCTAGGTTACCCCTAAGTACAAGTAGACTCTGTTGAAGAAATCTTTCCTATTACATCCTGATCCTGTTAATATTTATGCACACAGGAAGCTCCACTGAAGTAATGATGACGACTCATACACACAAAGTTAAACACACTGCACAATTGCAAGTCTCATGCCATAAAAACTTCACTTATAAATGTAGAATGTAATTTAGTTGCCTCTGCACATACACATTTAAAAGGAAAAACAACCAGCATACAGTCTTGCCTTTTTTTTCCCCGCATCGTCTAAAGCCATGGAATAAACTCTCAGTAGGGCAGAACTGCCAGAGGCTCTACTCAATACAAATTAAATCCAGCTAGAAGTACTTTTTTTCAAATTATTGCTGAAGAAAGAAATATTCTATATATAAATATATATGTAAAGAAGCATATACATAAATACATATGAAGAAACAGAGAAAAACAGCATAGGGAGAATACTCTTATCTGTACACAAAGTCAGATATTTGTCACTTTTTTTGTGGCCTGGCAAATTTCTAACAGGATGTTCACTTACTCAGTCCCCTTCCAAGAGCAGTTAGTGCTCAGTGCTGAGATGCACTTTCCTCCTGTCAAACACAGGAGTCAAGAAACAAAGTAACGAAGCTTTTCAGAAAACAAACTCATAGAAGTTTAGTTTAGAAACTACCAAGAAAACCATCAAGAAGTCAAATCGATTTTGGGTTTTTAGTCAGTTAATTGAACCCACTGAAGCCAACATCACAAAATAAAGTTCTTAATGCATTCAATTTAAGTTATTTTCTCTCTACTGACTCCTGGAACCTCCTTTCTTCTAAGGCACTGGCACTTCAGTGCTTTTCTGCACTACAATTACACCACACCTGCAGAGTTTACTCCAGTTTTGCCTACCAAGGGCCACTTAAAGCCATTCAGGAGCCACCAGCAAGCGACAGCTGGCAAATTCAAACCTGTCTCAGTAGTCTATCATATGTAATCAATTGCAAATAGAACTTCAACAGACTCATCCCATTATTTCCTAGCTAATTCCCCCTGGGAAAACAAGCCAGCAAGCTTCCACTTTGAATCATGAAGCTAGTTTTGCCTCTGTCTCTCCTCCCAGTTTCTCCCTTTCCCCTCCCTTTGCCTCAGTTCGCTGCACCGTTTCAGTTCTTCGGCTTGATATCCGTTATGTTATGTCAGCTGTTACATTACGCTTAAAACAATAGACTCCAGCTGGCTGAGGTCAGATGTGAAAACAAGGACCTAACAAAGCCAGAGACCCTCCAGTTATACTGAAATTGAGATACACAGTGAATGTAGCACTTAATGACAAACTACTTTCCAGACATTTGGGCAAAGCATAAAGGAAACACCTGTCACCGCAAACATTACACACTAATCCAGATAAACCCTAAATTTAAAAATCTTTCTTTTCACTGCTTGGCTATACCATGCACCAGTATTCCAGTTTTAAATTTTTTTCCCAAGATAGAATTTGTATTACTCTGCTTGTTTACTAAAATAATAAATAGCGAGAAATAGGTATAATTTCAAAGAAAATATGTTTACTATGTTTCTTTTGGAGTTTATGAAGCAAATGTTCCAAGTTCAACGTGGATTTACACCCCAGAAAAGTTTAGTCAAACTTTAACCCTTAAGTAGGAAGCTTGACAAAAGTGAATAATAGATGTAACTGTGACTGAAACGTACCTTTTTCAGTGATGGCATTTTCTTAGCTGCACCTTTGAACACAATTTATTGGAATGTACCTATTCTTAAAAATAAAGACACAAACCACTAGTCTACTGTGTGACTTATGAGAGCAAACACGAGCTCTTGAGAACAGGTAAAAAACTAGTAACTCCAGAGAACATATGCCCTATTTATCAAAACCCTGCATATACTATTTAAAAGCAAAGTTTCCTGAAAACTTTCACACCACTGCAGCTCATATATGACAATCTGGGACTCTTGCTCTGCGCAAAAGGACAGCGTGGCACCCTGCTCATTTCGGTCTGTGGCAAAGACCCCCGTGCTGCCAGGGAGGGAGATCACCGTATCAGATCATGTGGGCCACCAAGCAGCCAGCAGACGGCACCAATCCATCACCAGTGGCTTGTGCTGGCCCACAATCTGTCACCAGCCCCACCCTGAGCTCAAGGAAGGTCACTCTTCCCAGAGCCTGTCTTAGTCTTCAGAGTCTGAGTCCCAACAAATGCCTGGTACTTCTCATCCCAATGGGGATAAATGCTAAATTCTGATTCCTTCATGCACAGTGATGTAGTTGCAGACTTTATTTTAAATGACAGTGTTCAGTTCTGCCACCACACATTGCCAGGTACAGAAATCCCAGGAAAAGGATTTTTCTTTTCAAAGTTCTTAGAAAAGGCAGAAACAGAAGTAACCAATTTTCTACATCCAAGCCACTCCATTGTAGCAGACTAAAATAAGAGTTCAAACCCACAATGTTTTGACCTTCTAGATTAAATGTATGGGATACATGTAAACAGAGGTGTGGGGTTTTTCCATAAGAATTGCTGCTTATTCTTATCAAATACATCTAAAGGCCATTCTTGGTGGTAACTTTAGAGAAATGTGGACAAATAAACTTTTTATTTTATCCCAGCTGAATAGGAAACATCTAACAATACCAAGAGCATACGTGGCAGGGCATAACATATTGGAAGTCTTTCAGTGTATTAACAAGTTCAAAAACTTTTTCCTTTCTCCTCCATGCAAACACTTGCCCAATTCATTTCACTGAAAGCTTTAATTGTTCTCTTCTTTTTTTTTAAGCCATCCTCATGATGAGCAATAAAGTAGACCAAACGGCATGAATTTTGTGGCTACCACCACAAAGTTGCCAGAGTTTTCTCTGGCACCAATGTTTACATGGCCCTTTTCTCCCATCTCTCTCTCCACAAATTATCGTTGCTAATTACTCATATAAAATTCCCCAAGCCCATGTGAAAAAACATTTCTTTATTAAGAGTTCACTTCTTCCAAAATATATTTTTATCTACTTCAGGACACCATCCAAGGTCAGAAGCAGCCACCCCAGGAGAGCACAGCCCGGTCCAATGCTGCCCTCTGCAGATTTTAAGGGGAAACTCCAGCGCCCTTCTACAAGTGTTTGATTTTCAGCACATGTCGAAACAAAACCAGCTCATCTCTCCCTTACTGGTCTTAGCATGCTTCCATTCCATATCATCTCTTCATTCCTCCCTTGCATTCCTCCTTAACTCAGATTTCATCTGCACCTAACCAGACTAAAAAGCTTGTCTTTAATTTTTTTTTTTTTAATAAAAAAGCACCCATTTAATGAAATTGGTTCAGCCGTCCCTAACAGACAGCCTTATTTCCACTTTAGAAGCATCTGACTTGGCTCCCTTTGACCTGCTCAGAATGGACATAAAGCAGAATTTAAGCATGTTCACGCAACCTTCTGAACCAAATGAATTAAATCCTTTTAACATCACATTTACATTGAACACGTAACTCTCCTCTGCAGGCCAGGGGAGTTGACAAGGGATTGCTTTGAGAACAGCTGGAACAAGTTAAGATCTTACTACCAGCAACATTTCAAACCAACGCAGCTGATTCTGCAGTGAGGCAGATTAGAAGCACTCACGTTATCTGCCCGCACAGCTCAGCCATAAACATCACAATCGGGCTGAAGTGCAGCCAGAAACACCTGGGTGAAGATTCAAGGGGAGATCCCTGTTCCAGCTACTCCTTATACTGTTACTGATTTTAATTTCTAATCATGTTTTCTGAGCCTTCAAATCACTCACAGCTGGCCTGGTTCCTACAAACTAAAATGTAAAGAAGCCAACTTGGACTGAAAGCTGGGATTCTCCACTTCAGCTGTCAGTGGAGTGACAGAAAGGAAAGGCTGCAGTGAGTGACTCCCTGGGCAGGTCTTCCTGCAGGTCCAACAAAGGAAAAGGATTAAAGACCATAAATCCGCTAGACACATCTTCTACACCAGCTGGCCTCACTTTGGGTCAGACCAGGGGACATTGCTGAGGTTACAAAGACAAATTTTTCACTTTCCCAGCTTCAGTTGTTCAGAGTCTGTAGACTAGATCAGTCTGTAGAGCTATCACCAGGCATCCTTTACAGATATTAAATCCATTTAATTTTTCAAAAAGATGAAAATGCACCAAGGTAGATTGTGAGTCTGCATTTTGGCCTTCTTAAGCAAGGAAGATAATCAGGAAAAAAAATGCTGGAACCCCTTTAAACAGTGCATTCTCTGTGAAGACCACCTTCAGAAGCAAAAGCTGTGGTATTTTCCTTTTTCTTTCTCACGAGACACACAAAACACTCCAGCAAACAAAAACCAAGGTTTATACCCAAAACAAAACATTATGTCAAAAAACCCAATATAAACTAGATTTCCTGTGGGCCTGGTCTCTGTGCCAGTTTCTCATAATTGTAGGAATAATTTCAATGCCAATAAAGTAAATGGTAACAAACCAAAATGATTGCCTTTTAATCTTAATTTGTATTTTTTGAAGTTTAAATATTGTTTAATGTCTTCAGTAAGAAGTATGCAAAAGTAGAAAATGAACTCAAAACAAAAAGCTGGAAAGAGCTCACACTTTCATCATAAAAACATAGCCTTTTTTTTTTCTTTTTATTTGGTTGGAATCAATATTGAAATGAGATTCCTACCAGAAAATAGCTCTTTCAGGCACACTAAATATCCCTTGGTTCAGCAGAATATTTAATCCCCTTGGATCAGGCACTTGGATTTTCTTAGATCATGCTGAGATAACAGCATTCTGCTGTGTTCTGGCACCATAAAATCCTTGCTTATGAAAATAAAAGAAAAATATGGCCTCTCTGGGAACATACATCTCTGCACTACTTTTTTCCATAGTTTAGACATTGTAGTCTCAAAATCAATTTTTACACAGATATACCACATTCTCTTTATGAGTCATGGCAAAAGCTCTCCCGCACCACTATTTTACACGGGCCAAGTGTACACAGGGCTCTTCAAAATGATGATGCTTTCACAGTCTTGGCTCAGACTCCAGCTCACGCTGGGCAAGTGCCAACGAGTAACTGGAGTCAAACCCCCTCCGACAGCACCATCTAGTGAAAAAAAGAGAAAATAAACAGATGCAAATTTAAACAGTTTTCACTGCATTCTGGAAACGAACAAAAGGCCAATTCTCTCCTAATCTCCCATTACAACTGCATTTAGGTATAGCTTTCATCAAGGCTCTTTGCCTTGTGAAGTGTGGTGACAAGGAGAGAAAGATTCAGCAGCTAATTGTAAGCTTTTTGTCTCAATCTGGAACACCACTTGGAACACATATAAACTTGCCCTTGTTTATTTTCCCAATGTTAAGCTTGCGTTTTTCTTGCTTTTATGAGAAATAGAAGCGTTTTTTAATGCTTTAAAATTATTGCTAGCATAACATCTTCTGTTTCGTGCTGTGGGAGGTGATATTTTAAGACAAGCAGCTCCAGAATAAAATCAAAATAATATGTACATATAATAGCAACAACTTTTTTAGCTTTTATTTTCATATTATTGTAATATCTTGTATGACTATATTAGTGAAGCATGAAATTTCTTTTAATGGAAAAGGGCACACTCAGCTTCTATCTGAAACTTCAGTGTGACTAGGCTCCCTGCTTTCAAAAAGACTACCTACTGAAATTATGCAGGTGCTCAGATCTTTTACAGGGTCAGAGCCAAATACTTTGGCTATTTGGAGGAAATAAAGCAGTATAGCTATTAATTGTGAGTGCTTTTAATGGTCTTGTTTAATTAGTTTTCCAGTCAGGAGGAAGAGATTCTGTTCTTTTCCCAATGCATATCTTCAATGCCATGCAACTCAGTTCCATGGGATTACCTGAGGTCTCAAACCACAAACTCTACATGGCCAAAGTTTCTCTATTCTCACTGCCAGTTAAGGCCAAGCAAAAGCCATCTTCAGGATTCCCATACTCCTGGTAGGTTGCTGGTACAGGGCTGCTCCTTTGAGCTCTCTCTCACTTACTGTTAATTTGTTCATCAAGTTGTTTGCCCTCCTTTGCTCACCAACAATGACAATGTTACCTACTTCAATTGTCTGGCTCCAAATAAAAATCATTATTGTCAAATAATTAAAAATCCTTCTATAGACACAAAAAAGAAATTAACTCCTACTGCAGAGCAGTAGAAAGAGTGCTCTCCTAAGCTTTCATTTCTCCTTACTGCACCATTTGGTTTGGAAGCTTGCACTCTGTCTTTTCCTGTTTTGTGTCTTAATCCCTACATGCTGTTACACTTTATTTTACTTCCTTCTTTCCATTTTGCAGTCTCTCTTCAACCAGCCCTCTGTGATTAAAACCCCCCTAAGAATTCAGTTACATCTATTTTTGACAACTTGTAAAGCTATCTTAAAGTCAAAGAAAAATCTCTTAAGAAATAAGGGAATAGGAAATTTCACTAGGTAGATGTCAACAGGAATGAGATTCTGACATTTATATTTGTCTTTCAAGATGCCACAACTCCATGGAAAGTCCCACCGAAACTGGATAGAGCAGAGAGCTCATTGGCCCATCTACTGTGTTGGACTGATGGCTCACCATAATCCCCACAGGTTTCCATCAAAGTTACCACAGTTAATCCTTTAAGAAAACAAAATCAGACTGTGCCAATGCTGAACAAACAGACAACTGCTTATTTCCCATAAAAACCATGACAGTAGGATTTCTATTTTAGGACTTAACCACAGTTTTTCTCACTACGTAGAACAGGAACACTGATAACACCATTCACCAATTCTCTCACTACTTAGAGAGCAAGATAATATAGAATAGTAGAAATACACAATCCATACTGGATATTACACACACTGTGTGTAATCCTGAATGCTTTGCAGGCACCTTACACTGCCTGTATTACCCAGACACGCTGCACACAGGATGAACAAACAAAAACAAGCTCCATGAATTCACACAGTGGGGGCAGGGAATGAAACCTTACTAGTTATGTTGTCACTAGAAGTTGTTTCACTGAGACAAGACACATGTAAAATATTATGATATATTGCAAAGATGAGTGAGACATTACCAGAAGTTAAATTCATCACAGGCATTGGCAGAACTTATGGATTAAAAACCCAACTAGTTATGGAGTAAAAAATCCAAAACAACTTAAATATGTACAAAAAAACTCCAAACCACAGGGAAAAAAAAAAAAGGTACTGAATGCAGAAATAAATGTATGAATGCTCTTAGCTGGCACTAATTATGTTACACCTAAGAGTTCAAGCCTCTTACAAGTTAGTTAAAAATAATATATCAGGAATGAAGGCACTTCATATAGAAACAGTGGGATTGACACTAAATTTAATACGCTATATTCTTATTCTCACAGCATTCATATTAGGTATAGAACCTCAGAAAAATTAATAGATAAATAGAAAAAATTTATTATCATTGATGGGGGTCTTAAGTGGACTTTTTCATGTTAATAGTGGTAGTATACATAGTGATATTACTGGAGCATTGCTGCGATACCCATTTTGAACAAATATTTAAAATTGCTAGTTAGCATTTTCTCAATATAGTGGCAGTGTTTCCACAAGTTAAATAACAGTATTTACAAATACAAAGAAATCAATGATTTAGCAGGGGGTATTCCACTAGTGAGGTACAACAAATTTATAAAATTTTGCACATTTTAAATCGTGCCGCTCCAACCTCAAAACTAAGGCTCTTCCATGAAATCTAAGCTGGTAGGACAGTAATACTCCTGAAGCATCTGCTGACACATTTATGTTGCAGCACTGGTGTACTATAAACATGGTGACTGCGTTTCCTCTACTGAAGGGAAAGAACATAGGACAGGTAGAGCAAGTTGTCTTAAAGTCAATGGACACACAGGAGTTTTCCACTTTTTTAAACAAAGCTGGATATGACATCAACTAAATGAAAGGACTTCCACTTACTTTATTCCCCTGCTATGGGCAGGTGTCTGATCTTCAGTACGGCTGAAAAAAGTATTAACCCAAGCAACAGGAGGGATTCAAGCTTAATTAGAATAGTTGTTTGTGTGGGACACACCACAGCTGTCCTCAGTATAGGCCACAGAGGTTACACCTTCATTTTTGGGCTACCATGATTTTTGGTGTTTCTGTAGCTTTACAGACTCATGAGGGAAAAGCAGAGAAGTCTCTTGTCAATTAAATCATAAGGAACATTCTGCTCAATATGGTATTAGCTCAGGAGATCAGAATTTGCACATTAAGAACGCACATCAATCATATTCATGTCCACATACATACCATCCAAAATAATGTCCCTGTAGCAAGAGCTGCATACTGCTCAATTGTAGAAAGCACGCTGAAGATAAGGCATATCAGCACAATAAGGAAGCTGTAAATAAAAAGAAATAAAAAAAATTAAAATAATGTAATGCAGTGTAATAAGAACCTATAGGGAGAACAGATAATTATGCCATCACAAATCATCTGTTTACACTGAAATGCCATTGGGTTTAGATTATCCCAAAACACAACTGGTAACTTTTGCATGATCCTGCTTCCTGTTGCACAGTTTATTTCTCTTCAGACACTAAGGTTTTGGGTTGGACATTATCAAGTGAAACCACATGATAACACTAGCTTTAGCTGACCTCTAAGACTTGCTGTTTCCTGGCCCCTCATGAAAACAGTATTCCTTGCTCTTTCCCATTGTAAGGATCACTATGGCTGAATTGCCACACAACCCCCAAATGTATTTCAAATATTCGCCTTTTTGCTGTTCCAAAGTCCAATAAACTGAAAAAAACCCCCCACAGCTAAGCCAAAGTTGAACAGGCTCTGCCTATACTGTCTTTTATAACTGATCCCTAAAAGGCCCAAATAAATAAACTCTGACATTTGGCATTTGAAATGCAACCTAGGTCTGAGTCCACCTAGTTCCAAACCCCTGCCATGGGCAGAGTCACCTACCACTAAATCAGGCTTATCAGAGCCATCCAACCTGGCCTTGAACACTTCCAGGGATGGGGCATCCACAACTTCTATGGGCAACCCATGCAGTGCCTCACCACCCTCACAAGTAAAGAATTTTTTTCCTAGTATTTAACCTAAACCTACTCTCTTTCAGTATGAAGCCATTCCCCTTGTCCTGGCACTACATGCCATGTCCCTCTCCCATCTTTCCTGTAGGCTCCCTTCAGGCACTGGAAGGCCACAGTTAGGTCACCCCAAAGCCTTCTCTTTGCTAGGCTGAACAATGCAAATTCTCTTAGACTTTCCTCATAGGAGAGGTGCTCCATTCCTCTGATCAACTCAGTGTCCCTCCTCTGGACTCGCTCCAACAGGCCCATGTCCCTCCTGTGCTGGGGACCCCAGAGCTGATGCAGCACTGCAGGTGAGGTCTCACCAGAGCAGCGTAGAGGGGCAGAACCCCCTCCCTCAGCGTGCTGCCTATGGTGCTTTTGATGCAGCCCGGGATGCCGTTGGCTTTTGGGGCTGCAAACACACACTTGTCCTTAGGGAGGGGGTCCTGGTTCCCAACATAAGATTTGGGACAGCCAGGGAGTTGCAGGAAACAGCCCAACGGTCTGTAACCTCCCAGAAATCCTCTTTCCCTATCTGGGGAGCAAGGCTGCCCAGCCCTGCAGCCTCTGCCTTCAAACCCCTTCCCTGAGCAGCTTCAGCTGTGCTCACCACCCCACAGGACTGCTGCCTCCCCTAAAGGAACATAATGCATTTGGGAAGAAAACCATTTAACACCCAAACTGGATGCTATCAGCTACACTCTAGGCATAGGCAGCTTCCAGTTCCCAAAGAACTGCATGTTTCTTTTAAAAACATGACATCAGCAATCAACAAAAAATCTACTTGTTAAACACAAAGTTAGTTGTTAGGGATGTTTTTCACAATTCTGTTGAGACAAGCAACACCAATCCTTTGCACTCCACTGAAACTTGCTCCAAAATCCAGTAACTAAATCACCCACCCTGTCAGAGATCTATAAAACAGTCAACCATTCTTTTAACTCAAAAAAACCCACAACAAAAAAGAACTGAAGTAATGAATAAAACTGAACTCAAGAGAAGTATTAAACCAGATTGGCATAGCTCAGCTGAAGTTGTGTGAATAAAGGCAGAGGCTCTGGATAAGTGAGCACTTCTTTGGGTGAATCTTTTGAAAGACCAAGCACTCAAGAAAAGAAAATTTTGTTGAGGTCGACATATGCTACACTGCTCCATGATTGCTTTGAGATACAGTGTATGCAACTCCAAAGCATACACAGAAAAATGATGCCAGAATCACAGAATCATTAAGGTTGGAAAAGACCTCTCAGATCAAATCCGACCTTTGAGATTGTACTACCAAATAGTGAAGAGAAATTCTGTAGGTAATTAGGCACAAAAATCAAATAGATAATGAAATTAAGTTAATAGGATGGAGATTATCACATATCAATACAAGTACCTATACAAAAATATACTTTTACCTAAGCAAAATATAAGTATGTGGGTGTGTGATTCATCTCTACAGTCTTCTCACTTTACGCTGTATCTCTAACTTTGGGCATTCTTAAGCACAAGTAAGCTGCGCAGACAGGGCAGGAGAATGCAAAGTCAGTCATCTGAAACATAAAATAAATGTTCCCTAAGTGTCCAGCCCTTCTGTCTGCAATATTCTCACAATTGCATAAGAACAATACACATGACAATGTGAACATAAATGGGTTCAGCTGCACAGAGATAGCTGAGGCTCTCTGGATAAAAAGTCCAATATACAGAGAATTACCAGTTCAAAGCAAACAATTAGTTGCAAGGGATAAGCAGTACCAATTCATATTTACTGTATCCCTTAACAGTAGTAGACATGTTAGAAAGCTTAACTCAGCCAACACATGAAACCACAAGGGGGCAACAAAGCAAAGACTATCCCAAAGCAAAGACTATCCTTTTCCTAAACAAACACAAAACCCTAATAAGCATTAAAGTTGAAAAGTGACAAAAAGATAAACTTAGGGTCAATCTTTTGCCAAATCTCTTTGCTTGTTCCTATCAGAGAAACTGATGGCTGAGGTAAGAATTGCCTTATGTGCCAGTCCCCACTACCTACTTTTATGGGGCTTCATGCACATAGACCCATTTCAGTCTTACTAATTTCTTTTTTCACCCCCAGAAAAGCTCTTGCAATTCACTGCTGTGCTCTTTCCAGGCATGAGACACCTTCATAACCACAAATACACATTATGCCAATCAAAACAAAGATGTTTTGTCAGATGCTGCTGCTTTGTGTTTGTTTCTCTGGCATGAGAGAGATGATACCCACAAGGTGCCAGTGCAGCACCACAGCTCAGCTACTCACCCTGTTAAACTGGCATTACTATTTTGCTTCGATCAATTGCACACAGGGAACAGAAGGTGCAAAATTAAGACATTAAGCAAAAATACATGGTGTCCTCCTCTGGCATGAGCTTACTGTTTGCTGCCTTCCAACACTCAGGTCTTACCCTGTTTTTGTTTTGGTATTAGTGGCTCCCTCCTCCACCTCTGAAGTATAAGAAGGGCGTGAGGCACCAGCAAAACAGAAAACAGGAAGTTTGCCACTTTTTTTTTCTTTCTCTTTTTTGACAGTTATCTCCTCTTTCTTCAGCCAGAAGTGGAACACAGATCCTCAGTTACTGCCTAGGCAGCAGACAAGCCCACAGGAAACGTTGTTAGTTACGAACAACAGTTGCAGGGACAGACTCTGCCTCAAATTTGAATTTGCTCATGCAAAAATCATCCTGGGGTAATTCAACTGGCCAGCCTCAGAACAGCAAACATTACAATTTTCACAAAATAACCTTATGACTCTTACTATCACTTTACTGTGATTGCTATTACTACATTTTCAAAAAAAAATATTACTTGTCTTGATACAGACGCTAAGCATGTAAACTCTTCATCCAACCAGTAAATATCAGACAAACTAATGGGCAACTGACTCCACTCCAGTACAGTACATTTTTCCTCTAAAGGCGACACAGTCAGCAGAACACTGGGACTTCTTAAACTCTAGCAGTCAGAAAGGAAACCACCAGTCTTTTATCTCCTGAAACCCACTGCTTGTTTACCCTCTATGCAGAAATGTGACCATCTTCAAGAAAGGAAGCACAGTGATGAGGTCAGGCTCTCATCAGCTCTGATCTCACTCTGTGCTTGTGGGGCCAAGCAAGCATTAGAGATGAGGAGGTAGCCTGTGAAGTTTTTCATATTGTCTCTCCCACGTTACAAAGTAGCATCTGCTTGCATGGAGATAAGTCACAGATACTGCATCAGTAGATGCATTCAAAAATACTTAGATTTGTGATTAAGTCACATCTAACAGTGCTATATTTTTTTAACACCAAGAATTTTGCTGGTGGCTGATCACCTCTGCATTTGTTGACGTGAAACCACACCACCACTGCTAAAGCAGCGTGGATATTACAAAGCAGCAGATGTTTTCTTTCATGGACTCAGGTTTTGACAGACTAGTACTAGGAGACCTGTTTCCTCTCAGACAGCACTGTTTTACTCGAAGCCAGTTTCTCAGGTTGTCTTTTCCACTCAGTTTTCCCAGGCACTGCACACCTTGTGGAGCCAGAGCCAGAAGTGGAGCTCTCGGTATGCAGGAAACACCAGCAGCGTGCAGCACCCCAGTCACACTTTGAGCTCACGTACATTACGAGCCTGTTAGTGGATTTGGGATGTGTGTCTGTGCTACACCACCCTCTAAAAAGAAAAGCATGAACACAGACACAGGTATATAGAGAGCTACACGAGGCAGTGACTGTGGAGGTGTGTGTATGTGGGCAAACATTTAATAAATAATAGATTTTGTCTTGCTTCATTACGGTAGTCAGACAATCTAGGTAATTTTTTGTTTCAAACAGGTTTGAGAAGCCAGAGCATTTCCACAAAAGAATCATTCAGCAGACAAGGAAACATGGCCAGCCAACATATGGGCTGTATTTGGCAAAAGATAGGAAATATATTAAGAGCTAAAGGTAGATTCAATGTTTTCTGACTACTCTAGGATATATTTTGACTTATGGAACAGACCTATGGCTTTTTCCCTGACCTCAGTGTCAGCTGCAGGAACTTGACACATTATAGGTAGCTATCAGTGCTGTGCAGCCTTCAGCCCTGAGCTGCTGAGTTTTTTCTATATTTAACTATGATTTTTGAACATTAGCATGTCTTTTTTGTGGCTTGAAACAACGTGTAGAATGATCAAAGGAACAATAAACCACTTACTGAGAGATAACAATGCTCATTTAGTGAATGTCACAGGTAGGAGAACTGATAAAGGTTTATAAAATATGTCCAGTGATATGACCAGGAACATTTTTAAAAAACATGCATGAGACACACTGGAAGTACTTACCAGATTAATAAAGTCTCATGCACATGCAGCTATTATCATCAAAACCAGTAATAAAATGTGGGTAGATTTCATTCCTCCTTGCAATGTTTCTTTTTATACTCCCACTGGGAGTCTTTCCATAAACCAGGAAAAGGTTGTCATTAGGCTACAAACTGAGCTGAAACCTTAAAAACATTTAATAGATGAGAAGGGACATGCAAAGTTCAGCTCAATTTATATAGACTTGAGCTCTAACCATCCAGGAAGACAGACAGTTTTTCCTTGTTCAATGTCACTTACAAGCTGCCTTAAGTCTGGTTTTTCTAACCATTTTTATCCATTACAGCTATCAGTCTCGAAGATATCGAACTATCGGTGCCCTTGCATACAGAGAATATTATTTTAGCTGGTAACTGCTGGGTCTGTACTTTTTTTTGTTTGGCATGAGGTCAATGGTTAGTTGCAGTTCATCCTCTGTCTACTGGAGAAAATGACTGTAACTGAAAAAGAAGTATTCTGAAAAAAAAAAAAAAGTCTTTTGCGTGCTTCTATGTGCTTAACATTCTGCCTAAGCCCCCTTCTTGAATCTCTGCCTGCCCTTATTTTTACACAACGAGTTTGTCTTCCTTTGAATGCACAGCTGTGTTCAGTAACACACATGATCAGTCATGTATCCTGTAACTCAGGGGTGGTTTTGTTTTGTGGCATTTTGTTAGTTTGTGGGATTTTGTTAGTTTGTGGGATTTTTTACAGAGTAAATAACTTATTTTTGCCGTTTAAGTTTCGAACTGTGACAGGTTTCTTAAGTAAATGGAGTAATATAAAGTTTAACCTCATCTAAGCATAGAGCTTTACAAGAACTGGAAGAATGACATTGAGAATGAACAACACAAGTGTGCAGATAAGAATCTGCCCAAATTTAATCTCGAACATCATAATTTGCAGACTGTAATGCTGCTGCATATCCAGTTCACGTTAGCTCATTAAAACATACGACAGCATCATTATTTCATCTTTCATCCCCACAGCTTATACATACTGACACTTTTCAGACTGTGAACTCAAAGGTCAATGGAATCAGAAAAGGACATTTTCATGCAGCTTTCCAGGTTAGAAACAGAGTTACTGCAATGAGGATTTAGACAGACAACTTTACGTAAGAGGCACACTGAAGACGCTTTCATTTTGTCATACATTCTGCTGCATTTCATGCCAGCAAAGTAACTCCTTACTTAATTTACATCAGGAAAATCCTCATGAAATACTTCAACAAGTTTATATTTCTGCAAGTCAACAAAAATCCCTGACCACCTCACACAGTACCACATAGTCATTTCCACAGTGCAAACAAGGAAACATTCAGAACTAACCCATATCAAGTAATTTCTTACTGCAGCGATGCACCAGGTTTCATGGTATTTTGTGATTGCCCGAGAAAAAAAAAATCTAAGAAAAGGTGAAAGAAGGGGAACAGCTAGAACTTTTAAAATAAAGGACAGCTGACAGTAAGAGTATGAACATAAACAGCATTGCAAGGAAGCTAATACAGGATGGCAATTTATTTTATGGGATCATCATCAAAGTATAGTGTCAAGTACAAATACCAATCCATGCTTTTAAAGGTGAGAAACTCAGGGTTGTATTTTAAAAAAGAAGCAGGATTTCATCAGGCAGAGAAAACTTTCATCCTTAATGAAATTCACACATGTAAATACCCGGTATATGTAGGTGTTATGCTGAACCCTTCAGCAAGTCTGAACTGAATGCTCAAAAGACACTAATCCTGTCATGACTATGGAATACCAGAGCACAGTGCCAGGCTACTAACAGAAAGCTAAATAAGCATTTAATTATCCAGGTGGTGGACACCAGAGGTCCTCCATCACTTCCTCCACTAAAAATAAAAAAGTTTGTTTATAAGAGAATGGTCTAATGAAGGTACATGTTTAGAAAGAAGGAGCCCTGTACTCAATTCCTCTTTGCCCATACCTTAAGCCAACTTTAACACTTCTAATAATGCAATAATTTTATCAACTACAGTAGCTGTTCATGCATTAGCATGAAAAAAAGAGAAAAATCACTGTAGCAAGGAGTTAAGAGACCAGCAACCTACACAAACGATACCTGAAGATGAAACAAGTTTAAAAAAGAATAAATACACAAGAAAGTACCTTAGGGGCAATTAAAAAAAAAAATTAAAAATAGGGGCTTAAATCTCCGGCCATGCAGGCTCTTCGCATGGTTTTCCTCTAAGGATTTGTCTTCTCTTTTTCTGTTTTGTTTCTGAGGCAGGGGAAGGAAAGAGGGGTACAGTCCCTCCCCATCTTCCAGCTTCTCTGTGGCAGGAGGATGCCCAGCAGAAGGGGAAGTACACTTGCATTCATGCAGAGAAGCATGATTCCCTCCAGGAACTGGCTACAACAGTTTCCTGTCCAACACACGCTTCCTCTGTTACATCCAACACAGGGCAAGCTCGTAGACAGGTCACTGTCCTCAGCTGTCACTTGCCATCAAAAACCCTTCAACAGACAAAGTGCGAATGCTCTGTTTGTGTCAGCTTAGGTCTATCAGAGGGAGCTTCCTGTTAATATGTATTTGTTCCAACTCCTAAGGCAAAGTATAGTTGGTGCTTCCTGAAGGAAACAATGGCATAATTTTTAACCAGCTCCATGACTCCTTGTCAAAGAAAGGCTGTCTTCTGGCTCCAGTGTGAGAAAGCAACTTTATTGTACAAGAAAGATCATATATAATACAAGCTAGTCTGATACTACAAAAAATAGGTTAACTATACAGCTAAAAAGGCAAGGCTTCTATCACACTTACCTGGCTCTTCTGGGAGGTTAAAGTCTGTAAAAATGATTTAAATTACGGGCAGTGTACCAAAGCACAAAGCACACCATGAATCAGAAGTCATTTAGGACACAGTACCAGAATTATTGCAGGAAGGGCCTGTAAGGTCTTGGCAAAGGGTATGATTGCAGTAGAAATGCAAACCAGACGTCAAGATGCTTCAAGAGGAAAGGTTAACTACACTCAAAAAGCAATGTTATTGCATCCTGAGACGAGGTATTGGTTCCTTTGAGAACAGGCATGGATTAACAGGAAAAAGACGATAGGTACTGTGCAAGAAAGTGGAAAATGAATATGCTACGTTTAAAACAAGTGCATGACCAAGAGATGTGAACCACTGGACTGCAGAAAATTTATCAGCCCTCCCCAGATAGCTCACAACAAGCTTCCAACGTGCCTCATCATTAACATGAAACCCCACCATAGCAACGTGACAGCCATGGAGAGGTGAGTTTACACATGCAGTAAGGGCATCAGCCAATACTAGAAATCGAAATAATTTTTGCAGTTTCCTTTACATCAGGCTTAATTAGGGAAAAACATGCCATTTTTTATCAGCCAGTTCTGGAGATGTGTTCTTTTAACGAGGGGGAAGAAAAATGGTCCAATAACTGAGTGCCACAATACAGGTAAAACTTGTTTTGTAATTGGAGAATTATACAGTTGGTCTGAGCACTCACTACAACACTACCCCACTTTTCTTGTAACAGCAGATTTAAGGCAGCAGAGTTTAAATAATTTAATATCCAAATATTAAAAGAAAATTACTAGAAGTTCTCCAACTATAAAATGCAGCTTCTGAAAAATTGCCAAGACTGGACTATTCCTCTGCTTTGCTGTTATCAAACCTAAGTTAAATAAATCTTCCTAAATAAAATACTCTTTTAAAAAATAAATACTTTTAATAATTACATTCCTTAAATACATAATATTTCTTTAAACAAGTAACAATATTTACTTCCAATGGTTTCTCTTTTTTAGGCTGGCTGAACACTATTTTGCTAGCTCCATCTGACAAAGCAATTCAAGAGCTCTACGTATTACCTGGTTGTTTTGGTTGCAATTTTTTTTTTCCTTCTATTTACTTTCATCACAGCAGCACTACTACAAATCACTTTGCCTCCCCCATTAAAGATCAGAGAGCATTGTATCGTGACTTCTAAAGCATATGCATCTTATAATGCTGCAGAAAACTGGACTTGGTCAACTTTTCAGCTCACAGACTTCTTGCTTAGGGAGCAGCTTCTGGATACTGCAGGTAGCCAAGGAAGTGAGTATCCTGCCCTAAAGAAGAAAAACAAGGCAGAAGAAAGGAAACATTGCCTCCACACCAAAGAAGAAAGGCACTATCCCCACAATCTTGTACCCCTGATGTACTAGTGCACGGAAAGTTGGATGCTAACTGTATGGCAGTATCAATCAGGGCTATGGTTCTAAATGTTTCTTTCATAAAGAAATACCCACATTTCTAGCTCTCTAAAACCCCCTCCATGACAGGGAAGCAGTATTGATATTTTTGACAGCATCCTTTATATTTTAGTCATGAATAGAGTGAAACAGTGAAGGGGACTAAAAATCGACAGATAGATAAATATACAAATGGGGAAGAAGTAATCATACCTTGAGCTACTGACCTGCACAGATACTTAATGTGAATTATTCCAAATGCCACAAAAGTGATACCAGACCTGAGCAACTCTGGCCTACCTCCTCACCTGATCCCCCCTCAAATGCCTTTCTGAGCTCCGTTCTGCTAAAACCAGTGTGTCTGAAAGGCACTTTCATCAGCACTGGCAAGTAAGATGAAGACCGTGAGAAAGACCTGAGGCTGGGATAAGCGCTCTCACCAGGGTTTCCATTATGACCCTCTGCTTTAATTATTTAAAGGTATAGTTGACAGATGCTTTCACAGAAATCAGTCTTGCCATAGCCTTTTGAGCTTTTCCACATTCAGCTCTGGGCTGCACTTTTCTAGGGGCACTGGGGGAGGGAGAAACATAGCACCCTTAATGTGTTATAGCTTAGAAACAAGGAAGAGAAACTACATGACAGGTTAACATTCCTAAGGTGAAAGCAGAGGAATTCAGCAAACAGACACATTTCCATTTCCAGGGGAGAGGAAGTATTTGCTGAGGGAAAGATGTGACGCTTGAAAGCTATGGCAACTTGACTTCTTAGTTTGCTTTAAGCATGATGGAAAGTTCAAGTGCCCCTGGAAGAAAAGAATGAAGAGAGTCTAGAAAGCCACAGGCAGCTTTTAATTTTGTGGTGACAGAGCCTTTCTGTAAATACAAAAATCTCTATAAATACATGCCATGAAATACAGGAATGCTCAATACTCTGTTTCCTCAAAAAAGCCTAAACAGATTAAATTTCCAAAGGGCAATCCGTGCTATGCTTAATGAGCTTTAGCTTTGTGCCCTCACCACACAATAGACAGTTTTTCAGGCTGAAAATTATGAGGAAAATTATTTCCCTTATTCCAGCAGTCAAGTTGGCTGTTTGTGGAAATTCCAATTGTCTATCACAAGGCTAAAAATTCTGCTGTATCGTTTGATCTCACCTGACCTGAATTAAACAAGATAACTTTAAGAGAAAATGGTTCAAGAAAGTTATCATCAGTTCTGAGGTCTGCATCCAAGAGGCATTTCAAGGGGGTTTAGTGTCCAAAACACGTTTGAAAATGAGACTTCAAACTTAAACACTCAACTAGCAAAGAAATTCCTTGGAAGAGAAGTTAAGATGAAGTAATAAAGGATATTAGATGCTTCATACACCAAACCTTACAGGAAGGGCTCCCGATCAGGAATACAGCGGCCCTATGTAACATAAAAAAAATGATAATCAACTATTAACTGGACAACCAACTCTGCTGTGGGTAACAGCCCCCAGACACGCGCTTTACTTTTCACCTGCCCACACACTTCCAACTCTGAAAGCCATGAAGCATCCAAACATTTCTGGGAATGGTCTTTTGATGCTGCAGGAAAAAGAAACCCTATTCACCCCATAGTGAAATCTCAGATTCTGTCAGGTAACTTCCAGAACAAGGATTTATCAAAATTCATTGGTGAAAAAGACTTGAGAGATGGTAACATTTTGTGGCATATCTCAAGGCCACAGCCTTGGGAGGGGAAAGCTACCATAGTACCATAATTCTGACATGTATCATTGCAAGACAGCATGAGGAAGCAAAAGTCCAGTGCCTGAGAGCACACTGCATCACCTGCTATTCCAGTGTTAATACAGACATAAAACTATTTGTGTTCCAGCTCTTACTGGTGCATTCAAACTGTACCTAACGCGTGCTTGCTAACAGCATGCAATACATTCCTGAAAATAGTGACAGAAGTCAGAAAGAGGCAAAACAATTGTTTTGCACATTGACTTGAATAAAAAATGAAATTCCAGTTTATCGTTCACATTGCAAGGCCCAACCTTATACGCAAAAGCTTGAATATTAAATAGTCAGTTACATGGAAGAAAGCACGCAGTACATCTACAACATTAGGATATCAAAAATATTAAATTACACAAATTTAGGACTCAAAAGAATTCCAGAATTCTACCTCCTTTAGGTTTTATAAATAGCAGAAAAATTTAGGGCATTAAACGATAATACATATATTTTCTGCATATCCCTTTCTAAAGTGCCAATATTTCTATGTATGTATTTAGTTTTATTTGTGGTGCTGTGCAATAAATAATAATAAACATAAATTTGTAACGCATAAAGCTAAGTACAAGGGGGCAAAGCTTGATGAGAAGCAGACCTTGAAGGGTTCTCTTCTGGAAGTCATCATTTCATGGCTAAACCACCAGGAAATATCAAACGATGACTTTCTGTCAAAGTTCAGTGCCCTTGAGATTGAGCTGCCATTTCAAGTGTAGGTTTAGAATGCGTCTAAAACGTATTGATAGGATCTGCCAACATACTAACAACATCCATTCGAGTAACATATGACCTCATGGCAAAATTATGCTGTAAGATACTGCTCCTGGCCCTGAACCACCAGTCATTTTAAAGGAGTATTAACAACATTACAGCAGCACCCAAAACCCTAAGGAAACCATGGGGTCAAGTTCAGCCACCTCTGTGACACTGCCCTAATGTATGTCCTTCCACCTACACAACTGGCTGCCAGCTATGATGCTCAATAAGAAACTCTCTGGTTGTCATTTGCTTCTTGGGGTCTACTAATTCTACCAGCTTACTTTTCAGTCATGGGAATTTATGGTTTAGGAGCACATCCTGTAGATTCTGGTAGCACTGCACTGAGAGAGAAAAAAGCAGAGCTGAAAGATGCAGAGTGAAACACCACAGAATCACCCATCAAGAACACTGAACTTTCTGCTTTGCTTCTTAAAAAATGAGGATTTGTACAGTTATAAGAAAAACTATTAAAAGCTGTCTAAAATTTTGAAGGCACTTCTGAAAGTGCATCACAATTAAACCATTACACTCCCATGCGTCAAACGATCCATAAAATCCTTCAGTGTAAGGCTCAGATTTGCAGGTGTGTTCTTCATCCAGGAACTCAGCCATTATTCTTTTTAATAGATTTTTAACTTAAAGCACTGATCCCTTTTGAACATGTAGTTCAAGTTACAGATACTAATTGTTTCTGACCAATCAATCCTTAGTGAATTTATAAATGACAAAGTCAAGTAGAAGATTCAGGATCCTTATTCTATGCTGACAAATTTCATAGTAACTAAAAAGAGGCAAAAATTGTGGTATGGAGGACATACTAGACACCTTGCAAGTCACAAGACAAATAAAAGAAAATGACAAAAGATAAAAATAGTTTACCCTCTCTTTTGAAACTGCAGCTTTAATGAAATATTTACTTCTTATTTCCAAATTATGCTAGAAACAGGCTTGCCCAGATTAAAGCACAAATTCATTTTTAAAGGAATTTTTTTCAGAACGGGCTAAGTCCTATGGAGTTCAGAATTTCAGGCCTGACCATTAAGACTTTTCTTTTTTTTTCTCAGTAAGGCTTAATTTCCTTGAAGTCCTCAGGACTAATTGGAGACAGAGGGGTCAGAGGGGTCACTCTTTCTGTTTATCAATGTTAAGGCCCGACCTGCAATGATTAATATTGTTTTTAAAGATGCAAAGCACTTCAAAAGCTGCAGAAGACTGAGGAACACCAAAGTCATCAGTGCACTGCAAGCCTTTGAAGGACACAGTTTGATTACAGCCATTATTGAAATGGCACCTGTGCCATTGGAGAATACTTTTCTCTGCAGTTTCACCTTCGTCAGTACAAACAAAAGCATTGTTCTACTTGCAAAGTCTTTGGCAGCAGAATGGGGAAAATAACAAAGTATCTCTAATGTGCATAGCACATAACATTTGTTTCATAACCTGATGGAGCAAATTAATTTCTTGACCAGCCGACAGGATATGCTTAATTAAAAGGGAAAAAAAAAAACAAAAACGTGTGGAAGGGAGCTTTCTTAATCTATGTACTCCTTTTTTCCTTCTCCAAGGAATTGCTGGGCAGATTCCTGCTCTGCAGTCTGCATGTGACTTTCACCTGAAGCAACCCTGAACGTCAGAAACTCAGAACCAGTGAAATCCTCCTGCTTTAACACTTCTTAGGTACTGTTTATTGGGTTTTTTTAACATTTCTTAGATAAATACAGTAGATGGTGACACACATTTTGACTATCTGCTGCTCAAAGGGCCGCAACCATTAAAAAAATAAGGAAAAAAGTAAATACCAAGGTGTCTATCCCATAAAACAATCATTTTTGGAAAAGACAGTTAGCACCACTGGTCTCAAAATTTTAAAAATGGACGTAAGGACAACTAATTTATAAACCTAATGCTTTCCAGATTACCTTTTATATACTATTTCTCATTGCTCAACAAATACCAAAATAAAGTCATGCTACTCTGAAATATCCTAATCAATTCTTAATTGAGAAGAAGGATGCAATTTCACATCATCCATCTCTGACACAGACTTATGGGAGAACAGTATTTGTAATAAAAAAAAATATTACTTTTAGTATGACTCTGGCTTCAGACCTACACTTGAGCTCAGAAAAATCTAGTATTGCAGATCCACAAAAAGTGGGGCACACCAGCAAACAAAATACTCGTGTTTGAGCACAAAACTCCCTCATAATACAGACCTCAACACAAAAAATCAAAAACAAAAGAAACCAAACAAAAACCCCACAAGTATTCTGAACAGGGAGAATCTTCATTATTTAAACAACAATCCCTGAACTTTTAGAAGAGATCTATGAAGCTTTTGTGCCTTGCTCAAGTCGGCAGAGATGTTTCTCATTCATTTCAGCCAGTTAAGCATAATCTAAACTAATATTATCACTCCCACAGTAGAGAGTTCCAGAAACAGCTCCTTTTTAACCAATTAAAATCACCTGTTGTAAAGGTTTTGGTTTTTTTCTGAGACTGACTCCTTTAGCTAAAAGTAAATTGTCAGACAAACTGCTGCTACTCCATACCATGGTTAAGAGACAGGAGCCCAGGAACAGTCTGGGGATGGAAAGTGCCTCAAGTCAAGCATTCATAAGAGTCAGGGGGAAAAAATGTTCACTGGAGAAACAAATTATGTCTGTCTGGAGAAACACAGGTGTGGGAGAATCGAGGCTCCTGAGGGAAGACTCCAGCAGGTGGCCCCAAAGCAACAGCAAGGCTCAGCACAGCTCATGCACAACAAATGCCATTCCCAGCAGATTTCTGTACCCCCAGCAAAGGCAGCCTGAATCCCAGCTCCAGCTAGGTCTGCTGGTACTGATGCATTTAAGAATTCACATTTGTTTTATCAAAATGAGTGAAAGCTTCACTTAATTTTGTTAATTAGTTAAGAACATAAATTAATACACAAAACTAAATGTGGTCAAAAGTTGTGATCACTCAAATGTCTGTTTCTTAAATTTAATTTTTTGTAAGGATGTTATTACTATTTTTTATAGTTACAGAGCTGCACAGCTTCTCAAAAGCGTCTTCCATTGTGTTTAAAAAACTTCAAATCCTTGGAGAAAGTATTTTAGGCAGACATTTCCAGTGTATTTTAGGAAGACATTTTCCAGTTATATAAGGTCAGAAAAAGGGTAGAGCACATATTTCATTACGTGTCATTACTCACACACTTCCAAAGTTAGTTGTGGCAAAGCCTTTTTAAGAAACTTAGGTCAGATTTCCCCTACAAGAACATTAAAAAAATCACATGCTCAAAAAGCATTGCATTCTGGTTAAAAATTACTGCATTCTGAAATGGGACTTCCAGGCTTCACGTGCAAATGTCTTCCTTTAATCTATTTCTTCAGAAAAAGCTTCACTAATCACGGCTGAAAAGCAAACTGGCCTTCCTCTGTATGCAGGAAGGTGTGCTTGGACACAAGGAGATGTGCTGATAAACGAACCTGATGTCTAACTTAATAAAAAGAAACAAGATCCTAACTTTTCAATTTTTTATTTTTTTTAGTGAGACAACGGGATAAAGAGATCAGATCATAGAATCATAGGATTGTTTAGGTTGGAAGGGACCTTAAAGATCATTCAGTTCCAACCCTCTGCCATGGGCAGGGACACTTTCCACTACACCCAATTGCTCAGAGCCTCATCCAGCCTGACCTTGAACACTGCCAGGGATGGGGCATCCCTAACTTTTCTAGGCACAAGTTCTAAAGAAATTCAGTTTTCTTAGTCTGCTTTTTCCTTAAATTCCACCACCTTCTTATTTCGCCAGCTATGAACTTGTTATGCATTAAATTCTGAGACTTCAAAAATATGTTACAAACCAAGAAATTAAAGTTCTGCATAACTTCTACCCCAATATTCTTTCTGATCTCGCATAATTCCCTTGCTCTTCCAGACTGACCTTTACTGAAAGCACACTGCATGCTATGTATTGCAAGTCTGCAGGCACAGAGCACATGCTTTGGTCAGGTTAACAATGAAAAAGAGAAAAAAAGTGGACACCAGCTACTTTCTACTTCCTAAGTGCATGCAAACTTCCCCAGCAGTGACCCATGGAGCAATTATCATCTTCATTTGCTAGCAAAGAAAAATGAAGGGGAGGGGAGATTAGGTGACTTGTACAAGGTCATGTACACGTGTGATGCACAGCTGAAGACAGATCCCCAAGGATCTGGCTTCCAAGAGCGAGTTTCACACGGCTCTGCACCGAAGAAGCCAGCAGGCAAGGGAAGAGCAGCCTCCTGTCTTTGCCCAGTGTGACCTACATTTAAGTCAGCACCCCTGAGCCGTTCCCCAATTCCAGTAGAGCCACCACCAGCCCTGGGCACGGACACTGCAGATGTTGTCAGAGCAGAAGGGACAAAGCTGCTGCACGCCAACAAATCCAGCACACCCACCAGCCTGCTGGCCACCTCCCCTGGTGCCCCGTGCTGAGCACCCTGCTGGTCAGCCAGGTCAGGGGGGAAGGTCTGAAACTGGGACTACCATCAAGAAAGACCTTGACCCAAACCATATGCATCCCTGGTGCACCCCACCTCGGCAAAGGGGACACACCCTGCCTGAGGGGCGGGGGCACAGAGGATGTGGGACAAAGACTGAAACTGCTTTGGCCATGCCAAAGATTCTCACCCTCATTTTTAACATCCATCTCTGTATTTTCCTGTCGTGAGAAACTACATAGGTGTTTAAGTAGTAAGAAATGTACATCTTTTAGAGGACACTTACAGAGAGTCGCTCATAATCATGGGGAGAAAGTATTTGCTTGGTAATTTCACTCGAAGGAGGGAAAGCAGAAAGTTGGTAAGAGTCCCTAAGTTGGCTGTATGGCATTTAGAAAATTACACAGAGTGGATAAGCTGGAGGCCTTAAAAACCAAAGTCATCTAGCTTATACCTGAGACTAACTGAAAGGTTAGTTATCACTGGTAATGATAACAGAAAAAGGGCAAAATAATCCAATTAAAAAAAAAAAAACCTAAGGAAAAAAGTGCTTTATAGCAGCAGCACGTATATTTACAAGCAGAGCAAGGCTGCATCTATCAAAGACAAAGCAAAGTAGTAATTCAAATACAAGATGGTAATAACTTAGATAAGTTTCACATGCCAAAGGGACCTAGAATCCTCTATCACTCCTTGCATCTTATACTAGAAAAATAAGAATCTGTGTTGAAGATAAAATCCCATGTAACAATCCGGAGCATTAGGGACGAATCAGTGTTTCCTATCAAAGACAAGTGTGTAGCACTATAGCCAGGTGATTTGTTGCTCTATAAATACATTGAGATTTAGCTAAAAAAGGGTTGAAATGCACCATTCTTTGAAGAATCTGTTCCTATTCCATTAACTTCCCAAGTTAATCCCATAATTAATACCAAGAGGGTATTAATTATGCACACGATTTTGCACACAAGCCCATTGTTTGATTCAGGATTTTGTGCAAGCAGAGATCTCTACTTACACATAGATGAGGAGTCACACCACTGCAGTGGGCACACACACAGACCCCTTTGCACCACTCAGTCTCTGCAGCAAGACAAGTCCTCACATCAGCATTCTCGACTGAGATAAATTAATTTCTACCTATTATAAGGCAGCAAACATCTGCTGAGGCTTCACTTGCTTATTATTACAAACCTGTACGACCTTTCAAATGTTATGATAGGCAAATTTTCCAGTATTTCTTTCTGGCCTTGTCAACGTTGAAAAAGTTGTGGAACTTGGCAATGAGGAAATGAGCACTCGAGCAGTGATCAAGCCCAAAGACCTCCAGAGTGCCAAGATCTTCAGAGCTGTATTAGGTACACAAGAAATCAAATGTGAACGTGAAATATCAAAGGTGTTTTAGTTCATGCAAAGGAAAGGAAGATTTTGGTTTCCAATTTTATATTGGGGGAAGGGGAACAAAGGAGAAAATCTAAAGCTGTGACTCCAGTGCAGATATTTTACCCAAGTCAGCAATAAAACCATCTTTAATCCAAAGCAATCCAAACACAGATTCACAGGAATTAGTGCATACCATACAAAGAGAGAGTGACTTGCAATCATTTCAGTGTATGATAATACAGCATTCTAAGTTATTACCACATCATGTAGCACCCATACAGATCAATTAGCCACTGCCTTGTCATCACTCAGAATGAAGTTTAAAGCTAAATTTGTTATGTGTTTAAGGATAGAAGAAAAGCAGGATTAAAAACTTTATCCATACCATTTGTTCCATCAAAGATTAAGCTCTACAGGAAATTACTGTATACCTCTAAATTTATGTTAAAGCTTACAGATCAGTGTCCCAAGTCAAAATTTATCTTTTCTCAGCTGCACACCTCCGGTCTTAGAAGGTGAAAGACACCTTGGTTTGTGGAACTGCACAGAGCCTGAATGGGAAACCACAGCATAGCTATATGCAGGCACACACTTCCTTTAGAAGCTGGGGGATTATTTTATTCTCTGAAATCACAGAATGTTCTTGAAGTTTTACTTCTTGTGGTCCATTGTCACATCATGACATCACCCTCAGCACACTAGATATCAGCAGCCTTGGAAACTAGACAGGGTCAGGCCCTGCTTGGACAGGAGACAGCTTGTGAACACCAGGTGCCACAAGCTCCCAAAGCGTGGCTAGAGTTGGCACTTGGACGCAATGCCAAGGGCATCCAGAAGAACTTCTGCTGCTACATCAGTAGCAGAGGACTAAGAAGGGAAACACAGGCTTATTGCTCAGTGGAGTGGGGGATTTGATGGCATAGAGACAGAGAAGGACAATGTGCCCAATGCCCTCTTTGCCTCAGACTCCACCAGCACCATCTCCCTGACCTCTGCTTGGATGCAAGGTTCAAGGAGGAGATACCTACTGGAAGAGGAGATACTACCTGGAAGAAAACCAGACTGAGTTAGGGATGACTTGAGAGAACTCATCCTATACCAGGACATGGGACCAGACACACTGTATCTGAGAGTCCTGAGACAGATGGTCTGTGTCACTGTGATTTGTCACTCTGAGGGTAAAGAGTCCCCCTGACAGCTGGAAAAAGATAAATATCACACCCATCTTCAAACCAGCCAAAATAAAAGAATACAGCAGAGACTTTTCTCTACGCTACAGCTGAAAAAGTCCCAGCCTACACCCCTATTTTCAGCATCCTGCTGTAGCTAAGATTGCCACAAACTGCACTCATTCAACTTTGCTGGAAGTTCACCCGCACAAGTACATCCACCAAGCCACAGACATGAGGGCAAGAAGCCAACAATGGAGCAATCAGGAAAAAGGAAATCCCTTGCATCACAAAATTCATCTGTCTGAAACCATCTGGAAACTGACTCTTCAGGATATAAAGTTCACAGCATACTTTCTAAAGAAATGCAAGCAAAAAAGATTCCCAAGTTTCCTGGGCTTTGACCCAGAATAGACTCGAACATCCTTGTCTGGTTCTATACAGTTCAGAGGAAGATTTAAGTGAGAGGTAAAAATTTTCCACGCTAAGGACAGGCAGCCCCTTCCTCATCCTTCTCCAACTTCTCCCGCTTAATCTTCTCATTTCCAAAGGAATGAAATCCTGTTGTTTCATATCTCTGGGGTGACATGGTACAGAACAGAACTCCATGAATCCAAAAATCAGGGAGAAAGATGCAACAGCTACTCCCTTCAAATCAGACATTTGGAGGAATACTGTGAGTGACTTATCAGTCACCACACAATCCATAAAACTGTCAGCCTGAATGATCCCTGTTGGCATTTTGCAACTTCTAATGTTTTTTTCAGCATGAAAGATGTAGAGGATTCAGGGGGCAAGACTGATGATGTCAGTCAGGTCCCACAGAATCCTAACAGTCTTTTCCCACAGATTTTGAGATTTGGTAAAGTAAATTTATTTCCACCAGGAGAGAAATTCCAGCATGAATGACTCCATTAGATTTAATATGAGAATGAAGTCACTGGTTCTGTTACTTTTGTCCACAACCCCAACACAAATATAGTGTGGAAGTGATAGTCACTCCCTTGTTCTTCCCATGTGAAACAGTCTTTGTCAGCCCTCAAAAAGGACTGACAAACAGGGACCAGAAAAGAAAAAGTATGCATTAAGTGGTTTGACATTTTTCTTTAGAAAGACATCATTTGTTGATGGGAACCTATCACAATAATTGCTACCCTGAAACTTAAGAGGGGGGGAAAAAAGTAAAAAAAGAAAAAGTACACTTAAAAATGAGACCTTATTTCAGACTAAAGAAAAGAGAGTCAATATAATATGCTTTAACCAGCAGGCCTCACAAAGTGCCTGAGAGTAAGCAGGACAGACTTGTCAGGTAACTTGCAGGGGTTAAAAAAATTGCATCAAGAATTTCCCAACTACAAATTATTCTTCCAGAGAACACCAGCCTGGTTACTGTGAGGCCACAAACGTTCCAACACACACTCCTTTGGCAGCAGATGCTACCTAAAGGTCTTAAAGAATAGTTCCATTTCCAGGCTTCCAGGGACTGCCTCTGTCAAGTTTTGAGATATTCCACCACACACTGTGATCAAATCCTATCCAAGAGACTTGCAGCTTTTCCCAAAAAGCTGTGGAATTTAAATTCTGTCTCTGCCATAACTTTAGGGGGAAAAGTTTGGCAATAACATTCTTTTCTCCATCACCCATTTTCTAGTCTTCTAAACTCACTTTTTTCCTTTTTTTCTCCCAATCTGTTACTGCTGCAAAAGGAACAAGCAAACATGGAAAAATGTCCAATTCAAAATATTTTTCATGCCCCATGAAAATTTAAAAAAAAAAGAGAGAAGCAGAAATTTTCAAGAAGAGAATATTCAATAGGGGGATATTTGGAGGTTTTTGGTGTGTCTTGAATATTAATTAACTCTCTAATAGCATATTTTAGAGTTAGGTAGTCTTCAAGAAGGGTTAAATAAATGCCAGCAAAGTCCAAGGGGGTGCCCACAAATGATCATTGTTTGGTATCTCAGGAAACAATATCCATTATATCTGGGGAATTAATGCAACTTTCAGGCAACCAAAAATAATTCATCTGGCTTTGTCTCTTTGATGTGCTGTCGTTTATTCAGTCTCTCAAGCTGTCTTCATTGCAGTTTTGCTTCTAGGTCGAAGAACTCGTAGGCTTAAAGCGAGTTCCTCTTCTGCACAATTTATCAGCTGCAAAGACACTGCTCACACAGTGGCTTGGAGAAGAATGGGCTCAGGTACACACAGATCCACCGTGGTCACCAACTGGCAAAGACAGCAACCACGGATCACTCCACAGCATGCTGGCAGCTGTAGTGGGCTCTGAGGTCTTCAGATGCAAATGGCAGAGAGCTCACCATACTTACAAGGGGCAAAGGATATAAAAAAACCCTCCAAGCTCACAGACTAGCACAAGAGCATGTCCATTTGCAGAATGCCACACATCTTTTCCTCCCGCGTGTGTTGACAGCACTCCACAACAATCCAGCCTGATGAGCACACAGCAGATGAACAGCCCGTCGCATCACCGCGTGCTATTGTTCACACGCAGGACTTCTTCCTCGCTCGGTTCAAATACACAACATGGGAACTCTTGACGCAAACAGCCTTTGTTCCTCCGTCACAACATTTGCAACATTAACTCATTAACCGTAAATATGCGAAGGGCAGCTTGTAACATTGTTTCCCCCAGATCCCCACACTGCTTTCAAACTTGTGTTTTATTTGAATGGCTTTTTACCAGCGGCTCCCAAATTAAGCAAGGAAGCAAGTCCAACACATTCAAGGTCACTGTTTGCATGTCCGATTACACTGATGGTTATAACTGTTGCAGTTTTCCACCTTGAGAGGGCAGGAAACTAAATGTCTTCTGGGTAATCAAACGCACATGTAGAAACAATAAAATACAGCCATAAAATGATGAGTGCCAAGCTTATTAATGCAGACTGCCTTGACAGGAATGGCAGTTAGCTCTAAGTGTTCTTAGGCACCTTTTGCCTCTTTTTTTTTTTTGTTTGTTTCTTTTTGGTAGTTTTCGTGGCTTTTTGGTAGGCTTTTTAAAGTGCTACAGGGGTGCAAATGATCAGTGTCCCTAGATGCCACCACAGCAAAAAGGAGAAAAAAAGACATCTGAAATTAATTTCAGTGTGTGACTGCTATCTGCAGGCACTGCATTCTTCACTCATTCCTGGAATATTGTGTCTAACACAACAACAGATGAATAATGAAGGCTACTCTTTGCTGTCATTTCTGCCTAGCGCTTGTTAAACAAAAGGTGTTACCAACAGGTTATTCTGAACAACAGGTGTGCCAAGCCAAGCAGAGAAAAGCAGAGCATCTTTGAAGGACAGTTTATCCATTTCCCAGGTAGCTGCCTTCCCAAAACACCATCTCATTGTTGCTGTCATTTGAAAAGACACTTATAAACTATGATAAATTATTTGCAACCACAGAGGATGGCAAGAAAGCAGAGGGGCTCCACTGAACTAGACATACTTCAAGCACATCCAGATTAGAAAGACACGCTCTCCTTTGAGGAACTCGGGATTCTAAGGAAAGAAACAACTGCAAAAAAGAAGGAGATAGGGAATTGCAAAGCAACACCACGCTATTTGCTAGGGATTGTTGGGACTTCTGTGTCATCAGGTCCTCTTCCAGGCATCACAGAGCAAAATACATAACAAAGGACCTGAACGCTAAGGTAGCCTTGGGAAGAAAACATTTAATATCCCACTTGTCTCAAGAAGAATTGACTGTCTGTGACCTCCACTCAAAAATGTGCCAAATATATTTAAAAAAAAAAAAACGAGAAAAAGTCATTCTGTAGCTTTTCATCTCTTTTGAGGATTCAGTTTTATTGGTTAATTTTTTTTGTTCATTAGCTGAATGATACTTGAATGCATAAAGCTCTTCAAAGAGATAACACAAGTATGTACAACTTACCTAAGAATGATTTTCAATTGTTGTACAATTTTCCTTTGGCTTTTCAACCATAGCATGTGTTTATTTTGTGTCACTTGTTTCATTAATAGAGGGAAAAGGTCACAATTGCTTAAACTGAGCAGATTGCTCTAGAAGGTCTCATCACAAGACAAAAGCTCCTAGAATTTCTATTTGCCTTTCCTTTTCTCTCCCAATACACCCTCCCCTAAAAGTAAAATGGTTGCTGAAAATAGAAAACAAAAGGTAGGCAAAACATGATTTAGCTTCTCTGGCTCTGGTTTTATGTTATTCTAGAAAAATATTTTTTTTTTAAATCTAACATTTTGAGTCAGTTTTCACCATCAGCAAAACTGTCTTTACAAGAGCCTCGAGAGAGGATGTTCTGGCTCTAAGTACCTGAAGAATAACAAGCCATAGCTATTCAGCCAAGATTATTTCAATATAAATTTTCTTCCTCCCTCCAACTGTGTTACCTCGGCTACTGTACACCTTGAAACTAGATTTAAACATAACTGTTTCCCATCATCCCAAACAAATGGGAAAAATAAATGATGCCTGAAGATTATACAATGACAGGTAACCTTCAATGTTTTAGCTGTCAAGATTTAAGTCAACAACATTAATGATTTCAGCCTCAGTGCAGTCTGGCAAGAAAAATCACTATGTGGCAAAATCAGAACATTCTAGATATTTAATGTATGCACTAGAGAAGCCATTAATAACTACAACATCTAATTACTTTTCTCTATCAGCTGTAATGCTGAGCAGTGAATACAAAGGTGAGGACTTTAGGGGTTTGCCTTGTTTTGTACTTTTTTCCCCTCTTCAGTATTTAGGCTTTGTTTTTGACTTGTTCAGGATTGGGTTTTTTTCCCAGACTCTTAAGTGCAGAGATACCTTTAAGTGCCAGCAGAACTGTGTTGTCTAAGCAGCAAAGAAAATGTCATCCACAGTTCATAAGAATCAATTAGAAAATCTGTCCAGTACACACAATGTATTTTTTATATTTTAGATAAAAAAGTACAACTACTGCTTTAAGTTCATTTGTTATCACCATCTGAAGCTTTGCTGACCCAAAAGCACACCAAAACCCAAACCCCTGGCCGTTCTTTGCATCAGGCACCACAAAGGATCTCATTTTTGCCTCAGCTGATGCATTCTCAAGTAAAAAATTTGGAAAATATCCCTGATTTAATAGTATTTCATATACATATTGAGTTCCAAACCCATTTTTAGTTTGACCCAATAGGAAACACATTGCTTTCCTCTGTTTCTGGGCACTTTCTTTCAAACAAAGGAAAGAATAGGTTCACACAGGGATTCAAACACTGTTTATAGACAGGAGGAGCTAAGGTGTAGCGATGCAGACAGCAAACATAATCTTAGGATGCTTTGTGTAATGGGACAGAAGGGGAGATGATGATCGACCTAATTAAGAGTTCCACTGCGCTTGCATGCATATGCAAATCTATCTGCCAGGAAGCACAGAAATTTACAGCACTGAATTCAAGCTGAGTTAAGAAAACCCTCTGCCAGCCAGGAAGAAGTTGGCCACGTGCCATTCGGAGCACACAGGACACACACAATGCCCAGTCACCAGCAAATAAATAAACAGTCACGGTACTACAGGGGCACGGACGTTTTAAAGGGATGTGAGAGAATGTACAGGCAAAAATTAATGATGGGTTCTGGGCTTCTTTAAGGTCAATCTTGGCAGAATATTTTTCTTGGAGGAGGAGTTAGTTTGATTTTTAGGGCCTCTTATTTACTGAAACTTTAGACTTAGCAGAGAGATGGTTCCTGCCAGCTGCCTGCAAACCACATACTAATAGATTCATAAAAGCCTTCTTCACACACCTGAAATCACAGCTTTTAAATGGCCCAGGAGCTAGAGGATTATAGAAGAATGCAGACAGCAGTCTTTAGGTGTGGTAGCTCCATTCAGCAAACACCAAGGAGGCTTTCCAAGCTTTTACACCCCTGCCTCTGCCTCTAATCACACACTGGAGACTTTCTATGCTGTGGAAACACATACGGGGATGGTAAAGGAAGAACCATAAACAATTGCTTCCCAGTGTGTTACTGCAGTTATCTGGCAACAACGTTTTGAGCACTTGGAGTGCTCTTCATCAATAACCTACCTGTTGGGTTAACTTCACCACCACACTGATAACTTATCTGTTTAACTTCACTGCTTTAGCTGGTGCTATACACACCTCTGCCCCTTCTTCACTCTGTATTTCTCCTCAGCTTTCTATCTCCTCCTGTTTTTCCTAACAATCAGAGAAAATGTGCACTTGGCAGGCCCTTGACTCACAGGTCAAGATGACGAAAAACAAATGAGTGCATCTCATCAGAGAATAAAGTATGCTTAAGTACTCTCTGAATGAACACTTATACAGCAATTTTTTATTACTCTTCTTTTAAATACTCAGCATTTCAAATATTGTATTACACTGAAATCAGCAAGACTTCCACCTACAGAGAAGAATTAAAACTGAAATACAAGTTGAAACAAAAAGGAAAAAAAATCTCTGGAAGCAAAACAGATTGTCCTGAGTAACTCCACGGAAGAGCTCAGACACTGAGTTTCTCAGAAGCCCCATCCTGGTGGCTGGGCTGTTGGGCTACACATTGCCCAGGACACAGCTTCAACTCACTGGGCTGAGCTGAACCAAACAAGGTTCCTTTCATAACCATCCACCGCTAATGTCTTTTAGGTGCTTACGATACTTTTCATTTCATGCACTGCACTCTGTCTTGAAAGGATGTGTCCCAGCCTTAAAGATAGCTCTGCTGGAGGCTAGCGAAAAAAGAGCAATTACTGTGGAGGCTGTCTCATGTTACACTGCATCAGAAGACTCCAGCATGATGCCTATTATTTATTGTTTGCATTGCCCTAGCACCTAGCAACCTCCACCATGTAGCAGTGCGGTTTTTTGGTAATCACTGCACACACACACACAAAAAAGGCAACCTGACAGTAAAATTGTTTAAAAGATCAGCTGTGCTCAAAGCAGATTACAGAATATCTAGTATCATTGGAGGCCTGAAAGACTGGGTGCCTTTCAAGAGGTGCCAACGTTCACCCAATTATTCAAAACAAGTATTCATAGCTATGTGCACCATACCTTCTGCAGAGCTCATACTCCTTGAATTCCCAACAAGTCTCCTGGCTAACAGGAGTATGGGTTGCAGGCTGGGTATGCAGATGCACTTGTATTACACACTAGGTTAAGGAGAGATTTTCCAATCTAGAAAAAGGGCACGCATTAAGCATTAAAGTTTGCTCTTCAGAATTTATTTCCACACCAGAGCTTACAAGCAATTCAAAAAGCATTTGGTTGTCAAGCTGGTCACAACACAGAATTGCTGCACTGGTTATTTTATGGTAATTGCATAGCAGAGATCTGGCGCCTTTATTAAAAAGCCACTCCCATTTCATGAGTAACAGGAACTGCTTGCTGGAGACAAAACTGCAAATCCATTCCCTGGCTGGAATTGTGAAGGCTTAGAAAGATTTTTTTTCTTGAAAGGTGAACATTTCCTATTTCACGAGAAAAATAAAAGCTAACAAATATGAGGAAACAGTAAAGAAAAATCAAGGTGTGGAGTAAAAAAATCCACACCTCCCATCCATCTAAGCAAAGGCAGCAGCATAGTAACACTGCCAGGATACTCTGAATTAAAAGACTTGAACTGGTGACCCCTTGAAAATCGACTGATTCCAGCTCCTGCTGCTGTTTAATCACACACAAGTAGCCAGCCAGCAATAGCTTGGCTATGCATTATTCCAGCAGGAGCATTCCTCTCCATATGCTAACTATAGACACATCAATAGCTCAGCATTTCATGAGCCAAGGCAGTTTCAACTAGGAAGTTCCTATGCAGGAGAAAAAAGAAAAAAACAAAACCAACACAAATCCTGGCAACTGGCAACAAGAGCAGTTTCCTTCCACTTCAAGTGTGGACAGACTTTAACACAGAAAGTAAACAACTACTCTAACTTCTCATTGCTGCTTTTCCTAATGTAATACACAACTGGTCTCCCAAGAGTCCAAGGAAGTTCAGGCGCACACACACACACAAAATAGAGAAACAAAAATGCTGAAGAAAAAAGAATTTCAAATGAAGACAGATACACATACAACAATAACAAAAATAGAAAAATTGTCCTTTCTTTGCTGCTTCACCTACCAGAAGTGTAGGAGTTTCTAAGAAAGGCAATGGTATCTATTCTCTACATTTACATGGTGGGCACCAAAATGAGGATGCCCTTATTATCAGTTCTTTTAAGTGCCACCAGGACTGTTCTACGTACTATTTTTGTTCCCCTTCTCCATTTTCTTTGGCAATAGACAGTTGCCAACAAATTACCCATCAAAACAAAGGGCTCCCATGACCACCTCAACAAGAGGATGAAGCATTAAATGCAAACAGCCACAGTCACGCTCCTAGAATTGGTTATTTCTGGTCAAGTCTCATTTAAAGACTTTCAAGCTGCTACAGAAAGCAAGTTAATTCAGGTCTCATTCCAAGTCAGCTAGGGACACTCCAACATATCTTCTGGAGCCATGTGTGAAAACCACAGCAGAGAGAGATGGGATACATCTGCTACTTAAGGAGTAGACCTGAGATCAGAGGAGTAGTTTCCATTGCAGCTACTCCTGATTAACTAACTGCTGTCAATCTGCTCCATGGCAGCTGCCATAAAATACACTTTTTTTTTTAATATCAGCTTCTTATTTTAAAGTTGCAGTTCCAGAGTAATTTTCAAGCTAAAATTCAAGGAATCTTCTTACTACTATTTTGTTTAAAAGTAGTTCAGATGCACTTTTCATTGCACTTAAAATGCTTGCTTCACATTTCAAAAACCTGCACGTCTACCAATTTGTACTGATACTGTTGTAGACCGCTGTGGAACTTAATGCCTGCTCAAATCCAGTAAGCTGACTTCAAAAACAAAATCTCATAGGCAAACCCATCTACAAATGTTGATGCAACTGTTGGAATTGATTTTATCTCTGGCCCAGTTCCCTAAAGGTGGCATTAATTTTGGCTAGTAGTGTGTGCCATGAATGCAGGACCATTCGATGAACATCAACTCAGAAGTTTTTCTATTTTTAGTATAAATGCATAAGCACTACTGCAACATTTAAAAATGCAGTCTAAAAGGATTAGGTAATACAGAACCTAGTTTCAACAGCAATGAAAAGTAATTACAATATAGCAGAACCTATGCTACTAAACCCCAACTTTCTAAAATTCAACATCTTCACACTGCTCTATGCACCTTGTCAAACTGTCCTTAACATTCCATTTTGCATTTCTTTACCTGCTGGATTGAATTGTTCTACCTGAGTTCTTCCTGAAAACAAAGGATTTCTGCTGGATTTAATTTTGCATTCAGCAGAATGTGCTGCTGGCCAGAAACATCTCTGCAACACTGTCAGAGTTGCTAACACCAGATGACGTTAAACAAACGGCAGCCCTCTACTGCCCAGCAATTAAAATTGATAAGAAGTCTGTGTTCTTCAGGACTTCTTTTCAAGTCTAACAGAAAGCTCTGGAATTGCCAGCCACTGGAGGTTTTTATGGCTTTGCTTTTTATGAATGCACAGCCTAGTAGGCGATAAGCGCTTTTGTGCACTTGGCTGGTGTTTGCCCATGATCACGACTGTTGATGGGGGGTTACTGGTGTGAAAGATGCCAACAACACCCCAAGGACAGACTGGGACATTCCAGCACTTGTCAGAGAGGTGCCAATTTGCCCCTAAATCAAACATGCCACAGCAATGCTGATAACAGCTTTAGACGGGTGCCAGAGGAGAGAGCAGTCAGATTGTGTTATTTACCACATCTAGAACAAACAGCCTCCAACTTCCATTGAACTTGTGACTCAGGGGGTAAGAAGGCTAAAAACCTTATTTATGATAGGGTTGTCAGCCAGTCCCTGATGCCACTGCATTCACACTTATCCAAGGGTGCTGAAAGCAGAGCGCTCCGAGGTACCAGAGCAGTACCAGGGGTAAACTCAGAAGCACAGACTGGCTACCTACGTGTAGTGTCACTTCATCCTAGAGGCCATAAATATTCCCACAGCTCTAGATGATGTAAAGATGCACAAGGCATGAGGATCCCTGCCCTAGAAGATCACGCTATAGCACATAGCAGTGTATCTACCCAGTTAGGCACAGTCACAGCCTCTGTCAGGTTTTGGTCCCAGTGCCAGCTGGGATTGTTGGTGCCTACCTATGCTAATGAGCCCTTTGCCAGCACAGGCACAACCCTACACTGCTGCAGCTATCGAGCTTTTGGGCCAGAACCAGCTCACACCCCATCAGCTGGCACAAGTGCAGGGTTTGCACGCACATTCCCTCTGCCTCCATGCTTAACACAGCTTTATCCAAGGCTGGTCCAGCAGGCACAGCTCAGGCCCAGGTCTAGAAGAGCAGCGGAGAAACATCTTTTAAAACCATCTGTATTAGTATCAAATTTGGCAGAGATATGAAGTGGAGAGAAGGTTACAGACAGTAAATCTCATGGTTTCATTCAGGTCCACGGGATGTTGATGGAGCTCCTCTTGCCCACTCCTCTTCTAGAAAGGGATACGAGGCAGCCAGTAACACTGATTTGGAGGAGTTGTGAGGAAGAAGTAAATTTACAGGTGGTCCTTATTCCTTACTGTCTAGGCTATTTTCCTCCATTTCATTCCATGAATTCAAACGTATTTCAGCTCATTACTATAAAGCAGTCACGTTTACATTTTGGGAATGAAAGCCCACATTGCCTGGCTTTCCCATGACTATTTGTCTTCCTTGAATTGCAAGAGCCATGTTGTCCCTACAAGTATCCTGTAAAAGCCATCTAATTCTTCCCTACATTTATCACAAGACAAATGCAAGAACAGGCAAAAGTGAAGAAACTACTTCCATTACCATGCCATATCCTAACCATCTAGGAAAACCACTCATTCAAAGCAGAGTTCAATTACTAAATACCTTTTAAAAGACATGCCCTATAATACCAGTTTTATTTTACAAGGTATGTGCTAATCTCAGTGGTGCGGCCAAATTTTATTCTGGTTAATCATTTGCTGCCTATGGGATGCTTCACTCCAACCGAGTTAATTTCTCCCTTCAGTTCCTGTCCTAAACTCACACAAGGTTCCCATGGTTGGGGTATTTCACAGCCACTGGTGACTAAAATTCAACAGAATACAAAGTCTCTTCTACACACCAAAATGCCTGAGACACAGGGAGGGTGGGGAGCAGGCAAAAAGAGGCACCATATGAAAAGAACAGGGACAATGAAGTCTGCTTCAAACTAACAGATGTGGTGTTTGAGGGGGATGGAGAGAGACTGCAGTTCCAAGGAACACACAGCACTTCACTTTAGCAATCAGACAGAAGCATCATCAGATCGCACTTGTCACAGGGAGGTGGAGGAAACTAAAGATACACATGGCTGTGGGTTTTGACCAGTTCACATTGACTGCTAGCACACATTGTATAAACAAACAGACTGATTTCCTCAGAGTACTTAGAAACAGTTTGATTACTTACCAAGTCATTTCCAGCAGAATTCCTCAAGAAAAGAATCCCATGGCATTTTGCATATATTATTTCAATAACGACAAACATAGATCCTATACAGGTTTCCTGAAACAAGCACTGTTTCTTTCAAGAGAAAGGCATCTGACAGAAAACTTTCCTCAGAAAAAGTAGACAGCCCCAGCGCAGGCTAACAGCCAGGATCAAAACCTGCTTGAATGTTATCTCCACTCTTGCATGTAAGAGGTATAAGCAGGTGTCCCTTTACTCCTACAGATACAATCCACCGAAAATTTCTAGAGATTGTGCTCTTCTCACAGTACATCACATTTTTGCGGTCAGTTCAATTTCTCTGTTTCACTTTACAGTGAGACTTGATGGATGTATAATGTTTTCTATTAAAGCCACACAACAAAAGACTGCCACAGAAGTCATCAAGAGATAACCTCGGTGTTTGAAAACCAGAGTGCAATAAGCAATTCACACACCCAAGAAGGGTCAGCATCAACACAGTGCACCTACAGCCTTGCATGTGCTGCAAAACCTGCAGTGTGTCAAAGACCTGTTTTCTCCCTCATTCTCGCAGCATTTTCCTCATTTCTGTGGTTCAAATACATAGTTGCCCAAATAAGATCATGTCATAATATTAAATAAAATCTACGAAGAGCTGTCTTGACTGAACAGAACAATGAAGGCACACAATTGACATGAGTGTGCAACATTTAGATGTCTGTGCCTGTCATACTTTACATGCTGTTGAAACAGGATGCTCAGATAGCTTAGTGCTAGGGTGCTGGATGACCTGTTGACATAGAAAACATTGAGTGAGCAGGTTTATTTTGTGTGAAGTGCTGAGATAACCAATTATCAACACTTTCTGGGTCACAGCTAAGGTAACAGCATACAATCACATGAAGTTTACTCACACTACAGTAAAGCAATACATGTTTAGTTATTTACTCATTGTCAGGTTTGACCACATTTTAGTGTCTTCTAAGACAGGGGTGAAAAACAAACAGCCTCAACCAGGTCTATTTAGGATGAATATTAGGGGGAAAAAAAATAGGACCTTATTTGCTGAAGTTTGTAAAGATCAGATAAAGCCATTGCACGGAATACAAATACCACTGATTCTTAACAGGATCAGCACAGGACATTCTCTACTTCTTGAAGCCACAGGATGGAAGACCTTTGCTCTTGTCTCTTCCCCCATCTCCACTGCCCTGCACAAATAATTGGGCACAGGCATTTGAAGGGTGTAAGAATGAGATTAGCAGCAGCAACCATTTCCTGCATTCATTCTCCTCTGCTCCAGTTGTCAACATCCGAACAAGAGACGAGGCACCCTTACTTCAGCTGTGGTGCCCTCCAGCTTATTGTGGAAAAGAAGATTCCAGCCAATTCCAGCTCATTTTTAGATGACAGAGGGAAGGGGATAGCTGCTGCAGGAACAAACATATTCTTTGAAGGCAATTCCTAACTCTGCAGAAAGAAAATACGTTCACTACAAGGACCTCAGCCTTTGTTGTACAAGGGATGAGCAAGAGCTCTGTAATCCTTGCCTCTGCTATTAAACCTGGTGTCTTTGGAGAGAATCCAGGAAGGTTACCTGGGGGGTGATTTACATTCTGTCCTCAAACTGTGACCCAATTTTCTGTACTATTCAACCCATACAAAAGTATGCAATATTAGCACTGCAAAGAAAAAATATTGTAAAAAATTGAAATAATTTAGAAGTATCCCTGAGATCTCAGGAATCCATTGTAGGTTTGCAGGGGAAACCAGCAACTTCTAAGCACTGGATTTCTACACATCCAAGCCTGCCCACCCTCCTTTTGTCAGCTCCAGCTGTCTGACAGTGAGCAGCTTATTGCAAGGGTGACCACACTCTGGTCTAAACAAAGGGGACAAGCCTGTGACCTTGCCCAGTCTAAAACACATGCAAGTAGGGAGCAACAAAGGGAAGACCACTAATTTTTAGAAATCTACAACAAAACTTCTGGCGAGATGGTAAAAAACCTGCATGCAAATGTTATGAGATTTAACATATTTACTACAGACAAGAGACAACAGTCATCTGGACAGAGCAAAAGTTCATACAGAATTAGCACTGTAAGATGCTTAGAGTTTCAGGAAAAAAAATGCCTTATTATAAATAAAATAATTCTAAATTATTTCTATACATCCTGTGCACAATGCCTGGCAAGCAGTTTTAATTGCCCCAATTTTGGAGATGAGAACAGGCAAGTTTTTCTCTTTACTAGTTGGTCCTTACCTTTTGCCTTTACTAATTGCTCCCACTAGAAAGCAAACAGCTGTTCACATAGCTAAGTTAAACACATGATGAAAACTTCTTAAGAATCAAACCAAATACTACTCCAACAAATGTATTGTATTTCCTATTATTGCAAAAGAAAATGCATGCTCTATTTTGGGGGGATGTGTTAAAGAGTAAAATTAACAGATCATGGTCAAGAGCACAACTTGTTAGCATAAACAAAGATATTTTCTACTACTCCAAAATCTTAGTTCACAAAAACCAGTATATTTTTCATTTAAAGTAAACACTAGTATAGTTATATTACAAAGCATTTACTTTTTAAATAATCTCAACAGAATGCAAACATGGATTTTATAGTTAAGAGTAAAAAATTCAGTTTTCTATTACAAATGTGACAAAATTGTGTTATCAAATGAGGTCTCATAGGTCCACTAGCATTAGCAAAACATACCTAAGATGTATGTTCCTACTGAGAGCTTTAATATGAAATTCAAAGATCCACATCAATATTTGCAGAAGCAGAAGAAACTTAAAAGGAACCAGAAGCCCTGTCCTAGGTTTATTTACACTTTGGTTAACATTTTTCATAAAATATTAAAACATCACATTGATTGTGAAGAACATATGAGAGAAAATAAAAATACCTACTCCGGGCACCTTGCTAGGAATATCTAAAGGCCACCTAACAACCTGCAGTATAATTTCCTATTTTTGGTAGTTTATCACTTTCAAAATTATAGAATTCCAAGGCTGCAGACTTGGTGCTTGATGTATTCCTTGCAAAAAGTATCAGACATTCTTTTTCTTGAACTCAAAGAGATTCAGCCAGTTTTGAGCAGAAGGGTGTTCATTATCTCACAAAACTGGCAGTTCTGACACTAAAGCAGTTCAGAGAAAAAAAACCTGGCTTTTGTCAGAGAGGTTGTACTAAGCTTTAATAAATCATTGGCTTCCCCTGTGCCTATGTTTTATTGTAATGTTTCCAGGTTCCATGTTTTCTGTTGTAAAGTGTGGTTGTTAAGGAAGGAAACTACCATTTAGGAAATGTGGGACAGTATTGTGGGGTTTTGTTGTTGTTTTGAGGGTTTTGATTGAGTTCTGGTGTTGGAGGGTTTTTTATTTTAAACTACTTACACACTTAACTCAGGCCCTGCTTTGCACTGTGTGCAATTTCCTACAGCTCCTTGAACATAGAAAATAGCTGTTATTTTACTATTCTGTACCATGAAGTAGGGAAAAGAAGAAGCAAGTCCATGTATCCTCAAAAATTGGTCATGTCAGACAAGGGAAAAGCTCACACCAAGCACCTCTCTTGTCCTCCAGGTATGCACAGTCTGGAAGCCAGAGAAAACTCTTGATTTAGAGCAGCTTTAGAATTTTCTGTATTAAAAAAAAAAGAGATCACTGCCTAGAAACATACAGTAAAATATTAAATTGGATTATTAAAGCATTGAATACTCCCACTATTATTATATAGAGAGAGATAAATATACTCTCACATGTATGTCTTCTTGGTAGGAGGTAAAAATACATCAACTACTGCTGTAGCAGAGTCTTGCAAATGCCTCTGCTCTCCCATTACCATGACTGGTATTATAATGGTTCTCACAAGCCATTATGCCAGATGAAGCATGACTGCACGAGGAGGATTAGTACCTCACCTAAAAACTCGCCAGTCTCTGCTGTAACTCAGCCTGCCCACGAGGTTTATTTGCATCTGGCAACTCTCCAAGACATTTGAGACATTGTTGGACCTCTCGTTGGCAGGCAGAAAACACCTTGCCCCCAACAAGACGCTATTTTCCATCTGGAACTGAATGAGCAAGTGTTCACAGCTTTTGTGTTCAGCCACTAACGCACATTAAACAATCTATTAACACACCAAATTAATGAGGCACTGCCAAGTTTAAAGTCAGCTAAGCACTGTGCCTGTGCACAGTTCCCTACAGCATATGTTGGCACCATTGCTTGTAACACATCCAGCGCTCCGGCATTTGGAGCTCAGCCTAATTAGTTCGCTGCAACTGAATCTCAACTCTAGCCTTGATTCAGCTGCAATGAAAGTTTTGAAAGAGGCCTATCTACACAGCCTTGCATGTTTTTTCCCTGGCACTTGAGGAGCCAGGGCAAAGGAAGCGTGCCAGAATTGCCCAATCAACCATTTGACAGAGGCACAGAAACGTGAATACTGCACTTACTGGTTTTCTTAAGATCATTCACCTGCAACTTTTAAAGGTAGGATAATTCTTTTCCTGGAGGAAAGCAAACATGAGACAAGCACTTGAAATGTCATACTGGAAGGATGACAGGAAAAGAGAGAAGGCCTGTTCCAGGAAAGCCTGCCCAAACTGAAAAAATGCATAACTTCTCTGTGTGCATTTCACAGCTCTTTACTTCTCCACTGCACACAACCTGTCTTCACTGAGCATTAGTGTTTGCCACTTTACAGTCTTCTGCTTCCATTCGTTATTAGAAAACCTAAACATCAGTACAATTGCAAAGCCTTTTTTCTCCCCACAGAACTTCCTTGACTCAACGAATTTTTTTTCAAGTAGCCAACCATATCCTACTATGCATTTCAGAACAGAAATTGGATTTTCCCAATTATTGCTAGAGGTGCCTTCAAAAGGCATTTTAGTTAGAAGATACCTAGCTTTTCACCTTCCTTCCCCTTCAACAATCAAAATGCATTTCCACAGTAATTTTCATGCAGCAATCACCGAATGTGACAAATAATGCAAAGATGGTGGTTTAATCAAAGTGGCTTCCAGGCATTATCTACTAGTGTTGGCATTGAGAGGATCTGGTTTTTCATACTGCTTTTCTTTCTGATGACAGTCAATTACTAAGTAAACTTGGATAATTTTTTTATTATTATTTTTAGCCAATTACACAGTTATTTCTATCTGCATTTCTTAACCTAAGAACTTCTACTGTCCCACTGGGAGAAACGGGGACCCCTTCTGATCTCTAACTACACTGTCACTCAAGGTCTTCATGGCACAAACTTGGATTGGTCTCAGCCACAAGACAGCCAGACAGCCCACAGCAAAAATGAAACTTCTGACAAGTTACAGATTGGGAGACAGGGCAAGAGTCGAAGCTCTGTACTGGCCAACCCAAAAAACACTATTCAATCACACAGGTCACAAACAAGCACCTGCTCACAATACTGTAGCTAAGGGGCTGCACTGCAGCATGCAGAGAATAAGGAGGGAACAACAAAACCCTTAAGTCGCTTTTCAGTCTCACCTGCATCCAAAAATCCGCCAAGAGCCCAAGCTTCAGTATCTGGGTGATCAGCAAACAGGGCTGCTCCTGCAGCAGCAACTCCTAAACATGAGCACACTGTCTTAAATGCACAACCAGCTATGACAACGGGCAGGCAAATGATCTTCCCTCCTTTCTGGGAATACTTAAAGTCAGCCTTCCAATCCCTTTTGCTCTCAGATAAAACTGTTACCAAGCACACTGATAGATACACAGTTTTAGGTTGCAATGATGTCTGCTCTGCTGCAAATTGGCCTAAACTAAACTACCTCAGTCTTGATGAGAGAAAAAAAAAGCTAAACCCGGGTCTTCCTGCTATTGACAGCACCAAAAAGAATATGATCACGATCAAGTCATATTTCTTTCTTTCCACTTAGAAGAGCCACGCTTACTTTGGAGGATTTAAGTCTCCTTTTTTAAAAACAGAAGTAATAATCTGAAAGTCTGATTTCAAGCCACAAAAATCTCTAAACATACAAATGTTCATGTGTCAAAGACACAGCACTTTGGTTTGCAACTCTTTTCAGTCTCAAAGTCATGAGTGAGCACATGCACACGCTAATTATTTTATGGATCTTTTTTCCTCAACAGCTTACACAAGTATGAACCAGTAGGTTTGGAAGTATGTTTGCAGAACATCTGGAAACATAGAAAAAAATAGGATTTTAAGTTGGAGTTATGCTTTTTTCTCACAACGTAATGTATGTAAAGAGTACCGTGTAAACACTGCATTGCCTTTAATAATTGATTACTGTGGGTCCTGATTCAGGCAGTTGGAATATTCTATCTACCCTCACTTCCTATCTTTGTGTGCACACATATGCAGCCATGCTTCTGGGAGTTTGCCTGTTTCCAGAGACCAGTTTTCCAAATCCCAACCACTGGCCAGTCCAAGCTTATGTAAACAACTCGAGATTCGAGCAAACTCAATGACAATCATTGCTGATTAAACCAAACTTATACAAAGGCAAAGTAAACTGAACCAGGTACAGGCATGCAAAGATAAGATAGAAGCTGATTATCTTGCATGGCAACAAAGGAGAACTGCCACAATAGAACAAACCAATAGTCCATCAGTTTCCAAATTGTTCCCTCTGGCTACAGCCAACACTTCAAAGAACGCAGGGAGTCAACACTGCCAGAAGTCAGTATTTGCCATACCAAGAACAAGAGAAATCAGTTCATAACTTCAGTTTCTTTAGGCACATTTTAAGATGTTTATTTTAAAACTAGGAGGGTGAGAAGAAGCTCTTCCCTTGAGCACTTAAATCTAAAATAGATCTTTTTAACATCTGGCAACTCCACTCATTCTTTACAGTCATTTCTAACACTGGGACAGTACCCAAGGATTTCAGTAGGCCCCTATGAGGGCAGAATTTAAGTTTCTTTTTCCACCTCTCCTCACAGAGGCTGAAAACTCAATTTGTTAAGGCTGGAGAACATTTCACCTCTCAAAGCTGCTCTCTCAAGGTGTGCTGCCATGATAAGTGTGATAAGATGCCCTAGCCTGGGAGGTCACTGAGAACAGTGGCGCTCAGTCATTCCCGTGCTCTGACAGCCAAGACGGGTTTGGTGGCTCTGGCAGGACACTGCCATCCATACAGCCAAGCCACAGGGCAAGCTCTTGCCTGCAAAGTCCGAGTCTCCAAGCAACTACCAACTGTGTTTGCAGAAGCCACGCATGTAAATTCTCAGCCATCAAGCACAATTTACTTGCCCTGGTAAAATAAGTGTATGTATACTGTATGCTTCATCTATTTAAATGAAATTTATTACAAAATCAAACCAAGTCAAGTAGCTGAACTAAGATGTTCCATCATCTCCACTAGTACTTTTAGGCAGGTTTTTTGAGTGGTAAATTGATAGCTGATTAGCCATTCCTTCTCCCCCACAGAGGCTATTTTCCCCAGGCTTCAAAAATCTAGTATAAATGAGGCACAGGAATTAATTTCCTGTTCTGCTCATTTGAGATGTTTCTCCTCTTTGGTGAGAGCAAATAAAAAAAATTCTCAGAAAAGAGCTGTCTAGAATTCAATTGATTTAATCAGAGACTGGGGCGTCAAAATACTCTGGAAGATTGAAAACATCAACAAGAGAGAGAATAAACATTTTGCATAGTGGAAAACAGGTATTTCAGACACCTTTTGAAAGAAATAATTCAGAAGAAAACAGGTCATTGGTCCCACCTGTGCAAGACAACCAGATTCCATCCTTTAAATCAAGGGTATATGAGGGCTGTATTTTGCTGCTCACCAGAACATACAGCAATCGAACCAATATGAAACAAACATACCAACCTAGAATCTGTGGATTAAAGCTTGGTGTTCAACTTCTCTTTCCTAAACATATAATATAAAACCGAGGAACTGAGTATCAGTTCTTAGCTATTAGTGTTTTACATACCACTGACTAAGATTCCTGAGCAGGAAAAGGGTGTGACACGCAATCAGTAGATGTAGCTCTTATCACTTGATAAACAGTGTTTTAACAACCAGCCAGAGATACATGTCCAGAGCAAGTTACATGGACTATTCCAGGAGTTGTTTCTAACTGTAATAATTCCAGCACATAATTAAGAACACGGTCACGCACTCTACACCATGCAGAAAACAGAAAACTAAGCCTCCAGTGCTTGTTGCTCCCATCACTGGGCTACATCTTGGCCAGGGCTCTCTACTCAGCTTAGGTCTTTATGCCCTGATTTAAGACCACTCCCGTTTCCTTTCCTTCCCCTCTAAACATTTAGGACAGCGACCGAGATCTCCCAGGCAGCTGAAAGCCCTCGGAATAAAGCAGGAGGCAGAAAGCAGAAGGAGTCAAAAGACAGCAGGCAAATGAGTTCAAGTTTAAGAAACTCGTTTGGGCGGGAGAGGCAAACAGCAGGCTTCTCGCACACCCCAAGATAAAACGCAGCTTAGCATTCTATGAATGACTGTTTGTACGCTGACAATAGAACAATCAAGCACTTCCTCCAGTGGGAAAGAGGCACATGCACTCCTCTGTGTGTGTATTATGACTCCAAGTCCTTCCCAGCTCTGCACCTCATCCCTTGGAACCAAGTGCCTGCACAAAGCAGGTCCCGCGCCTCCTCCCGAGGAGGCGGTGGGATACAACAGCTTCTCCCAATCAGACTAATCTGCCCTGTCAGTTAATTTTAGCAACAAACTTCTGCTCTGTAGCAACTATTCATCTGCCAATACTCAACACCTGGCTGGCAGGGTTTGTACTCCAAACGGAGCATTCCTTGGCACAGCAGAAAGTTGTTTTGGGAGCTCAGAAGGAGAGTTTGAGAAGCATGGACCAAAGACTAGTAACTTAAACCATGATTTAATGGGCACAAAAAGCTTATGTTCCACAAAAAGAAGGAGAAAGTGGGATGGCTGAGAACAGTGAAGCCTCAATTCCCTCTGCTGGTGGGAATCAGAGTGAGGCCGCCTAAATGGCACTTGCAGATTGCCTTACAAGAAACATACAAGGGTGTCAGTACCCTCTTCTGTCTCTTCAGTGCCCTAAGGAATTTCAACAATGCTTAGTAAGATGCTTGAGAATATTTACTGCCACTGTCATTCCTCATTGCGTCAGAAGAGTTCTGGAAAGAGGGGAAATGCTGGGGGCTAATGCTTACACTATGGGTGTGTGTTGGGGGGAGAGACAGGCAATGACTTACACATATTACAAAATGTTAATTCTTGCACAGGTAGGATTAATCTACACTGCTAACGCTTGCGAAAAAAAAAAAAATCAAAATTCCGGCAAGAACCTTAAGTAGACAAAGGAATATAACCTTGGTTTTTGTTTTTCAGAGTTTTCCTAGACTCGCTGTTAAGAGTTAGAGAAGATTAGTTGAGATACTGAACACAGTTTACTGCCCCTTCTATACATAGACACACCTGAAACGTCGGAAACGATAAGGCTGCCTAAAACTCCTTTTTAGGGGAAAAAAAAGGAGCTCCGATTCCTGAAAGTGTTTTACATTGTTCAACCATAACTATCAGGCACTTCATAATTATGGCCATTACTCATTTTCTCATCTGATGGCATTATCACAATGCTAAAGAGAATGGAGCCCACAATTATCTCAGCAGTTGCACAGAGTCATCCCCCAATTACATACACTCAGAAGACAGCTGTTTCCCCTCCACTAAAATAAAGTTGGTACCACTTAACCTGACGACCTAAACACTCCAGAATCCTCGAGTGTGGAACAGAAGCACAAAATCCTGAAGTGACTTTAGATAACAGTTACTTAGAAACAGAACTTAGAATCAGAACACCATAATGAAATCATAAAAACTGACTTTGGTGTCTTTTGTCTTAGGATTTTGACCACAAAATGCCTTTCCCTCTAGCTGTTGGAATAAGCATGTGTACATGTACAGGATATATATGTACGCATACATGTTTGTGCATGAATACACACGAATAAACACACACCACGTTCCTACCTGACCTTCTTACCTACATTTAAAACGCCAATTGCCCAAGGGTCACGCAAGCCTTCAGCAACACCTCGATGGAAAGGCACTCATTTCTCACGGAGGCACTTGTTGGGGTGCTCGTGCACCACAGACCTACCACTTGCTGGCTTGGGTTTGACACTGCACTCTACCGACAGCATTATAGACAAAGCAATTTTCAACCTGCCCGCGGTTTAACAACACCCTCCGACCACTATCGCCTTCCTGCCGTAATGAGTAGCACAAGGAGTTAGAGCCAGGGGCAATAAAAGGGGCGAGGAAAAGCAGCATCACCTGTTTCTCATCTTCCCCTGACACGATAGCACTGATAATTGATAGCACCTGTTGAATAGCACCTGTTCAATTAGAAACTGCTGCTGTGCAGTGAGCATCGGCATCGCACAGATGTCACTGCATGAAAGCAGAAGTCATGCATCAAAAATTAATAAAGAACGCGTGGTGACACTGCTGCCTACTTCATTTCCACGTTCAGTATGAACGATTTATTTCAACTCCCCAGGTAGCCTTCTGAAGAAAACTGCCTGAAACCAGCTCCTCCTCTGATAGGCACACCTTAGGGCTCCTGACCTGAGATACAGCATTTCTGTTAACTAAAAAGGGAAACTTTCCCCCGGAGGATGACTTTTGTTTTACTTCACACCTTTTGTTTTACTTCACATGGGGAAAAAAAAAAAAACCGCAAACCACCCACAGCCCAAAAGACCGTCTCTGCACGATGTTCAAGCCCGGAGCACCGGGCTGGTCTGGAAGGCTCCGCGCTTGAGGGGCCGCCGCTCTGCCGCCTCCGGGGAGAGGACGAGCGCCGTGCGGGGCGCGGGCAGGGGGCCCGGCGGCAGCGGTCCCTCGGGGTGCGGGTGGCCCCGGAGCCCCCGGCACCGACGGGGCAGCGCTCCAGCGGCGGTAACGGGAGCGCGGAGCAGGTGCCCGGCGGCAGCGGGGCGGTACTCACACGGTGAAGTGGTACACGAAGCACTTCCATCCCGTGGGCCGCTCCAAGAAGTTGTAGACCCTGCCCTGGACGCTGCTGCGGCTCAGCAGGGGCTTGCGGAGGCTGTAGATGGAGACGCGGGGGTCCAGGCTGACGGGGGGCCGCGGGCAGTCGGCGCTCACCACCACCACCTCGCTCCGAAGCCGCGGCGCCCGCTCCCGCTCCGGCGCGGGGCTGCGTCCCGCGGGCGCCTGCCCGCC